>CM070716.1:3438814-3792101 GCA_036346275.1 Otatea glauca | reverse complement strand
CCCTCGCGTCGCCGCTTCTTTTGCCCCTCTCTTGCCGCCGAGCCGCCGCGTCACTCCGCGAGCTCGCCGTTGTTTTCACTGCGTCGAGACCTTCCGCCGACGGATCTCCGCGTTGGTCCTCCTTCGCGCGCTGGTTGCACCACCGAGCTTGCCGCATCATCTTCTTCTCGATCCGCACTCCACGCACGCCGACCGCCGCTTCTTCCGCCGTGCCGCGTCTTCTTCTCCGTTGCCAGAAGCTCGCGCCGCCGCCGCCGTCCTCCTTCGCCGAACCATGGTCGTTCGATCGCCACCGATGCCCGATTGCGCGCGTCACCTCCGCCCGCGCACGCTTCTCGGCCGTTCGATCTGGTCGGGTTGCCGGATGCGCGACGCGTGGTTTGTCTCGCTGGCTATGCTACCCGCTGCGTCACCCGCCGCTACCGAGCCACGATTCGTCGATGTCACCGTGCACCAGCGCGCGGCGGCACCGAGCCCATGCCGTGGACCGAGTCCACGAAGAGCCGGCTGACGTCAGCGTTGCGCAATAAACCGCTTTTCCCGTACAAAAATAAATCCAGAAATTCCGAATTTCTGATTTTCAGCCTTTTTCTCTGATTTAATTTTCCAGAAGCTCGATCTCCCTCATACGAACTCCGATTGACGCGATTCATGTTTCTAAATTTCTATAAAATCAAGATCTATCTTCCAGAGCCATTTATTTTCAGTTTTAAGCTTGTTTGAGTCTCTGTTTTGTATTTATTTGGTTTTGTTGCTTCTTTTCCGGTAGACGCTAATTCCGAGGGAGCGAACGAAGACTTCAAAGATCAAGACTCAGCACTAGATCAGCAAGGCAAGTCGTAATCCTTTGATCTTATTGATCCTATGTTTGCAAAAGTAATTTACTTTATTACAATTGCAAGCTATTTTGTGTATCAATGCTTATTTAATGGGAGTAGATGTATACCTAGTTGACATTATGCCACCTTGATTAATTGGGATGCCATGTATCCATTGTTAAACCTAGGTTGGTGTGGGATATAGATTCCAGGGGATCCTCAGGAAAGGCCCAAGATGAAGGCCCAGAAGATATGTTCCACGTCAAGCTTCTTAACCGTACGGAAAGGGATATATCATAACGGAAGTTGAACTTGTGTTTAGAAATGATGGATACAGTTGTAATCCGAGTCGTTAGAAGGATAGATAAAGATGTAAACTCTATCCTATAACCGACTAGAATCTTGTAACCGATCGGAATCTCTTATCCGATTGGGACTCGTAGTCGCTCACCTCCACTATATAAGGGAGAGGTGGGCAACAACAGAGGGATGAAGCCATAGAGCATAAAACACCTCATATCGCCCGGAGCACATTGCGCTTTGAGCATCCTTGGATCCAAGAGATCCGCATAATCCCAGCACACAGGATTAGGGTATTATCTCCTCCGCGAGAGCCTGAACCTGTCTAAATCCCTTGTCTTGTGTGACCTTCGAGTTTGAGATCGAGCGCCTACCCCATAAATTCATTGCCGACTACAAAAGTCGACAGTTGGTGCGCCAGGTAGGGGGAGCGCTTCAATCTTTTCCTGCTGCACTCGATGACGCCAACCGCGATTCATCTCCGCCAAAGCTTTCGCCGAAGCCTCGGATTTCGCCGCTAATATGCATGCAGAGCTTGTCACCGATAAAACCAGATCCAATCGCGTAATCCGTATAACCATCTCGTGTACATTACTCGACTTATCCGAAACCAATCGGCTCCATTAGGAGCGCGCGATTTTCGCGATCTTCTCAATTGAAGGATGTAAGACCGATCTCCATCAAGAAGATCATGACGCCACGGAAGAAGATCGCCGACATAAGGGTAAGGAGATCAAAACGCGGTCTCTCCGATCTTTGGGTCGCAATGTCCGGAGGACATCCGCAATCTGTTGGGAGATCGGTCCGTCTTCCGCGACGCCGATGCAAAACGCCGCCGCTCGAAGACGCTCGACGCTACTGGACCCGATGATTGCATCGGATACCCAAAGAGCCCCGATTGTGGCTCACATCAAGGCCATGGTGACGGCGGCGGCTATCCAAAGAAAATCGAGACGCCGCCGAGAAGCGCACTTCCCACTCTAACGCTGCCACTCGTGTCGCCAGCAATGGATCGCAACCACCGGGCGTTGGCGAGCCGACGCCACGCACCGCCTACTGGAGACGCTCGATAGATCCTTGACCGCGACCTCCGCCAGGACATCACGGCCAGGTGACGAGAGCGGAACGAGGAAGAAAGACATGGACGCCGCGACGACTACGAGCGTTTCGGCATAAGCTACGATCGGCGGAACGACCGAATGCACGATGACCACGACGATCGCAGAGTTCATCATCGTCGGAGTGAAAGTGACGACGAATGCCGAGTCAATGACTCGCTACCAACCTCACCTCAACCTTTGACGGTCATCACCGAGCTAGAAGATCTCCACGCCGGAGTCCACCCCGGCAAGATGAAAGATCCATCGATGGGATCCGAGCGTTCACTCCCCGGCTTCGCCGAGTGGTTTGGCCCAACGGATTCAACCCCAAAGGCATTGTAAAGTTCGACGGGAACGACCCGTAAGCTTGGTTGCGTGTCACGCTCGCGGTCAAGGCGCAGGAGGAAATCGAGACCGTCATGGCGAACTATTTGCCGGTCAATCTCACTTCTCGACACAAGCATGGCTCACGGGCCTCCCCGCCAACGGTAGACTCGGAGTGACACGTGCGAGCAATTCATCGCCAACTTTCGGGGATCTATGAGAGGCCCCAGACTGTGGGACTGACACTGCACCAAAAGAAGGATGAACGCCGAGAGACTTCATCCGCGCTCATGCGAGAAGAAGAACACCGCCGAGACATGTCGAGGCGGTGGTGGTGGCGGCCTTCCGAAGGGTAAGCGATCTGATCTTATTAAAAATGTCCAGAAGCCCCGACTCGTAAAAGAAATGTTTGCGTTAGCCGACCGCCACGCCACGGCCTCGTATAGCTCGCCGAGCGCAAGAAGATCATCCCACACAAAAGAGCAAGGGTGATAAGCCCAGTCCTCTAAACACAAGGATAGGAAGCGCGAGGGCGAGGAATCGTCGCGTAGCCGAGCATAACCGCCCCGAGCCACTCGGAGAGAGGCACCCGACTACAACACCGCCATGGAAGCGATCCGTCCTTTCCACCCCAAGGAAAGCACGCGCCAAGGATCGCTTCACTCAAGCTGTTTTGCGCGCGAAAGTCAACGGCAACCACTTCAGCCAAGGGCGAGATTGCTCAAATAAGAAGAAGGAACTCCTGATGAAGAAGATTTCGAGCCCGAGCGTGAGCTGAACTACATCTACGGCTCAATCGATACGAGTCCAAGCCGAGGCAAAACTTACCGCGGAGATCAACGCAGTGGGAACCGACGACTCAATATCCGAAATGGTCCGAGGTCCCGATCACCTTTGACCGTAGAGATCACCTCAAACAGGTCCCACATCCGGTAAGTTTCCTCTCATACTTGGCCCGGCCAGCGCAGCGTGAAGCTCAAGAGGGTTCGATCGACGGCGGAAGTGGGCTCAACGTCTTGTTCGCGTAACTTTCGACGACATGAGCATCCCGTTCGCTCGAGCCGAGGCCAAGCACCCACCTTTCCACGGAGTAATCCCGGCGTCCTCGTTCCCCCTCGGATAGATTTCATTACCGCTACGCTCGAACCAAGGATAATTTCGGACCGAATTCATCAATTTTGAGGTAGCCAATTTGAGACGGCGATCATGCCATCTTGGGAAGGCCTGGCCTAGCCAGATTCATGGCCATACCTCATTACACTTACTCAGTGTTAAAGATGCCGGGACCCAAAGGAGTTATCACACTTCGTGGCGACATCAAGCAATCCTCGCAATGCGACCGGGAGAATCATGAACTTGCCGAATTGCAGGAAGCAGGTACCCAGGCAAAAAACATCCAGGCTGAGGCTGCCACGCTCCAAGATGAAGGAGAAGTACCATCAAAAAAGCAGGCCACCTCGGAAATTAAGCATGGCGAAGGAACTAAAAGGATCATTCTTGACCCGTCTGACACGTCTAAAACAACCGTGATCGGGACAGGGCTCGAGGACAAATAGGAAAGCGTGCTCATTACCTTCCTCCAAGCTAACAGGGACATTTTCGCCTGGAAACCATCAGATATGCCAGGTGTACCATGGGAGGTGATCGAGCACTCTCTCCATGTTGATGAGAAGTCAAAACCCGTCAAACAAAGGCTTCGGCGGTTCGCTCCGGATCGTCGAAACGCCATAAAACAGGAAATCATGAAACTCCTAGCCGCAAGTTTCATCAAAGAAGTGTATCATCCTGATTGGTTAGCAAATCCTGTGTTAGTTCAAAAGAAGAATAAAACTTGGCGCATGTGCGTCGATTATACTGATCTCAACAAGGCGTGTTCGAAGGATCCTTTGACCGCCTGAATTGATCGGATGGTAGATTCGATTGCCGGTTGTGAAATTTTGAGTTTTCTTGACACATACTGGGCTATCACGGATTCGCTTAAAGGAGGAAGATCATATCAAGACCTCGCTCATCACGCCTTTGAGCTTATTGCTACACCACGATGGCATTCGGGCTAAAAAGCGGCGGCGCGACCTATCGCGTGCGCGACATCGGTGTTTTCACGCCCGGCTCGGGCATACGTGGAGGCGTATGTAGATGACGTTGTCGTAAAAACTCGGAAAGGAAAGATCTTATCATCGACCTAGCCGAGACTTTCGAAAGTTTAAGGGCTTTCAACATGAAGTCAACTCGAGAAGTGTGTTTTGAATATCTTCGAAAACCGCCGGATTTATCGTGTCACAACGTGGCATTGAAGCCAACCGAGAGAAAGTTAAGGCCATATCAAATATGGAACCGCCGACTAACCAAAAAGACATCCAGAAGCTTACAGGGTGTATGGCCGCTCTAAGCAGGTTCATCTCCGACTGGGTATCGAGGTATGCCTTTCTTCAAACTACTCAAGAAACAAGATAAGTTTCAAAGGGCGTTAAGCGCAACAAGCATTTGAAGATCGAAGACCTTCCGCGACACCTCCGTGTTAGTCTCACCAATGCCGAAGAACCCCTATTACTTTATATCGCACAGCGGCACATGTAGTCATCATTGCGATCATCGTAGAGAGGAGGAAAGCGGCTCGTGTGCGAGTCCAAAGACCGGTATACCGTCGGTGAAGTCCTAAGTGAATCCAAGGTGCGGTATCCACAAGTGCACGAAGCTATTATATGTTGTACTCCTTACATCTCGCAAGCTTAAACACTACTTCCAAGAGCATGTCATTTGGTAGTCACCTCCTTCCCGATCGGAGACATACTTCACAACAGGAGAGGCCATCGAGAATTGCCAAATGGGCGCTTGAACTCGGGCTTTGACATTCAATTCAAGCCCATACGGCCATCAAATCCCAAGCACTCGATGACTTTATTGCCGAGTGGACAGAATTGCAGCATCCGACGATTACTAAAGATCTCGAGTATTGGACGATGTACTTTGACGGTTCCCTCATGCTCAGCGGCGCGGGGGCTGGTATAGTGCTCATATCACCAAGTGGAGAAAGATTGAGGTATGTCCTCCAAATATTTTTTCCTACATCCAACAACGCCGCCAAGTATGAGGCACTCATTCACGGACTCCGTATCGCCATATCTCTCGGCATTCGACGACTGGCGGTTCGCGGAGATTCGATGCTCGTGGTCAATCAAGTGCAGAAGGAATGGTCTTGCATCGAGGACAACATGGCAGCATATTGCCAAGAAGTGCGCAAGCTAGAAAGCAACCGATGGACTCGAAGCTCGTTCACGCGTGCTTCGACGGGACAACGGCGGTGACGAATTGGCAAAGATGGGATCCTGCCAGTCCAAGGTACCCGTGGGAATATTTGTAGAAGAAATACATAAACCCACGATTAGTGCTCGGCCAAAAGCGAGCGATCCGAGAGAAAAAAGGAAGAGGCAGAGGTCTTGATTATTACCCTAGATTGGACATCTCCATACGGACTACGACGAAGACAAGCTACCCGAGGATCGCGTCCAAGCCGAGCGGATCATGCGCCGAAGCAAGAGTTATGTAGTCGTTGGAAAGGAGCTTTATCGTAAAAGCTCCTCTGGCATACTGAGACGATGCATATCGGAACAAAAAGGGAAAGATCTGCTCAAAGAAATCCACTCGGGAATTTGTGGGAACCATGCGGCGTCATCGACCCTGGTCGAAAAAGCCTATCAGCAAGGGTTCTTTTGGCCATTCGTCACACGCATGCGGAGGACATCGTCGGACATGCGAAGGGCGTCGGGGCCGCGACGTCAAATGAACAAGCGGTAGCGAGAATTACGAGACTATCCGATTACATGGCCATTTGCGGTCTGGGGGCTCGACATGGTGGGACCTTTGAAAAAGGCTCAAGGAGGTTATACTCATCTCTTCGTTGCCATCGATAAATTCACCAAATGGATTGAGGCCAAACAAGTCGCCACCATTACGGCGGCAAAGGCCAGAGAATTCTTTCACGAGATCGTGGTTAGATTTGGCGTACCCAACCGAATCATCACGGATAATGGCACTCAGTTCAGAGGCGAAGTATTTCAAGATTGGTGCGTGGAGCTGGGCATAAAAATTTGCTTGCGTCGATCGCGCACCCGGAAATAACTGACAAAGTTGAGCGAGCTAATGGCATGGTGCTCCAAGGCATAAAAGCAAGAATTTTCGATCGACTCCAACCATATGCTACTCGGTGGGTCAAAGAACTGCTTTCTTTACTCTAGGGCTCTGAACTACCTAGCGAGCAACCGGCGATCACCTTTCTTTACGTATATAGCGCGAAGCGGTCTTACCAACCGAGTTAGAATTCGGATCCGCGGGTTCGGAGTTATGAAGAGATCGCCGTAAGACAAACCGCTAGAAGACCTCGACAGACTGGAAGAAGCCAGGGATATTGCAACAATTCGTTCGGCAAAATACCTCCAAGGCTTACGACGTTATCATGGGCGCAATTTAAAGAGCCGCGCGTTCTCCAAAGGAGATCTAGTCCTAAGGAGGAATCAAAAGAGCGAACATAAACTCTCCCCAAGTTGGGAGGGCCCTTACATCATCGATGAAATAATTCATCCCGAAGCTTATAAACTTAAGCGAGAAGATGGATCGACAATCAGCAATACTTGAAATATAGAACAGCTACGTCGCTTTTTCACTTAAGTTTTTATACTTCTTTTTAATCCTTTGTGAATAAAAGTTCGATTGAAAAAGTCATTTTCATATAACCTCTTTTATAATCATGAATTCGAGTGCTTCGCTCTTATGTTAAGACTCAGGGACAAGATCCATGAATCGTATCCCAAAGCCTGGGGGCTGGAGTCAGATGAACAAAGGTCTCTGATCAAACCACTCGAAGATGTATACTTTCATGAAGGAGAAACAGGGAACACTTTTTATGCCTTTAAAGGTCAAGAGTCTCTACAATCGACAAAGAAGTATCCCTGACTTCCTCCCAGAGCTCGATGTCTGATCTTCGTCAACATCACGAGCGTAGCCTTCCCTAAGGGCCTCAAGATCCACTCGGGGATAGAGAGACTTGGTGATCGCCGAGTTGGTTTGCACCGTTGGCATTGTTTCCTTCAATGAGTTCTTGAGGGCCCAGGGCTTCCTTGGTGAGCAGCGACTTCACCCCTGCTGAGTGGCCTCTCACCATCTGGATGAAGCGAACTCAGCAGGGGGCCAGAAGCGTCCTGGAGCTCAGTGCATTAGTGAAAGACCATGTGGAGGTCTATCCTTGTGTGTGATGAGTAATTGATGAGTTTTGAGCTTGTGTTGTTTTAAATTGATTTGGATTTGAAGCAATTTGAGTGTTGGTCTACGGCCGGGCTTTGGCTAGTCGGAGACCGGTTTGTCCGACCAGTGGTCGGAGGCTTTATTGGTCGAGGAGACCGGTCGTCCGACCGAGACCGGTCGTCCAGACCCGAGTGGTCGGGGCTCGCTGGTCGGAGACGGTCGTTCGACCTCGAGTGGTCGAGGCTTTACCGGTCGAAGACCGGTGGTCGGACCACGTGTTGTCGAGGTTATCTTTGGTCGTCGTAGTGTATATCTTTCTATTAAGATGGATATGTGTTGTGGGCATTGCTATGTGAGGAGTTTCCTTGTCTTTGATGGTTGCGGGCAGCGGTGCTAGGTCATGGTGAGGCGAAGGGTGGCCGGGACTAGCAATGAGTGTCGAGGTCGGACGGTCGGAAGATCGCATGGGAAGATGATCCGAGGCGGAGTCCGGGCAAGTCAAGAAGACAAGGAAAGGAGATGAAGCTAGCTTGTCACTACTTGGATCTGGAGAGGCTGTAGGGTTGCGATTAGGAAGACAAAGTAGTGGATAAAGTATAGCTTCTTTGTCAGTGTCTTGAGATAGTACACGAGTAGTTGAGAGTTGTTGAGAGTGGCAGTGTAAGGATCAAATCCTGGCTCTTGGATGTTGGCTTAGGATTGAAGCAGGACATCCAAAGGTGGGAATTGATCCCAGGTCACTATAATAGAGGGGTAGGGACAGCCTCCCCTCTTTGAAGGTTCTGAGGTTTTTTTGCTGCTCATTTGAGTTTTGCCCACTTTGTTGTGAGGCTTTGTAAACCTCCCTTCCAGAAATGAAATGTTCTTCATTTATGTTCTTGTTTCATTTCCCTTACGTATTTACATTACGCACTTAAATTTTGTTATCTAATTTCTGCATTTACTTGCAATTTACTTTACGTAATTTGGATTTGCCTCATCTCCTTCTACTTGCTATTGAGTCTTTGTTGAAATTCATGATTGATGAACTCTTCTCTGGATTCGATGCTTTCAATCATCTAGGCAATTCTTGCGTTCTTGTTGCAAGTTGTAAATCTGTGTGTTCTTAAAGTGCGTAAACGTGTGACTTGTAGTTCTTTAGTCTTGATTGGCTTCTGGTTCTTGTTGCCAAGGATGAAAGATTGCTAGATGAATCTTCTGTAGATCATATCCCAATCATCTAGGCAATCTACAACCTCTTCTATTCAGTTTTGCAAGAAACCAATATTTATGCCTAGTAGAAGAAAGTGCCTTCAGATCGTGTTTCTATTTGTTTGAAGGGTTGTTTCCTCGTGTACTTAATTGCTATGATTTGTGGAGAGTCATCCAAGGATTTCTGACCATCAACTCCCACCAGCAAGTTAGGGGTGAGGTCTGTGTTCGTGACTCTGTTTTTGGTGTTGCATTTGTTAAACTGAAAAAGACGGACCCTTTGTATCAATTCCTTCAATTGATGATTGAAACAGGTTCCTGACATCCTTAGAGAGGTGCACACCAATTTTCACTGTTTTTGGACCAGCCGATCAAAAGTTACATCGATTTCTGTTTTTGAGATCGTGCTGATTTTACTATTCACCCGAGTATCTTGTTCATCAGCCTCTCAGTCGGTCGTCGCTCACGACCTCTGCAGTCGAGTACTATTCATCCGACCGATCTTTGGTCGAGGTTCTATTCACCGAACACTATTCACCCCGAGTCTTTGTTCATCAGACCTCTGCGGTCGGGAGTACCGCTCATCAGACCAGTCTTTGGTGAAGTCTGTTCACCCAAACACTATTCACCCGAGTAATCGTTCATCAGACCTCTGCATGTCGGGAGCACATTCATCAACTAATCTCGACGACCGATTCGCGATCGCATTCATCCGACGAGCTACCCGACCGGTGCGCTTTTTCTTATTCACGGACCTTGGCGGTGAGCCTGCATTCATGAAATTGCACGATCGATGGTTCAGTTCTTTCTTTCGGTCTTTTGGTGGTTTGAGTTCTAGGGAGAGTTTATTCGAAAATTTTATTTGGCTCCTATTCACCCCCTCTAGTCGCCTTTTTCGATCTTTCAATTGGTATCGAGCCGGTTACGCTCTTTCTAGATCTTGACCGGTCTCAAGAGCCATGGCGATGGACAAGTATTCCACCAAGCCTCCCATTTTTCTTTGGAGTTGATTTTACATTTTGGAAATCGCGGATGGAGTCATACATCACTGCCGAGGGCTTCCCGATATGGCGAGAAGGTGAAACTCCGTATGAGGTTCCTGATGATAAGCGTCACGGCGAAAATATGGTCGACGCGAGGTGACGCTAAAGCAAGGAACATCCTCATACGTGGTCTTAGCATGATGAGTATGATAGGATTTCTCACCTTCGTTCTGCTCATGAGATTTGGGTGACCCTCGATGCTTACCATGAGGGCACTACCCAAATCAAGACGGTTCGACAGGACCAATTCAAGCGTGAGTTCAACAAGTTTGAATAGCACGCTGGTGAGAGTCTTGACGAGTGCTTTGGTCGGTTTACGAAGATTTTGAGCGACCTTCGAGCAGTCGGTTGCATATACCCTGACTCGGATAATGCTCGATATTTCTTGACCGCACATGATCTTCGTGTTTGGGAAATGAAAGTGACCACCATCAAGTACACCACCGACCTGTCGACCTTGACTCTTGACGGGCTTTATTCCTGCCTCAAGACTCATGAGATCGATGTCGTCTCGCGGAAGACGAAGTCTCAGTCGATGGCTTTGGTCACTGATCCCATTGGATCCTCTCTTTCTGATTCTTCTGTTGGTAACAAGGCGGTTCGGGCAAGAACGACTACACCGACAAGAACCGCAACAAGAAGGCCCCAGCTCGTGAGCCGGCGAAGAAGAAGTACCACAACTTTGCCAAAAACAAGAAGCTCTTTCATCCGGTCCTCGCCGCTAGATGATATCGAGCTCTCGGCTCGAGGCGTGGGCGGCGAAGCGAGGATGAACCGCAAGTGAAGAAGAGCGGCAACGACTTCTCCGGCATATGCTTCATGGCAGGCGCCATTGAAGCAAGCGACTTCGAGCTGTACATCGACCCGGACGAGGTACCCACCTACGACGAATTAAATGCTTCATTTTGTAAATTAGGCAAGTTTCATGCTAAGGCTAGGTCGAGGTGTTCTGAGTTAGAAAAGGAAGTAGGTACCTTGACTCGGGAGTTAGCTTCACTTAGATCTTCTCCCTCCCGAGTCACTGATGACTGTACTTTGTGTGATGCTTTGCTTGTGGAGTTAGAGAACCTAAGGACTATGCATGATAGTGTGTTGTCTGATCTAGATGGTCTTAGGTTGAAGAATGCTAGCAATGAATCTGTTGATACTCATTCTGTAGATGCTAGTTTTCTTCATGCTCACTCTACTCCTTCTTGTGCTAATTGCCCTAAATTGCTTGTCGAAATTGATGCCATGAGCGATCACCTTAGGAAGCTTCCTTTTAGAAATGATGAACTTGAAATGCATGCTTCTAAGGAACCAGTCAGCTCATGTGAGGGCTGTAGGCAACTAAAACTTGACAATGAATCCTTAAATGTCAAGTGTGCTAAACTTGCTAAGGACTTACTAGATAAGTCACAAGAAAGTTGCTTGCGATGTTCTGTGATTGAGGGGGACTTGGATAAAATCCATGTCGAGCTTAGGAAGAAATTAGAAGACCAAGCCCATAGAATTAGAAATGCGTCTTGTGTTTCTTGTGAGGCCCTCAAGATTGAGGCAGCCGTCTTTGAGGAGAAAAATGCACGTGTTGAGAGAGCTCATCTTTACGGTTCTTCTTCTTCTTCCCCTGTTCTTCTTGTGCTTCTTTCTTTCGAGATTGCAGTATCTTATGAGCACTCTCGAGAAGTTTGTTGGAGGCAAGAAGAAGCTCAATCTTATTCTAGACCAATCCAAGATTAGTAGATTCAATCAAGGTCTAGGATTTGATCCTTGGAGCACGCTGGGCGCATCCTCCCACCATTGTCTTGCGGCTCCAAGGGTGGTGAGATTGTGGTAGCTCGGTGTGAGCACCGGCAAGTTTATGTCTGTTTGGGTTGTCCATAGGACTTCGACTGAAGGGTGTTACTCCTGTTGCTTGTCTCTAGCAAGGCGTACACATGCACCTTACAGTAGAAGGATGGTCACCTAGTAGATTTCCGCTTCAGCGCGCTAAGATCACTCGGCGTGGCGTGTTGCTGCTCTTAGGGGTATTGAGGTCATCCCGGACTTTGAGTGCTCCTAAGGCACACACCGCTTCTAGACGAGTTAGAGAGTCGCATGTTTTTGGGCAGGCGTCGGGACTCGGTTTTCATCTTTGGTTCTTGAATTTTAGTCTTGGAGCTGTTCGTAGTCAGTCTTTCCCGTCCTTTTGATATTCCTCGTTTTCCCTTCGAGGTAGATATCGTAGCGTGAGGTGTTTTTCGGTAGGAGATTTAGGAAGCCTCACCGGGTGGCTCGGCTTTTGCACCACGGCATGCCAACCCGATTTGACTCCTAGATCATCTACTAGAGTTACTCTTGATCTTGTTAGAGTTAAGCGTCGGAGAGACACTCGAGTCGATCTTCTTCATGGCATTTGGTACTACTGAGCGTCGTGTGGTTGATATTAGGTTCCCAAGTCTTCACTCTATCCTAATCTTGAGTCATCTCTCTCTTGTGTCTTGATCGGGTTCGTCGGATGGGAAAGGAGATGTTTGGATTATCGACTCGGTTGTTCTCGTCATATGACGGAGATTTTCGATGGTTCTCTTCCTAGTCCGAGCCCCGGTGATGAGTTGATCACTTTCGGGATGCTTCTTGAGTAGAGTCATTGCTAAAGGTACCATCTGCATTAACCAAAATTTCATTCTTAAAGATGTTGCCTTAGTAAGTAAGTCGCAATACAATCGCTCTCTGTTTCTCGGCTTATTGATGACTCTTTCGAGGTAAGCTTCAAGAGTAATGCTGTAGAATCCTTGATTCATCGGGAGGGTTAGTTCTTGGGATTTCTAGATTTGGGAGAGTCTTTCGTGCTGATTTTTACGCTTCTTACGGAGACTCTCTTCGATGTTTGATTGCTTCGAGTCCGTGATCTCTCCTTACGGCATAGGAGACTTGGTCACATTGGTTTTGATCATTTGACTCGAATTAGCGACCACGATCTCATTGGGGTTTGCCCAAACTCAAGATGGTCAAAGACTTAGTTTGCTCTCCTTGCCGACATGGCAAGATGGTTCTTACTTCTCATCCTCCGATGACCGTAGTGATGGTGATGCACCGGGACAGCTTTTACATATGGACCTTTGTTGGTCGGCTAGAGTGCGATCGTGGGAGGGAAGTGGTATGTTCTTGTCATCGTTGATGATTTTCTAGATTCTCTTGGGTATTCTTCATGGCCTCGAAGGATGAGACTTTTTCTCACTTCAGGGGTTTGGTCGATGGGTTGTCTATTGAGCTCCCGGGTGCATTCTGAGCTATCTGCAGTGATAATGGCACGGAGTTCAAGAATTCCTACTTTGAGAGTTTTTGTGTGGAGTCTAGTTTAGAGCATCAGTTCTCTTCTCCCTACGCCCCTCAGCAGAATGGCATAGTGGAAAGGAAGAACAGGACCCTGGTTGAGATGGCTAGGACGATGCTAGATGAGTACAGTACTCCTAGGAAGTTTTGGGCTGAGGCTATAGCTACTGCTTGCCATGTTTCTAATCGCGTGTTTTTGAGAGCACATTTGCATCGCACTTCTTATGAGTTGAGGTATGGGCGAAAGCCCTGTGTGTCTCATTTTCACGTTTTCGGTTGCAAGTGTTTTATCTTGAAGTCTGGTAACCTAGATAAGTTTGAGTCTCGCTCTTACGATGGTATCTTTCTAGGTTACTCGTCTTCTTCTCGTAGCTATAAGTGCAGGTGTTGATGCACATATGATCATAGAGACACGTGATGTGACCTTTGATGAGGCTAGCCAGAGCTAGACACGATGTTTGAGCTCTTCTTATCCCTCTGAGACCATCTTTGAAGAAGATAAGGATGATGGTGTTCCACGGATCAGTCCCCTCTTCACACGAGGTGCCTCCTGTTTCCATTTACGCACCTCGTGGAGACCAGCCCTTGCTTTTCGACTCTCCTTGGTGAGTGGCTCTGTTCCTACCTCTTCTGTTCAAGAGGTAGAGGCCACTACATTCTTTGGACCTCCCGTCATATTCGAGGCGTCATCCTTACGATCGGATGATTGGCGATTTGTTCGGCGTGTCACACGCTGCGGCAGAGCGGTCATCCTCGTTCGCCTCCACTCTGCCTTCGTTGCCTCCTTTGAGCCGAAGGATGTTTCTCATGCATTATCGATGAGTCGTGGATTAATGCTATGCATGAGGAACTTGAGAACTTTGAGAGGAACAAGGTATGGCGACTTGTTAAGCCCCATCTGGTCATAATGTCATTGGGACCAAGTGGGTGTTCAAAAACAAGCAGTGAGGATGGGGTTGTAATTAGAAACAAGGCTAGACTAGTTGCAGGGCTTTTCTCGAGGTTGAGGTCTTGACTTTGAGAGACCTTTGCTCCTGTAGCTAGGCTAGAGGCTATCAGAATCCTCGCTTGCATTTTACGCATCCAAAGGCTTCAAGCTTTATCAAATGGATGTCAAGAGTGCATTCCTCAATGGCTATATTGAGGAAGAGGTTTATGTCAAGCAACCTCCGAGTTCGAGAACCCCAAGTTTCGAGTCATGTATACAAGCTTTCCAAAGCTCTGTATGGACTCAAGCGAGCCCCCAGAGCATGGTATGAGAGACTCAAGTCTTATCTTCTCACCATGACTTTAAAATGGGCATAGTAGACAAAACTACATTCATCGGACACCATGAGTCTCATTTTCTTCTTGTCATTTATGTGGGCGATATCATTTTGGTGGCTCGTCTCATTCTCTTGTCTCTCGGTTTTACGATGTGATGAGTACTGAGTTTGAGATGAGTATGATGGGCGAGTTGAGCTACTTTCTTGGCTTCCAAATCAAGCGGACTCGGGAGGTACTTTCTTGCATCAAGGCAAATATACCCGTGACCTCTGGCGCCGACATGTCGAGATGGGAAGCGGTGATGACTCCTATGGCCACTGCTGCTGTCCTCGAGCCCGATGAGGATGGTGAGCTGCCGATCAAAAGGAGTTTGAAGCATGATCGGCTCCTCTTGTACCTCAACGCTCGAGGCGGACATACATTTTTGTGTGTGTCCGTGCACTCGATTTCAAGCTTCTCCTCGCGCCTCTCACGCCCGGTGGTCAAGCGTATCTTGAGTACCTTCGTGCTACCTGCGATTATGGTATTTGGTACTCTTCTTCTTCTTGTCTATCTCTTAGAGCCTTTTCCGATCCGACTTTGTTGGTGTAGGATAGATAGGAAGAGCACTTCGCACTTGCCAATTCATTGGCACTTCTCTGTTTCTTGGTCATCTAGGAAGCGATCAGGAGTTGCTGATCCACTGCCGAGGCCAAGTATGTTCTTTGCTGACCGATTCTTTGTAGCAGTGCTCTGGATGAGATCGACCTTGCGGGATTATGGGTTAGAGATAGAGAGTGTGCCACTTTTTGTGACAACACTTGGCTATTTGCATTGCTAAAAACCCAGTGCAACATTCGGACCAAGCACATTGATATTAGATATCACTTCCTTAGAGACCATGTGGAGAAGGGAGATATCGCGCTTGATTTGTAGAGTGACCTCCAGTTAGGCGATATCTTCACCAAGCCTTTGGATAGCTCTAGATTTGTTGCCTTGAGGAGTGAGCTTGGAGTCGTGAGCCCTTACGGCCTTTCTTGAGGGGGAGCTGGTTTGTATATTATGTACTATATATTTTCTTCCAGCTTTTCCTTTCTTCTTCTGGGTGACTTTGGGCTTGTTTTCTTGAGTTGAGTTCACTCACTTAGACTTCTGTCATGCCTTGCATGGTCCTCTTATCTTGTGCTTTAGGTTGCTATCATGCGTGATTAGCTGTTCTCTCTTCTCTCTAGGTTGAGTTCCCTCACAGTCTTATAAGTTTAGCAGGTATTAGGCCTCCTGGGTAGACAGGGTCTGTGTGCACTCCTTAGTTGGAATCTAGAGTCAGCTTCCCTATGTCAGTCTCTTGGGAAGATAAGAGCGAGTCTAAGCCATAGTGAGTCTCTTATATCTTTTCTATGCTCTATAGCTATCCAGTTTTGCAGTTTCTCGACTTCTTCTCCTCATTCTGTTTTTCTGGTTCTTATTGAGTTCATTCGGGTTTTCTTTATGCCTAATCTTGATAACAACTCAACTTTAACCAGATTTGAGCTTAAAATTGATTCATTTGTTGAGGGGGAGTTTGGGAATCTGTTCATGCATTGCATTTAGACTGCATTCTCTGTTTTATGAGCTTTGTCTATTATGCAATGGATTCATGTAATGCACCTTGCTACATCTTTGAAGAAAATCACTAGCTTAGGTCTATCCAAGTTCATCTATCATACTAAGCTTGTTAAAATCTGAAAATTGATAATCTTAAATGAAAAACATGTTGCTTTTTTTTGTTAAGTTTCTTCTCTAGAGGTCTTTACCATGAATTGTGAATTTATGGCGTTCTCTAGAGTCCCTATAGCAACTTGGGTGAAACTTGCTTGATCCATATTTTAGTCCTTCAAAATCGCTCATATATGCTAAATTAAGAAAAATTTGACTCTTTTTTGTGCAAAATTGAACTCAACACTATATATTCTCGAGACTGCCTCCTATTGCACTTGGGATGAACTTGGAATATATCGTGTATGACCAAGATCATTCTCTTAAGAGTTACTCTTGGGGTGATCGAACATGGCTTGAGTCAATCCTTAAGAAATGCAAATAACAAAAACATAAGTGGGTAAAGAATGCAAATAATGTCAAACATTTGCACCCCGCTTTGTCTTTCAAAATATCAAAGAAGAAGAATTTGCATGAATTGAAAAATGAGCTCGAAGGACTCTATATGCACTTCAAGATTCCCCAAAGTGTTGAGTAGGTTGAACTCTAGGTTTTCCATTTGATCCTATGAGTGGTGTTTGCTTCTAGCTTTGAAACTTTTGCTAAGTTTTGCACTTGTTCAAATCTTGCTAAAATAAAATCTTGTAATCAAAGCTTATGAGCAAAATGAATTTGTTCTTGGAGACATCCTAGTTCAGTCATTTTCTACATTGACTAGCTTGGTGTCATATCTTGCATTTATGATCACTTGGATAATTCTCAAAGCTCACTTTCCATGCATTTCATGCATACATATATAAAGGGAGGGGAAAAAAATCTTGATGCCTATATTACCAAAAGGGGGAGAAAATGTAAGAAAGGCATATTCAAAGGAAAAATATTAATCCACTTTGGTTCTTATGAGTGAGTTCTATTGGATCTTTTAGAGCTTTTGTTGAAAACTTGCTCTCTCTAAAGTTTAGCTCTAAAAATTCCTTTTCTGCCAACTTGGTCATGATCTTATTTCCTTATTCTAGACCAAGTTTGGCTTTGCATTCAAATTGCTTTCTTCTCTCTTATTCAAACTCAAAACTTATGCCTTTTCATGTGTTTGTCAATATACTCAACAAGGGGGAGATTGAAAGACCATGTGGAGGTCTATCCTTGTGTGTGATAGGTAATTGATGAGTTTTGAGCTTGTGTTGTTTTAAATTGATTTGGATTTGAAGCAATTTGAGTGTTGGTCTACCGGCTTCGGGGCTTTGGCTAGTCGGAGACCAGTTGTCCGACCCCGAGTGGTCGAAGGCTTTCGCTGGTCGAGGGAGACCAGTCGTCCGACCCCAAGTGGTCGGGGCTCTCACTGGTCGGAGACCAGTCGTTCGACCTCGAGTGGTAAGAGGCTTTCGCTGGTCGAAGACCAGTGGTCAGACCTCGAGTGGTCGAGATGGAGACCAGTGATCCGACCCGGAGTGGTCTGGGCCTTGGCTGGTCGGAGACCAGAGGTGAGACCTCGAGTGGTTGGGATGGAGACCAGTGGTCAGACCACGTGTTGTCAGGGTTATCTTTGGTCGGCGTAGTGTATATCTTTACTGTTAAGATGGATATGTGTTGTGGGCATTGCTATGTGAGGAGTTTCCTTGTCTTTGATGGTTGCGAGGCAGCGGTGCTAGAGTCATGGTGAGGCGAAGGGTGGCCGGGACTAGGCAATGAGTGTCGGAGTCGGTCCGGTCGGGAGATCGCGGAAGATGATCGAGGGAGTCGGGCAAGTCAAGAAGACAAGGAAAGGAGATGAAGCTAGCTTGTCACTACTTGGATCGAGGAGAGCTGTAGGGTTGCGATTAGGAAGATAAAGTAGTGGATAAAGTATAGCTTGTCGTCGGTATCTGAGATAGTACACGAGAGTAGTTGAGAGTTGTTGAGAGTGGCGTGTAAGGATCAAATCCTGGCTCTTGGATGTTGGCTTAGGATTGAAGCGGGACATCCAAAGGTGGGAATTGATCCAGTCACTATAAATAGAGGGTAGGGACAGCCTCCCTCTTTGAAGGTTCGAGGTTTTTTTGTTGCTCATTTGAGTTTTGCCCACTTTGTTGTGAGGCTTTGTAAACCTCCTTCCGAAATGAAATGTTCTTCATTTATGTTCTTGTTTCATTTCCTTACGTATTTACATTACGCACTTAAATTACATTATCTAATTTCGCATTTACTTGCAATTTACTTTACGTAATTTGGATTTGCCTCATCTCCTTCTACATGCTATTGAGTCTTTGTTGAAATTCATGATTGATGAACTCTTCTCTGGATTCGATGCTTTCAATCATCTAGGCAATCCTTGCGTTCTTGTTGCAAGTTGTAAATCTGTGTGTTCTTAAAGTGCGTAAACGTGTGACTTGTAGTTCTTTAGTCTTGATTGGCTTCTGGTTCTTGTTGCCAAGGATGAAAGATTGCTGGATGAATCTTCTGAAGATCATATCCCAATCATCTAGGCAATCTACAACCTCTTCTATTCAGTTTTGCAAGAAACCAATTTTTATGCCTAGTAGAAGAAAGTGCCTTCAGATCGTGTTTCTATTTGTTTGAAGGGTTGTTTCCTCGTGTACTTACTTGCTATGATTTGTGGAGAGTCATCCAAGGATTTCTGACCATCAACTCCCACCAGCAAGATAGCTGTTTTTGGTGTTGCATTTGTTAAACTGAAAAGAGACGGAACCTTGTTATCAATTCCTTCAATTGATGATTGAAACAGGTTCCTGACATCCTTAGAGAGGTGCACACCAATTTTCACTGTTTTTGGATCAGCCGATCAAAAGTTACATCGATTTCTGTTTTTGAGATCGTGATGATTTTACTACTCACCCCAAGTACTATTCAATCGACCTCTACAGGTCGGTCGTACTGTTCACCCGACCTCTGCAGGTCGGGAGTCTCGCTCATCAGGCAAAGATCTTTGGTCGAGTGCTATTCACCGAACACTATTCACCCCAAGTGCTGTTCATCCGACCTCTGCAGGTCGGGAGTACTGTTCATCCGACCTCTGCAGGCGGGAGTACCGTTCATCCGACCAGTGCTGGTCGGGGGGTACTGTTCATCCGAACACTATTCACCTCGAGCACTGTTCATCCGACCTCTGCAGGTCGGGAGCACTGTTCATCCGACTAGTACTGACGACTAGTTCGCGATCTTTGTTCATCCGACGAGCTACCCGACCGGTCACGCTTTTTCTGTTCACGGACCTTAAGCGGTGAGACCTCATTCATGAAATTGCCTGATCGATGGTTCAGTTCTTTCTTTCTAGTCTTTTGGTGGTTTAAATTCTAGGGGGAGAGTTTATTCGAAAATTTAATTTAGCTCCTATTCACCACCCTCTAGTCGCCTTTTTTCGATCTTTCAATTGGTATCAGAGCCGGTTCTGCTCTTTCTAGATCTTGACCGGTCTCAAGAGCCTTGGCGATGGACAAGTATTCCACCAAGCCTCCCATTTTTGCTGGAGTTGATTTTCCGTTTTGGAAATCGCGGATGGAGTCATACATCACCGCCGGGGCTTCGATATGGCGAAGGTGAAACTCCGTATGAGGTTCCTGGCGATGAAAACGTCACGGCCGGAAATATGGCTAACGTTGAGGCGAACGCTAAAGCAAGGAACATCCTCATACAGGGTCTTAGCCGCAGTGAGTATGATAGGATTTCTCACCTTCGTTCTGCTCATGAGATTTGGGTGACCCTCGATGCTTACCATGAGGGCGCAACCCAAATCAAGACGGTTCGACAGGACCAATTCAAGCGTGAGTTCAACAAGTTTGAACAGCACGCTGGTGAGAGTCTTGACAAGTGCTTTGGTCGGTTTACGAAGATTTTGAGCGACCTCCGAGCAGTCGGTTGCATATACCCTGACTCGGATAATGCTCGATATTTCTTGACCGCACATGATCTTCGTGTTTGGGAAATGAAAGTGACCACCATCAAGTACACCACCGACCTGTCGACCTTGACTCTTGACGGGCTTTATTCCTGCCTCAAGACTCATGAGATCGATGTCGTCTCGCGGAAGACGAAGTCTCAGTCGATGGCTTTGGTCACTGATCCCATTGGATCCTCTCTTTCTGATTCTTCTGTTGGTAACAAGGCGGTTCGGGCAAGAACGACTACACCGACAAGAACCGCAACAAGAAGGCCCCAGCTCGTGAGCCGGCGAAGAAGAAGTACCACAACTTTGCCAAAAACAAGAAGCTCTTTCATCCGGTCCTCGCCGCGCTAGATGATATCGAGCTCTCCGACTCGGAGACGTGGAGCGATGAAGGCGAGGATGAACCGCAAGTGAAGAAGAGCGGCAACGACTTCTCCGGCATGTGCTTCATGGCAGGCGCCATTGAAGCAAGCGACTTCGAGCTGTACATCGACCCGGACGAGGTACCCACCTACGACGAATTAAATGCTGCATTTTGTAAAGTAGGCAAGTTTCATGCTAAGGCTAGGTCGAGGTGTTCTGAGTTAGAAAAGGAAGTACGTACCTTTACTCGGGAGTTAGCTTCACTTAGATCTTCTCCCTCCCGAGTCACTGATGACTATACTTTGTGTGATGCTTTGCTTGTGGAGTTAGAGAACCTAAGGACTATGCATGATAGTGTGTTGTCTGATCTAGATAGTCTTAGGTTGAAGAATGCTAGCAATGAATCTGTTGATACTCATTCTGTAGATGCTAGTTTTCTTCATGCTCACTCTACTCCTTCTTGTGCTAATTGCCCTAAATTGCTTGCCGAAATTGATGCCATGAGCGATCACCTTAGGAAGCTTCCTTCTAGAAATGATGAACTTGAAATGCATGCTTCTAAGGAACCAGTCAGCTCATGTGAGGGCTGTAGGCAACTAAAACTTGACAATGAATCCTTAAATGTCAAGTGTGCTAAACTTGCTAAGGACTTACTAGATAAGTCACAAGAAAGTTGCTTGCGATGTTCTGTGATTGAGGGGGACTTGGATAAAATCCATGTCGAGCTTAGGAAGAAATTAGAAGACCAAGCCCATAGAATTAGAAATGCGTCTTGTGTTTCTTGTGAGGCCCTCAAGATTGAGGCGGCCCGTCTTTGAGGAGAAAATGCACGTGTTGAGAGAGCTCATCTTTACGGTTCTTCTTCTTCTTCTTCCCCTGTTCTTCTTGTGCTTCTTTCTTTCGAGATTGCCAAGATCTTATGAGCACTCTCGAGAAGTTTGTTGGAGGTAAGAAGAAGCTCAATCTTATTCTAGACCAATCCAAGATTAGTAGATTCAATCAAGGTCTAGGATTTGATCCCTTGGAGCACGCTCGGCGCATCCTCCCACCATTGTCTTGCGGCTCCAAGGGTGGTGAGATTGTGGTAGCTCGGTGTGAGCACCCGGCAAGTTTAGGTCTTGGGGTTGTCCATAGGACTTCGACGGAAGGTGTTACTCTGCTTATACCTCTAGCAAGGCGAAGTACACATGCACCTTACGTAAGAAGGATGGTCACCTAGTAGATTTCCGCCAGCGTAGCTAAGATAACTCGGCGTGGCGTGTTCGGTGAGACGCTAATTCGAGGAGCGAGCGAAGACTTGAAGACCAAGATTGACATTAGATCGACAAGGCAAGTCGTAATCCTTTGATCATATTGATCCTATGTTTGCAAAAGTAATTTACTTTATTACAATTGCATGCTATTTGGTGTATCAATGCTTATTTAATGGGAGTAGATGTATACCTAGTTGACATTATGCCACCTTGATTGGTTGTATGCCATGTATCCATTGTTAAACCTAGGTTGGGACATTACTAGTTGGATTATACCAACATTGGGTCATCGTAGCTATGCTTAGACATGCTTAGATATACGTTGGGATTCATGTCACACATTGAATAATGTTAATCTTGACTTAATGAGATATTGAATCGTGGCCGTTAGCCACTGTTGTAAAATTTGTTGTACGATGGCGGGGTTTGCCAATTGTCTTGGTTGAACGAATTGTTTTCCCTTGGGCAAATCATCGTGCAGTAAAGGGGGTGCTTTCTAGCACATTGGGATGTGGATGTCTTGCCTGAGACAATTTAAAGACTTAATCTTGTGCGCCATTGAACTGGGCCTAACCGTACTACCACATGTCTGGAATGGGATAGACCTAGCTAATTAATTTGCAATGTCTAGCCTTGAGTACTGCCAGTTGGTGGTGTGGGTTCCGGGATGGACGGGTAGATTCGCAAGGCGCAAGAGGGGGCCCTAAGGGGCGAAACCTTAGCGGGTAGTACCGAGTTTAGACAGTGCATTGTAAAAGCTTTGTCATGATATCTCTGCGACACACCAAAGGAAGTGTGTTAAGATCGATTGCACAAAGAGATGGTCATGTCTTGTGGGTAAAGTTGTACAACATCTGCAGAGTGTAAAACTATTCGAATAAGCGCGTCATGGTCATGGACAAGCCCGGGAATTTCACACGGGGTATAGAGTGTTTCATAAAATGTGGAATGTGGAATTGTTGGGATGTGAACGGGGAGTTCACTGTTGTTTTGGTTGTCTATCATTGATCTATCAATCATTTATTTACCTTTTTATAGATATGCTTTCAATCTATTTATTGTATTTCAATTCAAGTTATTGCTTTCTGCAAATGAAACATATAGCCATCCTTGTCAAGCCGTGCATGAATATATTGCATCAATTCCCTACGACTTCTTTGAGTACTTTTGTACTCACGGCTTTATGCCCTTGTTGATCGATTCTTTGAAGGAGATAATGAATGTCATGAGGAGGAATTCTATGAGGACTCGTGGATTAGGAAGGCGTTCCCAGACGATTGCACGTGGCATGTCGAATAGCTCAAGTTATCTTTTCATTGCAATAGTATTTGTTTCTTAAGCCCTTAAGGCGTAATGGTGTAAACATTGACCATATGGTCGTTTGCTTTATTCAATAATAAATTGCTTCTTCTTAGTTAATTCGTTGTATGGAATGGTATTTCATCTATGTTTCCACTGTGTGCACTAACGTGATCCTGGCCTAGTGCAGTATACACAGAGGGTTTCGGATTTGCAAATCCGGGTCTCGACAATTCCTTACAGAGTGGCAGCCACGACTTACAACCTATCGCAAAATTAATCACCAGGTAATTAATCACGTTTCCTCCAAAGATAACATGGTCATGTAGGTTGTTCAGCGTGTATGTTTCTCTGGAATAGTGAGGCTAACTCTTGCAATCGCGTAAGCGCGTTCAAAGTGTACAAAGCTTATGGAGGCCTTACGGCAGAGGATAGGCGAAGTGAATCACGATTTTAAGTTTCCGGTATCCGCTGTACACAATAATCCTATGTAAAATATGTAATAATGATTCTGGAACTAACTAAATCTATATTTGCAGTGCCACCAGTAGGAAAAGGGAAATAACCGTTGTGGATTTTACGTTTACCACAACATGGAACTCCTTGTCACTAAGAAAATGCCCAATCAGGTAACAACAGCGTTGGAAGAGACTGATCTGGAGCGAATTCGAGGACAGCTTTATGCCTTCTTGCTCAGTCAAGTCTTAAACAAAAAAGGCGAGTTCCACGCTGCCTTATAACTTGAGGAGTTGTATTTTTTCTGAATTACCATTTGGGTTAATTATCAAACTTGTGTTGTGGATTTGTAAATTGTAGTTGTGTATTCTATTAATTGGTTAATGCTATTGAGTTACATTTGGTTAATATATCTGAGTTCATTTTTGAAAGAGATGTGACGTGCAATATTAATATATATGTAATATGCTTCGTGTTGTGATGTAATATGAGTTGATTGATGAATTGGATGTAATGCCTGTAATCTGAAATGGTTGTAATGTTTTGTAACATGAGTTTAGTTATTATGTAATCTGCTTTTTTTCCAGAGGGTGTGGCTAGCATTTTCTGAGGCTAGCCAATAAATAGAAAAATAGTTGTCTGTTGGAAGTCTTATCACAGACGGTTTTTAATTAAAATCGGTCTGTGATATAAAGATGTAACAGACGGTTTAAAACTAAAACCGTCTGTGATGTAATGATGTAACAGACGGTTTCAAACAAAAACCGTCTGTGATATCATCACATCACAGACGGTGTTTAAATAAAACCGTCTGTGATGTTATAATATCAACGGTTTTAGTTTAAAACCATCTGTGATATATTCTATCACAGACGGTTTCTAAACCGTCTGTGATATTCCGTAACATCAGCGACACATGAATTCTGAGCGGTTCGGGAAACCGTGCGTGATGACGATTCGGCTATGCGATAAGCTTTTCTGTAGTAGTGGGCGCAAGTCCGAGCCCAACTACAACCACGACAAATCATACCACACAACATAAATGCTCGCGTCCAGCCGATCGAGCATAACAGAGAAACAACACGTTTTCTTTTTTTAATTGCTATGCTTAATTCACGGTTTTGCTTCTAATCGTTGTTTATTGCCTCATACATGAATCGATCTATGGAGTACGTACCACTTGGCCTGTGAATTGGCAACCTGGTCAACGAGGCGAAGCGACCAACGATCAAGCTACGCGCGTGGGCATCATGCAGGCAGATGTTTTCGTGAAGCACGACCGTGACCAGTGGGCGATTCTAAGAAAGCCGTATGTGCAGGCGAGCTGCGAATGCTCCCGCGGCTGCAGTGGATCGAGGGAAATCATGGACCACGCGCGCGCCGGTTATAGCCCGAAGCTAGCCATCGAGCGCGCTGACTCGGCGGTGTAGCACACGGGACCAGATGCTCCAACCCTCACGTGCATGCCTGCTCAAAAAATATCGATCCCGTGTTGATGCATGCTCCATGCAGACTTCGCCAAAATTGGCTAACACACAAACAACAATACGTATGCATGTGTTTGCACCAGAATTTGGCAAGTAAGTCGGAATCGGCAAGAAAGTCAAACATACGGAAACTAATAGATGATTTGGAAAGATTTGAAAATATTTGGCAAACGGTAAGATCTTTGAGGAAAGGCTATCCAAAAACAAGGCTGATACGGATCATGTTTCGAAACGTGTAGTAATAGAACACAATCGGCCGATGGGTATAAAAGAAGGGCCAAAGCAAGCTGCGAAAAGAACAACACAATCAACACACCAATCTACATTACTTTTTCTTATCGACTAGGAGTAGTTTTTGTAATTTAGCCTTTGTAATTCGATCTTGATCAATAAAGTTGCGCATCGCCGATTGTTGATCTTCTTCAAATTACGCCCTAGGTTTGATTTATTCTGATTTTGTTGTGCATCGGCTTCTTCAGAATCGATCTGCCTTTATCCTTTGATTAGCCTTAATCGGCTAGTTAGACTTACCTTGTTACTTTGATCTTAATCGGCCTCAAGCTGATTGAGTCTAAGCCGATTGATCGTTACGATCGTCTTTGAGTGAATTTTATATTTTTACCTTGTCGATTCTGAGTCAAATCGACCGCACGCTCTGAACAGTGTTTATGCGGTGTCTTCCGTCGAAACCCTACATCAAGTTTTTAACGCCAACACAGTCTTGGCACGCCCAGTGGGACCAATATCTTCATCAGGAAAGTCGATTCCGCCATCCGATCTCAACACAGAAGCTATAATCGTCCCAACAATGGACAATTTGACTCCAGAACAACATCAAGATATCGAAGATCGGAAAACTACGCTAGAAGAGTTGATGCTAAGCTGTTATCATAAAACTAGACGTGGCGTCACTCAAAAACCCGCCCTGCCGACGGTCAACGCCCTAGGAGATGCGGGTGTCACAGAACCGTTAAGCCGAGATCTACCTGCTCAAGCCGAATTATCGGCTATGATTAATCAATCTGTGCACCACGCTTTAATAAATCAATCATCGTCTCTCGTCACCACGCTTAAGCCGATGATAGCAAATAGTGTTAAAACTATCGTCCAAAAATTGGCCTCGTCTGGTAGTTTGCTTGACCCATTACAAGCTCTGACAAATTACCCTGTTCTTTCAGTAGATCAAAATGCGCAGAGCACGATAGTCGATCCTAAACCATCGGCTATAACCTCACCCCCTACCATGATGCCTACTCAGCCCACCATCATATTGCCTAGAGATCCTCGGCCAAGTGGGGTGAACCATCACCATGCCTACACCGCCGCCGCCAAATTAGATGCATTAACAAATTTGCCACCATCGGCCCCGTTCTATGCATTTCCGCAATCGATTTCACAGCCGATTGGGCCTAAGAGATACCCACATGATTCTACCCTGCCTAGAAATCCAGGTCCACATAGGGTAGTAACTTATTCAGAACCTTTTGTCCCTGTACCAGAACCCCAAATCAGACACAATAGGTATGATTAGTACGCTCGTATGCCATCGGCTCAACCTAATCGGCAACTCGAGTTTGCACTCGGGGGGCAGAATGCCAACTATGACCAACATTATCAAGGGCCTGTTGTTCCAGTGGCCGATAATGCGGCTGAAGGTGATCAAATCTACGCCATCTTGAGGATCAATTGGCATACAATCAAAGGAAAGGTTATCGACTCTGAAAGTCGATCCCGATTACATAGATCTCATGCCTTACCCCACAATTCGAGTCGGTTTCGAAATTCTCTGGTGACGACTTAATTACTACCCTGGACCATATCGGACGCTTTATCACGCAATGCGGCGAAGCAGCTCAGTCCGATGGGCTAAAAATAAGACTGTTCCCGTTATCATTGTCCGGGGCAGCTTTTACTTAGTTCACTTGTCTGCCTCCAAATTCGGTCCATTTATGGAACGATTTGGAAAGCTGATTCCACAAATACTTTATCTCACGTAGTTTAGAGCTCAAGATTTCTGACCTAAGCTCTGTTCGCCAGAGATTTGGAGAATCGGTGACTGATTACATTAAAAGATTCAGAGAAATCAGAAACCGATGTTTTAGTGTTACATTGCCCGATAATCAGCTCACTGATTTGGCTTTTCAAGGATTAATTCCACCGCTTAGAGAGAAGTTTGGAGGGCAAGAGTTAGCTGATCTAAGTCATCTGCTTCATCGCGTGTCGGCTCAAGAAAGTTGATTCCCAGATAATAAAGCATTTAAAGATAGATTTAAAAATAGCAGTAATAAGGAAAAGGATAAAGCTAAAATTAACATGGTCGATTATTGTCCAAGCGATTCTTCAGAAGACGATGAAGCAGAGATAAACATAGCCGAATGGATAAAAGGGTCCAAAAAATCCTTAGTCTGTTCTTGGCTCAAGCCGACTAGGAATAAGTCGGAAGGCAAATACGCCTTTAACGTCTCTAAGTGTGATCGTATTTTTGATATATTATTGCAAGAGAAAATAGTACGGTTACCCAAAGGACACGTCATACCATCGGCTGATGAGATCAAGAAATGCAGGTATTGCAAGTGGCACCATTCTTTTTCTCACAATACTAATGACTGCAATATTTTTCGTCAATAGATCCGATCATTCTCGAGGATGGTCGGTTAAAATTTGCTGATGAGCCGACTATGCAAGTTGACGCTGATCCATTCCTAATCAACATGGTTCAATGTTCGGCTAAAGGGAAAAAGCCGATGCATGATGAGCCAAAAAAGGATCGGCAAGTTGACATTCAGTCAACTTCAGATGGTAGCCAGACATTGAAGATCACAATCGGCTCATTACAAATAGAAGCCGATCATGAAGGGAAGAATTCAAGAACCATTAAACCCAAAGGAAATCCTCAGGTAGGAAAATGGTATAAAGCCAAAAAAAATCACCATCAAGGTAGCCAACAAGAAGGCCGGGACCGACGTTTTCTCAATTGATGGAGAAATACGAAAGAATGAATAATCGACCACGATATCCTACTCATCGGTCGGATAATTTATATCACATCGAAAACGTGGAGAGAGCACATAGAAGGTGTCCGTTTTGGCAGTTTTGTTGGGAAAGGGGAGTAGCGTTGCCATCTCAGTATACATGCCCGATGGAGCATTATCCCCGAGACGATTGGCCAAGACAATCGGCTAGAGATAGGCTGTCTGGGCCGATTCGAGATCATGACAAAAGTTCTGAAGGCACATTCACGAAAGAATATCAAGAACCAAATCGGGCACGGACTGGTCGAAACACAAAGGCCTAGTTGAGGCCAGAAAAATTTGGCTTGCCGATCACGAAAGCCGATGAGAGCCCAAACCTAGGTGGTGTCCATCGGCCTTAGCCAATCGCAGCACGAGACGGCCGGAGACTAAGTACTCAAGAGATCAGAGAAGGCGGCCTTGAGAAAAATAGAGGATAAGACTTTCAATGAGCTTCGTCCGATCAAGGTTATTAAGAAAGAATGGAGAAAAAGGAGGCAGTCGAGGAAGATTTTGAGTCGGTGGATGATCTAGATTCTCCTATGATTAGGGACGATACACCCCGATGGATATCAATATGGTGTTCACATTACGGTAATTCAAAATCAAAACCGAAGTCGGCTAAAGAGACTTTTGCTCGATCATGTTGAGGCGTCAAAATGCAATCTTGAGAAACCAAGGGATGATCATCGACATCTAAAACCATTGTATCCGAAAGGATACATAAATGGCAAGCCGATATCAAGAATCTTTGGTAGACGGTGGAGCTACGATAAACTGATGCTCTATCGATTTGCAAGAAAGCTGGTAAGTCCGATGAAGACTTGATTAAAACTAATATGGTTTTAAACAACTTCACAGCGATCCACGAGGCCAAAGCGTCATGGTTATAGAACCGTATCGGCGGTAAAACTTTGCCGACCGCATTCTTTGTCATTGACTCCAAAGGAAATTACGATTATTACGCTTGGAAGAGATTGGATTCACGCCAACTGCTGCATCCCATCGACGATGCATCAAGCGCTTGTCCAATGGAATGGAGAGGAAGTTGAAGTTGTTACAGCCGACACATCGGCTCACATCGCCATGGCCAGTTCTAATGCAAATTGGCAACACGAAGAAGCTGGGTGTATATCGGGAAAAACACTGGATGACTGCAACTTCATCTGCGTAAGTAAGTCAGGACTTATTCCGATCAGTGTCAAGCCGGGCACGTTTGATCGGACAAATGAAGTATTGTGCCGATAGGGACAGGAAAAGCAATGAAGGCATTACAAGATAAAATGCAAAGCTATCGGTAAATAACAGATAGCTATGAGGTTATAGAAGATTTTCAAGAGATTGAAAAGTTGGGTCAAGGCTTCACGTCCACAGATCTGCTTGAAGAAGTCGATATAGGTAGCGGTGATAGGAAAAGACCAACTTTTGTTAGCGCAAAATTAGATGTAAAATACAAAGAAAGGTTGATCAAAATTCTTAGAGATTATAAAGATTGTTTTGCTTGGGAGTATCACGAGATGCCTGGTTTAAGCCGACAATTGGTAGAACATCGGCTACCTATTAAACCAGGATATCGGCCGTTTAAACATTACCCTAGGCGTTTTAATCTGGCCCTGTATAATATTATAAAAGAGGAAATAGAACGATTGTTGGAAGCAAAATTTATAAGGTTTTGCCGATATGCGGAATGGGTTTCCAACATTGTTCCAATCATGAAGAAAAACGAAAAACTTTGAGTATGTGTCGACTTTAGAGATTTGAACAAGGCGACACCAAAAGATGAATACCGATGCCAATAGCCGATATGCTTATCGATGCTGCATCAGGGAAAAAAATCATAAGTTTCCTGGATGGAAATGCCGGATACAATCATATATTCATGGCAGAAGCCGATATACCAAAAACAGCTTTTAGATGTCCTGGTGCCATAGGTTTATTCGAGTGGACGGTTATGACTTTCGGTTTAAAGAACGCTGGGGCAACATACCAGCGAGCCATGAATCTGATTTTTCATGACTTAATCGGTCACATCGTCGAAATATATATCGATGATGTCGTAGTGAAGTCTGCAGATGACTCACAACATTTAGCCGATTTAGAAAAAGTTTTCCAGAACATAAGATCGCATGGCTTGAAGATGAATCCTTTCAAATGTGCGTTTGGCGTGTCGGCTGGGCAATTTTTGGGCTTTATGGTACATGAAAGAGGTATTGAAGTTAATCAAGCAAGAGTTAAAGCCATAGTCGAAACAATGCCGCCAACATGCAAAAATGAATTACAAAAGTTGATCGGGAAGATTAACTATCTCCGAAGGTTTATCTCAAATCTCTCCGACCGGATCCGTGCTTTTACCCCACTATTGAAATTAAAGGATAATCAAGAATTTGTGTGGGGAATCGATCAGCAAAAGGCTTTTGACGACGTCAAAGGATATCTAGCTAATCCTCCGGTTTTGGCCGCGCCACAAAAAGGGATTCCTTTCAGACTATATATATCAGCTGAGGAAGAAACTATCGAATTTGTTTTAGTACAGGAAATCGATGGTAAGGAAAGGGTTATCTTTTATTTAAGCCGACGCCATCTTGACACTAAAGTCAGGTACCCTTTCATTGAGAAATTGTGCTTGTCTTTATATTTCTCATGTACAAAGCTAAGACATTATATTTTAGCATCAGCCTGTAAGGTGGTCTGTAAAACCGTTGTTATAAAATATATGTTATCAGCTCCGATTGTACGAGGTCGACTTGGCAAATGGGCTTATGCCTTGGTAGAGTTCGACCTAATTTACGAATCATAAAGCGATTAAAGGATAAGTTACGGCGATTTTATAACAGGACATGATACTGCTACCGATTTGGTATCTGTAGCCCCTTAGCAATTGTTTTTAGCCAGTGCGTATGCAGAGAAGGTGACAGAATCGTATTGTGCTCATATCACCCAAAGGGTATAATTTTGAATTTGCATTTCGATTAAACAGTCGATGCTCAAACAACCAGGCAGAGTATAAAACATTGCTCAAGGGCTTGCAATTGTTAGAAAACATTGGAGTGAATGCTGTTGAGGCATACGGGGATTCAATGTTGATTGTGCAGCAAATAAAAGGAGAATATCAATGCCAAGACGAAATACTGCTGAAATATTTGGAACAATGTTTCGAGATTATCGGCTCAGTTACATCATTTTCTATCGGTCATGTCCCTCGAGAATTGAACGATAGAGCTAATATTTAGCCCAACAGCATCGGTACAAAGACTTTGGCCGATATCAGGTAACCGAATTAGTAGATAAAGCCGTCATGTGCATAGATATTGTGGATTGGAGAACGCAAATAAAGAATTACCTGATCGACCTATCTAAGCCGACAGAACGCAAGATTAGGCAACAAGCATTAAAGTACATTGTTATGGATGATACATTGTATTATCGGACGATGGAAAGCTTGCTGTTGAGATGTCTCGGAGCCGAAGAAGCACGGGTAGCAATGGGCGAGGTACATGAAGGTATTTGCGGATCTCACCAATCGGCTCATAAGATGAAATGGATACTTAGACGAACGGGTTATTTTTGACCGACAATGCTAGAGGATTGTTTCAAATATTATAAAGGATGTCAGACTTGTCAGAAATTTGGCAATATACAACTAGCACCAGCATCAGCCTTGCACCCAATTATCAAACCATGGCCGTTTAGAGGTTGGGGAATAGATGTAATCGGCCAAATATTTCCTGCTTCGAGTAAAGGCCACAAGTTTATTTTGGCCGCAACCGATTATTTCTCTAAATGGGTTGAAGCTATACCGCTTAAGAAAGTGACCAGTGTTGAAGCAATCGGTTTTGTTAATGAACATATTGTCCATCGGTTTGGAATACCACAAACAATCACGACCGATCACGGTACAGTGTTCATGTCTAATGAATTTCAGAGTTACACAACAAGTTTGGGAATTATGTTATTGAACTCATCCCCATATTACGCTCAGGCTAACGGACAAGCCGAGTCGTCCAACAAAACGTTAATTAAGTTGATCAAAAGAAAAATCGATGAAAGACCAAGGAATTGGCACTCAACCCTATCGGAGTCACTTTGGGCCTATCGACTAGCTTATCACGGAGCAACGAAGTTCTCACCTTACCAGTTGGTATATGGTCAGGAAGCCGTTTTACCCGTGGAGATTAACATCGAGTCTATATGAACGGCCAGGCAAAATGGTTTGTCGGCTTAGGAGTATAACGATTTGATGATCGATAACTTGGACGAATTAGCAGAGTTGCGTTTGTCTACGCTTGATCGACTTAAGAAGAATAAAGTCAGAGTTGCAAAAGCATATAATAAGAAGGTCATGCCTAAATCTTTTGATCAAGCTGATTTAGTGTGGAAAACGATACTACCTGTTGGTTCGAAAGATAGCCGATTCGGAAAATGGTCACCTATGTGGGAAGGGCCATACAAGGTTAATCGGCTAGTCGATGGAAATTCGTATATACTGGAAACGTTGGAGGGGTACGTTTTTCCTAAGGCTATTAACGTGAAATATTTGAAGAAATACTATCCTAGCATTTGGATTGGAGCCTAGCTGACTGAGAATTGCGTTAAAAGCCAAGTTAACACAGTGCTGTTAATCGGCTAAAAAAAGATTGCAGACTTATAAAAGATGAAATTACAGAGGTAAACTTAAATCGGTTAAACAGCCGATTATAAAGAGTTACAAAGTATGCAGATAAATATTTCCAAAAAACAGTCGACAAAGTTTTACATCTTTAAAGACTAGTTTTGAATGCTTGAGCCTGGGAGAGTTGAGCCCAAAGCCGAGAGAGCGCCAGCAGCCTTCACGATCACACATTGAACTTCGTTAATGATGCGATCGTCTTCCTTTGCAGATCCTGGCACCGGTACTACTTTGGTTGATTGCTTTTTTACGCTCACCACGGCCATGGCGATACCAAGCTTCTGGTCCTTGATCTCCGATGCAGTTTTTTCCATGGTTTGCTGGCCTTCTTGGATTTGCTTTTCAGTCTTGGCCAACTCTTCCAAAAGAAATTTCCTTGTATTCTCGAGCTTGGAGAGCGACTCTTTGGTCGACTTCAATTGCTGTGCATCAGCATCAAATTTGCGCTTCTTAGCTTAGCGCGTCGACCAACTCATCCAGGAGCTTTTGATCGGCTTCTTGAGCTTCACGGCGATTGATTCTAGCCTGCGCTGCCTCCACTTCAGACCTCCTCTCGTCTAGGTGACAGACATTGAGAAGAGCTTCCATGGCTTGAGGCAGATCGGCTTCAACAGCCGCCATAGCATCACGGATCGGCTGATTGTTCGCCAGAATCTCCGATTGCGACCTCGTAACTAGGTCAAAAAGCTTGTTGAGTTTTTCTTTCATGCCTGGAGCAGAGGTAATGGCGGTGGCGCTTCGCCGACACTTCAAGGATCTTCCTGATCTCAGCGTCGTAGTCGTCGGTGGCCATGATCTCTAGGTCATCAAGATCGGCCAAGGAGAAGCCCAACAAATTTGTCGGGTCAGAGAGCTCCAGCAGGTCGGCGATTGGAGCTGTTGGAGTCGGCCGTGGTAGAGAGAGTGGCGCAGATGAAATGTTGGGGAGATCAGCTAAAATCTTCGCCACTTGGTCCGATTGCGTCGGTTAAGAGAAAGTAAATGAAAAGTAAGCCGGCGTATTGAGGATAAGTAGGCGACACATGTGGCTAATTAAAGTACGATTAACTCACTGTGCGATGGCAAGCGCATGTGGCGAACTCTCGCCGCTCGCTCACGGGCTTAGATCCCCTCTTTGCAGGAGCTTTGGTATATTTGGTCTTCTTCTTTTCTGAAAATATAATCGGCTAAATGGTCAGTTCGATAAAGAGAGAAGGAAATGATAACCGATTATATTATGCTTACTTGGTTGTTTCTTTTCCAAGTTTGATAAAGTTGGGTTCTGAATACCTAGAGATCCTGAAGCATAACCCGTGATAGCGGCCGATTGTTTCTGTTTTTTTTGTTGGCCGTCGCCCGATGGGCCTGAGGGCGCCCTCTTTCCAGTAGCTTTGTTCTGCAAGGAAAGTGAAACAAGATTAGATTCAAGACATACGTCAGAATAGTGAAAAGAAAAAATTAGACTCTAAGCCGATACCTCTCCAGAAAAATCTACGTTCGTATTAGTGTATCCAAACGAAGTAGCATCACTGCTAGAATTGGCATTAGACTGTAATGAAGGCTCCGGAAGATTTGGAAAGAATTCGCTAATAATAGTCGACGGAGATTTGAACCGATAGAGGCTTTCGCAATGGTTGACCACCACGTAGTATAACCCCCTGCTCGTCTGGCAGTCAGGAAAAAGTGCGGCAAAGATTGGACTTGAAGGTCATCGGCTACTTCTAGGACAATCTCGGCCGATGCAACATTTCGAACTCTGGCTCTAGGCTGAAGCCGATCAAGAAGTTGGAAACTTGGGATTACTTGACAAAATCCCAGTTGTCTTGCATAAACAGACGGATGATAGAATTCATATGATGGCTGGTATGTCCGATTTCTTGTGTGGAGACCAACGTGGAGAATGCAAGGAGAAATGAAAATTTTATATAAGTCAAGTGTCTCCTGGGGCATTGAAGAACTGTCGGCTTCAAGATGCAGAAATGAAGGCCATGGAAAATCGGCCACACCGCTATAACTAAAAAAATCCCGTTGTCTCAGATCTTCATCGCTCAAGTGAAGGAAGAAAGACATGTACTTTTTCGAATCGGCAGTTGTGATTTTTGTCTCGTTGCCAGAACACATAATGAACCGTTCACCAAATGATCGGCTTGCTTGATATTGAGGAATGGCGTTCTCTGGGTTGTCTTTTCTTGGGAAGGCCGTGTCATCGGCAGGCTCTAAATCAAAGGGTCGGCTAAAGAAGCAGTACAGCCAAACCTAAATAAACCATAAGGGACCGCCCACATTGCCTATAGTGAAATCGGTAAAACCCGTATAAAGCTGACTTCTAATAACATGCATCATTTGGTATACCATTCCCAGAAATGTTTTTCCAAGCGCCAGCCGACGGCCTTCTACCAATCGTTCTACAATTGTCTGATATACTTGAGTTGGTCCTAAAAAAGCCCCGCAGAACAAAAATCGGTCAAGCCAGAGATTAAGGAAAGCAACGTGCTCTTTCGTCTGATACTAATTCATTTACTTTATTATTATTGGCAATATACTTAGACCTGCCTTCACCTTTGGACCGAATAAGTTTATACTTGGGTTTGGCACTAAAGGCCGATACTTGTTCCCCATCTGGTCTCAGGCAGCAAAGTTGAGCGACATCCAGCAAGGTTGGGCCGACTGGGCCAGTGCGAAACATGAATGCATTGAAGGTGTCCGACCAGAAATAACAAGCCGTGGCCACTAAGGGCTCATTGGCCTCTGGATCGGCTAAACTCAGAGGAATGCACTCGGCTATACCTATTCTTTCCCAAAATTCCCTCTTTTGAGCCGCTACTCGGTTATACCAACTTTTCCACCCTTTCAGTACAGTCGGCCAAGCCCTAAAACTTTTACTCCAACCCTCAATGTTATATCCTCTGGCTGACAAGGGAAGGCGAGTTACCTCTTGATCAATAACCATAGCAGTATCTAGAGTTCCTAGTGGGCCAAGGAAAAACTGATCAACACTATTGGGAATTAGGATGAGTACCTGAGAAGGATCCATTCAGTCAATCTTGATGCAAAAGCCGACTGAGTCAAAAGATTAGTGTGCCGATGAGAGGCTGGTAAGAAGCAGAAGGAAGAAGCCGATTATGAAGGTCACGAAAGCTTGAGCGCGTGAAGAATGATAGTGTGGGGGCCGCATTTTATAGCGAGGTAAAAATTTGAAGTGGCGGGAAGTGAATTTGAAAGGACACGAGCAGTTAAAACGCACCACCTGCATGTCAGAAAATTACGGCGCAATTAAAGTAGCAGTTACTGGGTGAAGGTTAACAGTTAGTCGATGGAGAAAAGCCGACATTTGTAATGGGGGGCATATGTTTGCACCAGAATTTGGCAAGTCAGTCGGAATCGGCAAGAAAGTCAAACATACGGAAATTAACAGACGATTTGGAAAGATTTGAAGATATTTGGCAAACGGTAAGATCTTTGAGGAAAGGCTATTCAAAAACAAGGCCGATACGGATCAGGTTTCGAAACATGTTGTAATATGCAACGACCTGAAAGTTTGGAATAATGTAAAATAAACAGTTTAAATCTTAATATAAGTGGTTTTGAAATTCTAGGTATTATTGCTCCAATTAGAATTTCTTAGATTTTGTGTTGTGGGAAAAGATTTAATAAAAAGGGAAAAACAAAGAAAAAGGTAAAAAGATGAAAATAAAATTTAGAAAATTTTATCATGAGTCCTATTTGAGCTGGTCATAATGTTTTACCAGTAAGTAGAATTTTTATAAACTTAGGGGTAAGTTAAATAAAATATGTATCTACTTTTTGACTAAAAACAGTGAATCAAAAAGTGGAAAGAAAAATAATTAATGTCAAGAAAAGCCAAGAAAATTTATATAAATCCCTGAAGATATTATGCATCACTGGAAAAATTTTCATAATTAAATGAATTGATATAAGCTTTTTAAAAATTCAAATACAGTGGGTCCAAAATGTAAGGAAAGTGATTGTCAGAATTTTTATAAAATAATGGCTCGTTTTTTTGATTTGAAAATTTTATAGTGGTCCAATTATAAGGATTTGAACCTCCCCAAAAAGTTTTAAAAATAAATATTAGAAAATGAACCTGTAATTAAATCAAAAACCGAAATCAAAGTTTAGAACCAGGGTACAGTGTCAGAATTTTAACAAATTTCCCAAAATGAGTTTTTGTCTCAGAATTTTCCAGTAGACGTGTGACTTTAATTAGGACCTATTAAAAAAGTTTGGAAAAATCTGGAATTAGTTTAGAGCTTAAACTAATGTAAAATCTAGAGAATTCCCGTTCTGTCTTATCACATTAAAATCGGTTATATCGCTGACAAGTGGGCCCGGCCCTGTTGAATCGTTGACGAGCTGGTCAGCTGAGGCGAGGCTGTCTCGCTGCCAGTGGGCCCCGGCCCCACATGTAAGTCTCACGCTCGTTTTCCCCTTTCCTTTCTTCTCCCCTGGCCGAGGCGAGGCGATGTCGTTCCTGTGCTTCGCCGTCCGGCTCAACTGCCCCGTACGGTTGCGATCACCACCCTCCACGTCGCCTAGGGTCTCCTCTACGCCTGTACTTGGTCGCTCGTGGCTGAGCTGCGACAGGGAGGTGGCTGCACCGTCCGCTCGATCGGCACAGAAGAAGCCGACCGAGATCGTGCGCCCAAAATCGCGAATGAGATCAACCTCATTTGGCTATAAGCCTTGCACTCGCGTCGTATTGCTCTCCTGCACCCCTCTTTTGCCATTTCACCGAGCTGGGAGTCTCTCGCGAGTTCTTCTTCCCCGTTCGTCCGCAGGAACCGAAAAGGGGGGGAATCGTCGAATCGGGTGAGTTCTCCCTCAATCCATCGAATCGATTCCACCCGAAGCATCCTTAGTGCCCCAGGTTTACTGATCACACGCTATTTTGGTTCCTTTTTGCTCGTAGCGCTGCCGCACCGCCGTTCTTCTTCCTCACGGCCGGCGCACGGTGGCAGCTCGGTGCAAGCTTTCTCCGACCCAGCCATCCGGTGAGTTCGAATCCCCTAGGGTCACTGTAGCTCGCCTAGCCCTAGTTCACCGGAATAGTAGCCGTTAGCGAGGTTTCGCCGTCGCGACCATGGCGCGCCGCACCTCACGGTGGCGGCCACCTTCTCGACCACCTCGGCGAATGGATACCACCCATGGGTGCGCGCGGGTGTCTTTGGTGCCCATGGTCTTGCCATTCGCCGTGGCGGAGCTAGTTCGCGGCGAGTAAGAGTCCCGGTGCCTGCTCTAGGTCAGCGGCGATGGGACCGGATGTCGGCGAGGCCGCGGGTTTGAACCCAATTTTGGCGCTTGGGGTAAAGCCGTTTACGTGAATGGCGTATTTTGCAATTTCAGTTGATTTTCAGAAAACCGGCCAAAATTCAAACGCTTGTAACTTTTGAATCATCTGGCCAAATTGAGTGAAACTAGTTTCTAAATTCGTATAAAATTCTGTAGTTTCTGAATATATAAAAATTTCTGTGGATGGGTAAAATGTGATTTTAGGAAAAATTAAAGAGAAGCTTAAGTGTAAATAGGGTGTTATGAATAAAATATTTTTGGGATCATCCAATTAAGGAAAAGTAAATTTTTGTTGAGTCTCTGAGTTATAAGTATTCCAAATAAACAAAATGTTTCCATGATACCTTATTATATATCATGTTTACTTAAAAATGAATATTAAGCATGAAAAATGAAATTGAGTAAATGAAAGTAGGACCAAAGTTTGAATGTTTAAAAGTTCATTCTATTTAGGTATGTATCATGGGGATTTCCTCATGTGAAAATACTTAGGGAAAAGTATTTGTGATAGTTGTTCAATTAAGAAAAACAATACTAGTTATAACCAAAATAGATGTAATTCGCTATGAACAAGTTCAAAATAACTCAAATTCACTTTTAAAATGTTTTTAAGATCATGCCCTGATTTCAGGAAGAAAATGGATGAAAGATGTTGAATAGTTTAGTAATGAATGAAAATGAAAAATTGAAAGGTTATAAGTTAGTTTTTATGTTCATATAGCCCTTTTCAACATATGATAAAACGGATTATATGAATAAGGAAGGATGTAAAAATGGTATAGAAGCACTTCACAAAGTATATTCTAGTAGATTCTGGATAAATAATGATATTTTGTTAAGGTTTGTATGCAAAACAGGTTAAGGGAATGAGTCTACTTTTTATGTTTTGCTGAATGATTGAAGTAATCAAGCTTTTTCAACCATGTGTAAAATAACTCATTCAAGTAATAACTTTTGGAAGAATAGTGTAGAAATGATAACCAAAGTTTGTTCTACCATATTCCAGAAAAATATTCTGTTTTAGAGCTTTGGTTCACTTAGTTTCCATAAGTGTAATAACCTTATGTGATATGGTTTAATCCTTCTTCCTTAGCCAGTTTTGTAGCTAAGTCTAGAATTCAACCAAGCCTTTTTATCAATAGTTTTCAAGTTTTATCCAAACCCTAAAAGTTAAAAGAGTTGTTATATTTGATAATTAAAGTATGCTCTAGCTAATTCAAGGCTTAAACTCTAATTTCTGTAGTTAATGGACATCAATCTTATTAGGTTTATAACCCTAGATGATATAGTTTTTCAAGTGCTATCTTCTTGGAAATTTTGAGAAAAACCAGAGAAGCTCTGTTTTCTTTGAGTGTAGCATCCTCCAAAGAAGCAAATGATCAATCAATTCTTTCAAATAATTTTAGCATCTATAATTCGATGTTTAAATTCGAATATTTCATGAATAGCGCTTACTGTTTGATTGAATTGTGTTTACTGTTTATCATCATTTTCTTTTTGCCATTTGGAGTTTCTTGATATTCTCTTTTTCTTCTTGTTACTTAGCAGTAGAGACCGACATCATCGAGGAAGAAGAAGCATTACGAAGATCCGATTTTATTCTGACAGTGATTTGCAAGGCAAGCAACTCCTTGATCACGTTGAGCCCGATAATTCACCTACTATATGTTGTTTTGCTTATGTACAGTTCATCCGGATAATTCCCCTAAAAGTGCTATTTTGGGTTAGAACTGTAGCTAATCCTGTAAATTATGGTTTGTCTCAATCAGTATGGACTTGTGAACCTTGTAAACCTTAGTTTGAGCTAGACATACTTAATGTCATGTTTGGGTATAACCGCTAGCATAATAATATTCTGCTTAAGTCTCTCGTTGGTATTTTCAGTCTTTTCAACTGTCATATGATCTTTTGGGAAGCTGGTTGATGATAATTTGCTAAAACCCTCAAACAAAACTATGTTTTGACGCTGGTGGTTATTTGGCGCTAGCGGATTGTGCAAAAGGATTTGCACGTAGTTAGGGTGGAGTATCGCAGTGTCGATTAAGGATCGAGCAAATGGGATGTTGTAGAACCATGTTTCGTGCAACCACAAGGGCTTGTATGGCGGGTCTTAGCTTAATAAGTTGTTTAGATTTGGCTTTGCATCTATGGAAGGCGGGAGATTGCCACAGCAGTCCGGTCAGTGCATGCAGTAGGGGTTTCTACATACCAATGCAGCGGTGTACGCCTTGCCACAGACAGAGGCGTGGTGTGTGTGTGATAAATGTGGATCCACGGCTTGGGTGAGTGTCTCTGTCTTGAGCGAGGTTAACGTCGGTGGTGTAAAGCCATATCTAAATAATGTAAAAGCTTTGTATGATCTCCTTGCCGACACAGAAGGAAGTGTGTTAGCGGCACAGCAAAGAGGTTGATCATTCCTTGTGGGTAAAGTGTACACCTCTGCGAGTGAAAAATCGATCGATTAGCGCGCTACCATGTAAGGGGCACTTGGGGAAAATCCTCCCAATGCTAGAGTTTTGGTGATTTCCAAAATGGGTTGGGCTTTTGGAAGCGGTTTTCAACTATCTTTTGTGTCAAAGGGCCGACATCGAGGTTTATATGCGATCGGGTAGGTGGGTTGAAAATCTAGAATATTTGCTTATCATTACGTCTTTCAATTGCTTTTATTAAAATGCGATGTTGCAATCTATTATGCTTACTCTTTTTAATGTTTCATGCAAATGCAAAATAACCATAGCTTTGTCCATTGCTCGGCTGCATAATTATTTATTTGCATCGTGAACCAATATAAGTCTTCTTTGAGTACCAATGTACTCAATCTTGCATCTATTGTCTCGGAGGAAGAAGGCTGCGATCGCGAGACGACGCTTTCTTTCGAGTGTCTCGGGGTTTTGATGATAGCCTCTTCTAGGTTGCCTAGTCAGTGCCTGAGGGTTTAGTGGGCATCCGCAAGGCTGTTTGGAATTTCAGTTTCCTTTTGGTTTTTCGCTTTTAATTTCCGCTGTTAAAATGGTTTAAATTTGTACTGAACTCTGTATAATTATTTCAGTTATGTAAGATCTTCTATATGTTGCGTGTATGATTTTGGTACGAATGTTGTAAACATGTGAGTGCTAGCTACTAATCCAGGGAATGGCACAGTAATCACATGGAGTTCCTGTTCATCAGAACGGGGTCTCACATAATAGGACACGATCAGCCGATGGATATAAAAGAAGGGCCAAAGCAAGCTGCGAAAAGAACAACACAATCAACACACCAATCTACATTACTTTTTCCTATCGACTAGGAGTAGTTCTTGTAATTTAGCCTTTGTAATTCGATCTTGATCAATAAAGTTGCGCATAGCCGATTGTTGATCTTCTTCAAATTACGCCCCAGGTTTGATTTATTCTGATTTTGTTGCGCATCGTCTTCTTCGGAATCGATCTGCCTTTATCCTCTGATTAGCCTTAATCGGCTAGTTAGACTTGCCTTGTTACTTTGATCTTAATCGGCTTCAAGCTGATTGAGTCTAAGCCGATTGATCGTTACGATCGGCTTTGAGTGAATTTTATATTTTTACTTTGTCGATTCTGAGTCAAATCGACCGCGCGCTCGAACGGTATTAAATGCGGTGTCTTTGCGCCGAAACCCTACATCAAGTTTTTGACGCCAACAGCATGCATGGATTGATATGCATCTAATGCATGCATCGTGATCGATTAAAGATTGGAGATCGTAGCATGGATATCGAAGAAGCGATCGTGGAAATCAATGGTCATAAGGCATCGCGGCAACACACCGGGGCGGATCCGGCAAGCGCACCGATGGCTAGGAGAAGGCCGCCCATCGCGCGACGGCGGCGACACCGACTTTGTCGTAGGCGTGCGCGTCCATGTTACGGTTGGTCGTGCAGAACTCCCCGACGCCGCGCCGCGAATCGCATCAATCTACACTGCATCGAATTCGACCGGCATCAAGTGATTAATCTTCTGCAAGCCATACGTAAGTTTGTGACGCGTAAGTTAATCGCATCTGAACAGTTTTTTTAACCCTGTAGGTTAATTTCCCTAATTGCCAAGATTACTCTTTTAATCTGAAAATTAGGGTTTATGGATTGCTACTGTTCATTAAAATTTTGATATACCTAGAAATTGATTTTCTAGGTATATGGGCTTCCGTAAAATTTAATAAATTAATATTTAGCACACATTGGAAGTTCCATACCTTGGGTTATTTTTTCTAGCATTATGTTATGTGCTAAAATTTATTCTGTTATTTAAGTAATTATGAAAATTGCTTGAAAAATTAGCAGAAAACTATGGAAATTGCTACAAAATTTCTGGGAAATTTTAGATAATTATCTACTGAATAGATATAGACAAAGCTTTACTGATTGAAGAGTGAGCATGCAATATAATGATTTTACCAGTAGTAAAAGTCATTTTGCATAAATAAAAAAATAGGATATGTTGTACATCGCAAAGAGGGAACTTATCAAGCTTGCCCTGAATGGCAATAATTACCTTACCCGCGCAATAAATACTAAGATTAATCTGATAGCTCGATCTTTTGGAGCTACTATTTTCCCAGCCTGAAGCTGGTACACCTGCTCTTCCCGAAGCCGCCAGATGTATGGCTTTACACCTCCTGAGGCACCATCTTCAAACGGACCTGAAGACCGAATAGTTGATGGAAGATGACTAGCTGGTACTTTTGAATTCCATGAATGGAAAATATGTAACCAGCAAAGATCCATCCTATTGCCTGAAGCACTGCACGAATGGATCCTCCTGCGCTTTCAGGATTCTAAAGGCTGTGGTAGCATATAATTTTTGTCATACACAAGCGTTTCATTGATCTAACATTATGTAACCAGAAAGTTACTAATGCTAAAAAGATTGACAAGATATTGTGCACATTCCACCCCAATATGAGGATACTACCGTAACAGTATCGTCGCCAAGTACCAGAAAGTACTCTGAGCTTATATGCATTTTGCTAGAAGCAGAAAAGCATGATGAACTCCTAGTGAAGAATCATCACGTACTTCCTAATGGGAGTCTTGCAATGCCTGAAGCACATGCAAATGCTCAACAGGCTAACAATAGCCATGATCGCAGAAAGATCCAATGGAATAAAAGGGATAAGTGGAAGAATGACAAATCAAATAGGGGAAGAGGCAATTCATAATGGAAAAGTAAAGGTAAAGGGTCAGGGGCTTCTAGAAGTAATGCTGCAAACCCTGAATAACCATGTTTTATATATGGATGCACTGGCCATTGGTCATGCAACTATCGCATCCTGAAGCATGTGGTAGACCTTTACATGCAATCCACTGAAAAACTAAATAAGACCCGGGAAAATAATATTAAGTCATACTTCACCGTTCAACCTGTTATTGATACGAATATTGAGAAGTGTGATGAATGATTCTTGAAATTATTGAGCTCGAGGAGTCCCAGGAGGGCACCTACATCTCATACGGAGACCTGGATTAGTCTCCTAAATATCCCTTCACTTTGCTAAGTCGATGTCACATATTCCTTATAAGTCTCCTTATCAGTTTAGCCCTAATTCCTGAATGAACATTTGGTCTACGCTCCTGTTGAGCGATTATCATTCAAAAATTGAATAAATTGATATTTCCGAGATTTTTGATTAATTGTGCTATGTTTGTTCTATATTCTACAATTTGTTCCTGATGCAACAATTGATTGATTGTTAAATCATACTTCCAATATAGAACAAAGTATAATCCGATGGCGGAGGAGAAAATCTGTCTAGAAGACAGTTGTACCACACTAAGTGAATTGAAAATATTATGACTATCGTCAGAAGCGATACTCTCACAGTTGGCACTAAAAGAATGCCATATTATACCCTGACTCCAGTCGTACTCCTGTAATCGTTTCCGTATAGAGATAGTGAATGAGGATGGTACATAATACATACTCATGACTAAGTTAATGGGTGTAATAAACGTGTGGTTAAAAGCTTCATTAATTATCCTCCGGGTTATACTATGCATATATAAAACCTGAAGTTTGTGTTGCGATGAAAACCTAGATATATTTAAGATCTGGCCGATCGACTGGGTTACCCTGAGTTAAATAGTATAAAAAGAATAATTAATAATTTTGCTGGCCATAGCATAAAGACTTTCCTAGACCTGAAGTTTTTCTTATGCCCTGATTGTGCTAAAGGAAAGCTCATTCTTAGATCTTCTTACCTAAAATGTTAGGGAAGAATCGCTGAATTTCCTGGAGAAAATTCAAGGTGATATCTATGGACCTATTCAACCCCTGTCGGGCTCATTTAAGAAATTTTATGGTACTGATAGATGCTTCTGCTAGATGGTCCTATGTATATCTCTTATCTACTAGGAACCATGTTTCTGCTCAAATTATTTGCCCAAATAATTAAGTTAAGAGCCTACTGTAACACCCTAAAATTTGCTCTAATTTAAATTTTGAAGTATTTTTTATTTTTGAGAATTTCTGAGAATTTATTAGAATTTAAATTGAATTTACTTATTTTTTACCTCTCTTGAATTTCAATAAATTCATGCAAAAGTTTATACAAAGTTTTATTGAAAATATTTTATATGAGTTCCAAATGTCTCAAAGTATTTTCTAGAATTTTTTTTGGATTTTTTCGGGTATTTTTGCTATTTATTTTGGCTTTGTTTATTTATCTGATTTATTTTTAATCAGAAATGTTTTAAAATCGGATGAGCGATAATGGGCGAGCAGTTCTTGTCGCGCGCGCCGGCCAGTGCGCCAAAACCCTAGTTGCCGCGCGCTCGAGCCGTCCGATCAGAATTCCGCGACTGCCGTTGCGCCACGTCGCCGAACTCGTGCGCCGTCGGATCTTCGCTGCGCGGACGTCCAGGATTGCGCCACGTCGGTCGTCTTCGCGAGATCACCGGAGCTAATGCCGCCGACCGTTTCCGCTCGTTTCGCCGCCTGTAGCGCGCACGTCGAGGCCCTTTAAGCCGCGTTGATGAGTGCGTTCTGCAGAGGACTCAACGCCGCTCAGTTTGACTCCTTGCATGCACGCTGAGACCCCCTCTAGCGCCCGCTGTAGCTCGCCGTAGTTGCTTTTCCTCGCCGCCGTTGATTTTGCTTCCTCTCATCGTCGTCCGAGCCGCATCGAGTGGACCACTTCTTCTCGCCGGAAAAGCCCCGTAGCGCCGTTGGCTGCGTCGTCTTCCCCAGCTCCGGCAACCTTCGTTTCCTCGCCTCCGTCGCCTTCACCGAGCTCCGTCGACCGTTCGATCGCATCGCCACGGTTACGCACGCCCACGTCATTGCTCCTTTTGCGTACCAGCGTTAATCTTGACCGTTAGATCTAGATTGAACGCTGGTGATTAGATTTAGTTTCGGTGCTTGTTTAGATCTCAGCCATTAGATCGTTAGTGAACGCGTGAGATTGCGCCGCGTCGCTAGGGTGAACAGTAAACCGCTAGGGTACCGTGGGCCGTTAGATTAGATCTAAATGGTAGAGATTGGATCTGGTTTTGCCGTAAGGATACGCGCCGTTTAGATTTGAACGTGCGGCGGAGATGGCGCCGTACCCTCGCCAAATCGCGTGCTGGCGCGTGGGCGTTTTGACCGGGGCGGAGACCAGATCCGGCCGTCGATTTTGAGTGCACCGTCGTGATTACGCCGCATGTCGTCGCATGAACCGAGGCGTCGCAGTGGCGGCGCGGTGCTGGACGTTGGATCTGAGCGATCGTTGGATGCGCGACGCGTGTCGCGTAGATATCGAGGCAGTGCGGTGTGGCGCGTGGATCTGGCCGTTGATTCAATGAGCGGCTCGGATCTTGCCGCGTGGATCTTGTTGATTCAGTGGACCGAGTCCATGGTAGACCGAGCCGAGCCGTGAAGCGAGCCCATAGGCCGAGGCGGCGTGGTGGCACCGAGGCGCCACGTGTCATGCTCACGTCATCGCTGACGTCATAAATATTTTTATATATAAAAATATTTTGGCCGAAATTCTTTTCTGTGCTGACGTCATCATGATTCGATGCTGACATCATAAATGCGATTTTTCAGTATAAAAATAATTTGGAAAAATCGGATTTTCTAATTTCTGTATTTTCAGATTTTTATTCAAACTTCAAATAGCTATAACTTTTGCATTTTAACTCGGATTTCGGTGATTCAAATTTCTAAAAATTCATAAAATTGTTACCTATTTAATGATGAATTTTATTTTAATTTTTGAGGATATTTAGTCTTCTGTATTAGCTATTTATTGCATATTTTGTTTATGCAGCGTGAGGCATAAATTTGCGGAAGGTTTCAAGGAAGAGTTCGTCGCCCAAGACCAAGCTTCGGAACACGACCAGCAACTCTTTGAAGGCAAGTGATGCTTTGATCATTTTGATCCCATATTTTAAAATGTAATTTATGCTTTGAAATTATGCATGATTATTTATTAAAAATGAATTTAAATTAATTTGGGATAATGTAGTTAAACAACCCATTTTGTTATGCCACCTTGAAATTATTAATTGTATGCCCTAAATCATTGTCACCCTAAGATTGATTATATTAGTTGGATGTTAATACTATGCCAACACGGGAGGCTAGACCGTGAATAGATGCTTAGCCTGGCAACGAATCATGAATAATCTTTCGGAAAAATTCTACAATATTAACTAATGGAATATTGAATGTATTTTGAAAGTGGTGTGATGTTGCCACCTGATGACATTGAAGTTGGAGACTGTGTGGTTCCGTCGATGTTGAGTTATTCTTGGCATGTGTTGCACAATAATCAAGCTGGGTGGGAAATGATTTAGACCGGGGCAAGTGGCAAGAGGTCATGTGTGCAGTGGGCTGTGTGGCATTGGGTTGATGAGTGTTGTGAGTCATGTGCCACAATGGGTGTGTGCCCTTGTTGAGTCTTGGAAGTCTTGCCTTGGTCGATTAAGGACTTCACCTTGCAAGCCTTTGATCCGAGTCACCGTACAACCACATATGCAGTATGGGACAGACCTAGTTGATTAGGGTTACGATATCTTGCCTCTAATACCTCGGGGTGGCGGTGCGGGGTGTATCTGTATGGGGGCGTACGTGCTACGGCTTGGTGCCCATCCAACGGTGTTTGGCACATCCTATACTTGGCTCTGTGTGAGGGAAGTGATAGTGAAGGCAATCTGGGAGAGGTTCTTTAGTTAAGGTAGAGGTTCTGAAAAGCTTTGTTGCGGACAATCACTGTGTGGTGGCGGCTATATCTTGTGGGTAAAGTGTACAACCTCTGCAGAGTGTCAAAACTATTGAATAAGCCGTGCTGTGGTAATGAGCATTGCTCGGGATTCTGATCAAGGGTAGATCTTCATAAATAAAAATGTGGAAAGTGTGGTGTGTGCCAATGCTAAAAATGAGCTATTAAAGGTCAGTGTGCCGAGAATCTTGAAGAAAAACTATTTGAAGAAATTAGTACTATCATAAGCATTTCTTGCTTTAATCTAAATAAAATCTTGGTTTACAAATCTTTGTTTGATTCAAGAGAACCAATTAAGCCAATCCTTTGGAATAAGCTTTGCATATAGTAATAGCGTTGCATTAGTGCATTACTTGTTGAGTGCCTTGTGTACTCACCCTCCTTGCTTATCAACACCAACATCGGTGGAGGAGTCTACACCACTGGGAGGAGGAGTACATTGAGGATCCGAGCAATTAGGGGCAAGCCCGATCGGTTACTGTGGCAAGATGAAGGCTTCCACGACATTTATTTTGTTCACTGCTATTTCGTTTACTCTGAATAATGTAAGCCCTGCGTGGCTGATTTTATGTAAGGAGACCATAAGGTCGTACAACTCAGTTTATATAAGTGTTGCACTATTTATTTTTTATATCATTTGTGAATATGCATGATGTGCAGCCTGTAAAGGCTATGCGTGCTAGCGTGATCCTGGACTAGCACGGGATACACAGAGGGTCCGGATTTGCAGATTCGGGTCCCGACACCTACTTTCCAGAAGAAAGGATCAAGTCTATTCAAATAGACAATGCTAGCGAGTTTACCTCAAAAGCATTTAATGATTATTGTATGGCTCCAGCAATTAATGTAGAGCATCTCGTACCTAATGTCCACACTTAAAATGACCTTGTAGAGTCATTATATTAAAAGAATAAAAACTTATTGCTTGGCCGCTCTTGCAGAATAGTAGGCTTTCCACCAGTTGTTGGGGCCACGTAGTGCTACATACTGCGGTATTAATTCAACTCAGACCAACTGCACATCATGAATTTTCCCCATTGCAGATAGTGCGTGGAAAAGAATTAAGTATTTCCCATCTGCGAAAATTTGGCTGTACTTTATACATGCCAATCTCTCCACCACAGCGTACCACCATGGGACCTTACTAGAAGTTGAGGATCTATGTAGGTTATGAATCTCCGTCATGTATTAAAATACCTAGAGTCTATGACAGGGGATCTGCACACGGCTCGGTACGCTGATTGTACTAAGGACATTTTTAGGCATTAGGGGAGATAAGTACCACATTAGAGAATGCCGAGTCCTTAGATCCACGCACTACAGAGACTGAACTTGAAGTTCGGAAGATAATAAATCTGCAATAAATAAGCTTATAATACGCCAAATACCTTCACTGTTCATAAGGGAGTGAAAAGATCTCATAGACCTGCAGGTTATGCACCTGAAAGAGTGGAAATACCCTAGAAGGATATTGAACCCACTCTTGACCCTTATGATGAAAAGAGGGGGAGGCCTCCAGGTGCATGGGACTCAATTCCGCAGAGACATCCGTAGAAGTAGAGAACCAAACAAATGAGAACACTACACATGACAGTGGAAGAAGCTCAACCTGATGTTGAGAAAATCCCTGAAGTGAGCTATCCTGGAGATGGTAACATCCCTGAAGTGATCAATCCTGAAGATGATAACCCCAACGTATATTTGTGCACACAATCCCACGTTGGGAAATTGGAACACCCAAACTCCATCGTTGTGGGAAATCACGAGGAGCTGGAAGAAATTTATAAAGAGATATCCCTGAAGTGATGCAGGAGAATTGTATAAAAGAAAGACTACAATTGTTTACATATAATTGCCTCTAAAATTGCTAAAGCTGAATTCAGAACCAATGTCCATGGCAGAGTGCCAGAAGCACTCAGATAGGGTCAAATGAAAAGAAGCAATTGAGGTAGCACTCGCTTAATAAGAGGAAAGTTTTTGGTCCTGTTGACCGAACATCTCCTAAAATATTCCCTGTAGGAGCAAATGGGTTTTTCATCCAGAAGAGCAATGAAAATACTCAGGTGGTGAGATATATAGCGAGGCTTGTAGCACAAGGGTTCACGCAGAGACCCGACATCGATTACGATGAAACATATTCTCCTGTAAAGAGTGGTATAACATTTCGAAATTTAAATATTAATGGCAGCAAGCTTAAACTTATCAATGCAGTTGATGAATGAAGTGACCTCATATATATGGGTCACTCGATACGGATATTTACATAAGAATCCCTGAAGGAGTTACAATTCCGAATCCTAATGATCGCAACATGTATAGCGTCAAACTGAAGAGATCGCTATACGGATTAAATCAGTCGAGGAGAATGTGGTATAACCGACTTAGTGCGTTCCTTCTGAAGAAGGAATATTGTTCCTGTGTGTTCATAAAGAAATCTCAGAATGGATTCTGTATCATCTCAGTATATGTCGATGATCTGAATATCATCGGAACCACATAGGAGATAGAGGAAGCAAGTGCTTACCTCACGACGGAGTTTTGAGATGAAAGATTTGGGTAAAACCAAATATTACTTAAGCTTGCAGCTAGAGCATTTTCCTAGAAGGAATTTTTGTGCACCAGTCTTCAATACCAAGAAGGTATTGAAAAGATTTAATATGGATAAATCGCATCTACTAAAAAACCCCATGGTCGTAAGATCCCTTGAAGTGGATAAAGACCCTTTCAAACCAAGGATGGAAAATGAGAAAGTCTTAGTACCTAAAGTCCCATACTAATGTATCTTGCGAATTGCACAAGGCCTGATATTGCATTCGCAATAAATTTGCTAGCAAGACACAGCACAACTCCAACCAGAAGACATTGGGCTGGAGTCAAGACTTTACTCAGATACCTCTAAGGTACTCAAGATCTTGGATTATTTTTTCAAAAGAACCAAGACTTAACCATGGTGGGATATATAGATGTTGGCTATCTGTCTAATCCCCACAGTGCCAAATCTAAGACTAGTTTTGTGTTTCTTTGCGGTGGTACAGCCGTTTTCATGGTGGTCTTATATACAGACCTTGGTAGCTACTTGTACCAACCACTCAGAGATTATAGCTTTATATTAAGCCTCACGTGAATGTGTTTGGCTGAGACATGTGATTAACCATATCCAGAAGTCATGTGGTCTTAACACCGTCGATACCCCCACAATTATCATGAAGATAATGTTGCCTATGTTGCATAAATGCAAATGGGTTATGTGAAAAGCAATATCACGAAGCATATTGTTCCTAAGTTTTCTTGTCCTTACGAACTCCAGAAGAACGGTGAGGTAAAGATTTTGCAAACTAAGTCATGTGAAAAACTTACAGATTTATTCACTAAATTTTTGCCAAAATCTACATTTCAAAGATGTGTCAATGGCATTGGAATGAGACGACTTAGAGATATGCAAAGTTCAGGGGGAGTAAATCCTTGAACCATGACCCTTTGCATGATTCTGAAGGTCATATTTTAAATCCTGAAGATTATAAGTTGTACTCTTTTTCCCTTAGTGAGTTTTCCTGAAGTTTTCTCACATGAAGGTTTTTAATGAGACAACTAGTGTAACACGGAGTGCGAGTGCAATGTACTCTTTTCTCCATCCCATTTTTCACACTGGGTTTTTGGTAGGAGTTTTTAATGAGACATGTGCATTATGCGATATTCGCCCAAGGGGGAGTGTTATGAGATAAGATATTCTTAACCGTATTCGATTGGACTCTATCTGTTTGTGTGGGCGAATCCAAATCTATCTTTTGCTACCTTCTACTATATATTGGGCACCCCTTGTGCAAGAGATCAAGCTAATAAAGCGAGAGAACTTTGCCCCCTACTTGTGTGTGCTCCAGTTCTTGTTCTTGTGATTTCGTTGACATGCTATTGATTGATCGCGGGTGAATGACTACGTTTTACAACAATTTATTCTTGACTAATGGATTATGGAACAATATTTATAAATTGGTGTGTCATGTGTTGTCACACAGTGATATTGAGTTGTCGTGGCGAGGAGGTCACACAACTAGATTGAATTGCTGATAGCACGTGATGTATGATAATCAACTGAGGTGGTAATCATTTTAGATCGGGGCAGGTGGCAAGGGGCAGTATGCCAAGGTGGGCCTGTTAGGCAGGGGTATGTGGAAGTCTTGCCTCGGTCACTTTAAGGACTTAACCTTGCAAGCCTTTGACCTGAGTCTTACTTGCAACCACACGTCTGGAATGGGACAGCTGTAACATCCCAAAATTTGGCTTAATTAAGTTTTTATTGCTTAAATGTGCATTTGTGATTTTCTGGAATTTATTTGGATTTTTCTGGAATTATTTGAATTAATTTGAAATCAAGTTTATTGCCTTTTATTCAAATCTATTTAAATCTGTGCAAAGTTAAAATAAAGTTTTGCCAAAAATATTTTATTTGAGTCCAGAATGTCTCAAAGTATTTTTGAGATTTTTCCTGGATTTTTCCTAATAGTTTTATTGCTTAAAATAAATAAAATGAATTTCTGGAATTATTCTAAATAAGAAATCTTTAAAAAAATCAGGTGAACAGTGTTTGCCGAGCCCAAAGACCTCAGGCGCTTGAGGCTGCGTCGGTCTGCGGCCCACCCACCCATGAGTCGCAACGGGAAAACCCTAATTTGCGCAGCCGTTCGATCATGTTTCAACGGACCAGATTGCGCCGCGTAGAAGCCGTTTCGTGGCCGTCGGATCGCGACACGTGTACGGTGGCACGTCGTCGTCTCGATGCGAACTTCGAGTCCGCCCGTAACAACTCCGGACTTCCCCGCCGTGTAGAGCTCGGACGTCGAGGCTATAAAAGGAGGGTAGCGCCGAGGTTCATCCGTGTCGCGCGCATCTTTTGGTCGGACGGGTTTCGCATGAATCGCCGTCAAGCGCGCAAAGGAGCTCACCGGAGTTAGGCGAGGGCGTCTCGGTTTTGCTCGGTTTAAATCGCCGCCGTTGGGTCTCCGCTGCCGCGGGTGCCATCTTCCGGATTCGCCGGACCACGCCGCGCAGAACCAGCTGCGTCTCGTTGCCGGAGTCGCGCCAAAACGTCGCCGCCTTGGTCTTCGTCTTCAAGTCCGGTAAGACCTCACTGTCGCATAGCCATCGTCGGGTCCGGAAGCTTTGAGCCGTCGGATTAGATCTGTTGGCTGGTGCGTTGCCACGTCGCGTGAACGGCCCGCCCGATTGGTTTTCGCAGATCGGATCGAGCGGTGCGGCGACCAATCGTGGTGTGCGCGTGCGGGCTCGGCGATCGAGTGCCATGGACCGAGTCCACCGTAGTCTCGCGCTGCGCCGTGGACCCAGTCTATGCGCCGGGGACACGTGTCGCGCTCTGATTGGCTGGCGCCAGGGCTGACGTCACGCTGACGTCATGCTTGCGTCATAATTGCATTTTTTAATTGGAAAAATAATCCGATTGGAAATTCTATGATGATGACGTCATCATGAGGGCACGCTGACGTCATAAATCGCTTTTTCTGAATAAAAATAAATCATTAATTCGAATTTACGATTTTTACGATTTGATATTTATTCCAAACTTCAAAAGGCTATATCTTTTGCATCGTAACTCGGATTGGAGTGATTCAAATTTCTAAAAATTTGTAAAATTGAGATCTATTTAATGGTGAATTTTATATGATTTTTGGAGCTCAATTGCTCTCTGTTTTGGTATTTATTTGCTTTTCTTCTTCGGTACGCGTAGACATTGAATTGTGCGACGCTTCGGAGGAAGATCCAGCAACTCAAGAGCAAGTTCCAGAACCAGATCAGGACCTATTCCAAGGCAAGTTGTGCTTTGATCATGTTGAACCTATGTTTATAAAATTGCTATGTTTGATTTACACTAGTGCATCTATTTCAAATATACAACTGTTTCAAATTAGATTGGGCTTAGGTAATATACCAGATTGATCTATAACCTACCTTGTCATTGTATGCCATGATCCATTGTCACCCTAGATTGGTTTAATATAGTTGATTAGTAATTATGATCAACATTGGAGGTTTAGTCCGTAATAGTTGCTTAGCCTTGCCACGTCATCACATGTGTCAGAATCATTGGTAATTAATCTTGATTAATGAAATATGGAACAATGTCATGAACTTGTGTGTCATGTGGGATCACACGATGAGATTGAGTTGTTGTGGCGAGTCATGTCACACAACGATGTTGAATTGTTGATGGCACGTGGTGCTTAGTAATCAAGCGGGTGATAATAACTTAGATCGGGGCAAGTGACAAAGGCGAGGATGCCAAGGTGGGCCCGATGGGCGAGAGTATGTGGATGTCTTGCCTTGATCACACTAAGGACTTAACCTTGCAAGCCTTTGACTGAGTCAATCATGCAACCACATGTGCGGTATGGGCCACCTATTTGAGTAATTTGCAATGTCTTAATTTTGATACTATCGTGGGCGGTGTGAGTTCCCGAGTTATGGTGTAATTCACATGGCGCAAGAGGGGGCCCTGGATGTGGTAACCGATCCACTTGATGTTGAAACCTTAGCGGTAGTATCGAGTTAAGCGAGCGCATTGTAAAGGCTTTGTTATAATCACTCGCCTTGGTGGTGTTTGATTGTATCACGTGGGTAAAGTGCATAACCTCTGCAGAGTGTGAAACTATTCGGATAGCCGTGCTCGCGGTATTGAGCAATGCTCGGGAATTATAGTTAAGGGTTAGCTTAATTAATTGGACAACGTGGTTGGATGGCGGAATGCCATATGGAAGATGAATTTGACTTAGGATTGGAAACTTGGTTTACTTGAGAAATATTGAATTTATTTAATCATTCTTGTTATTTGTTTCTGGACTTTTAATCTATTTCTTGTATTTGTTCATAAATGCCGCTTATTGCAAAATAGCCATGATAGCCTATCCATTGGAATAAGCCTTACATATAGATACATAGAATTGCATTACTGCACAACTTGTTGAGTGCTTTAAGTACTCACCCTTGCCAAACAACCATAATCAACAGTTGAAGAATCTACACCTGTGTTGGAAGATGAAGTCCAGGAAGACGCGAGTCATTAGGGTCCGAGCCTTGTCGGTTGCCTGTGGTGAACTGATGAGCTATCTACGTTTTCTACTTTCCGCTGCTTAATTATTAGCTTATATTTCCAGTCTTGCCCTGCGTGACTTAATAATGTAAGTCGGTCATAAGATCATACATTTAGCTATATCAATAAATGAACTATTATGCTATTATCGTTGTATATGATGTGATATGTACCAATGTTAAGCTGTGTGCACTAGCGTTGATCCTGGGACTAGTGCGGTAAACACAGTGGGTTCGAATCAGTGGATTCGGGTCCTTACAACAGCCTAGCTGACTAATTTGTGATGTTTAGATTTTGGTAATACGGTGGTATTCAGTGAGTCCCAGGTTATGGGGTAGCTCACATGGCGCAAGAGGGGACCCTGGATGTGGTAACTAGTCCCACCAGTGTTGAAACCTTAGCGGGTAGTACTAGGTCTAAACAGAGCATTGTAAAGGCTTTGTTATGGTCACTGACCTGTGTGATGTTTGATTATATCGTGTGGGTAAAGTGCATAACCTTTGCAGAGTGTGAAACCTATTCAAATAGCCGTGCTCACGGTATTGGGCAATGCTCGGGAATTACAGTCAAGGGTTAGACTTTTGTTAAATAAAAACTTGTTGGGATGGTGGATTGCCATGAAAACTTGGAATTTGACTTAGGATGGAAAACCTGTTTACTTAAAAAGTTGAATCTATTATTTATTGTTATTTGTTTTATTGTCTTTCAAATCTGCTTACTGTATTCTTTTATAAATGTTGTTTTACTGCAAAAAAGCCATGTTAGCCTTCCTTGAAATAAGCCAAGCATGTAGAATATTAGACTTGCAATACTGTGCACGACTTGTTGAGTGCTTTATGTACTCATCCCACAACAACAAACTTCAGAAGAGGAGGAATCTACGACATTCTTGGAGGAGTACCACGACGCTGATGCTTAGGGTCCGAGCCTCGTCAGTTGCCTATGGTGAACTGGGGAGCTACTGCGTTTACTTCTTTTCCGCTGCTGCTTATTTGCTATTTCTTAGTTAAGCCCTATGAGGCAATAATCATGTAAGACAACAGTTATTATTAATTATTGAAGTTATGTTTTATTCCGCTGTGTATGACTGTGATAGCATCTATGTTGAGCCTGTGTGCACTAGCGTGATCCTAGACTAGTGCGATATACAAAGGGTCCAGATTTTCATATTCGGGTCCCGACATGTGTTGACGTCAAAAACTTGAAGTAGGATTTCTGACAACAGAACACCAGACGAACACCTTGTTCAGAGCGTGCCCGTCGATTTGACCTGTAATCGACAAGGTAAAATATAAAATTCACTCAAAGCCGATTTCGTGAGGACCAATCGGCTTTGACTCAATCAGCCCAAAGCCGATTAAATCGAGATAAAAAGGTAAGCCCAACTAGTTAATTAAGATTAATCGGAGGATAAAGGTAGATCGATTCTGAAGAAGGCGATGCACAACAAAATCAGAATAAATCGAACCTGGGTGTAATTGATGGAGATCAACAATCGGCGATGCGCAACTTTATTGGTCAAGATCAAATTACAAGAAGATTAAATTACAGCAACTACTCCTAGTCGATAGGAAAAAAGAGAATAATGTAAATTTGTGGATTTGATTGTGTTCTTCTTTTGCGACTCGTCCTTTGTCTGCCTTTTATATCTGCCGGCCGATAGAGTCCCAGTACGACATGTTTTGGGAATTGTATCCGTATCGGCCTCTATTTTGAGGGTAATTTCCTTAACGATCTGTCTTGTTTCCAAATATCCTGATCCACTATCCAATCGTATCTTGCTGATTCTGCACTGCCGATTTAACCATACTTACAAAATTTAGGTGCAAACACCTAACTAACACATTGAGTAGTGAACTCTTTAGCTTACGCAGGGGTGGAACCAGCCAAGGCCCACGCCCAGGCTAGGCCAGCTTTTCTCAGGCCAAACCTGTATTTTTTTGTGATCTTTTTAAGAGAATCTAGCTTCATGGGCTTTTGATCTTCACGAACCTCTCATCAAAAGTAGTATTTTGTTGCAGAGCTTACGAAAACATCCACTTCTTCCGCAATCTCTTTGGCAAACATAGGAGCAATGCCAATGTTGACTTCCCTAATATTATCACAGAGAAGGTTCAAAATCTCACTGAAATTTCGCGAGATTTTGCGGAGATCTCGGTTTCTGGACGTGGACGAGATTTGAAATGTGTAACACCCTAATTTTTGCTCTAATTTAAATTTTGAGAGTATTTTTGATTTTTGTGAATTTTTGGGAATTTATTGAAATTTATTTGGAATTACTCAAAACTAGCCTTCCTTGAAAACAATTAAATAATGGAAAAGTTCTAGCAAAGTTTTATTGAAAATATTTTATTTGAGTTCCAAATATCTCAAAGTATTTTCTGGAATTTTCTAGAATTTTTACGCTATTTTAAAAGCCCCAAATGATTTAAGTGAATTTCTAGAATTATTTTTATTGAAAAGGTTTTAAAAGTGGCTATGAGCGATGAATGGGCCGAGCCCATTCTTGTCGCGCGTCGCCGCCCATCGCGCGCGAAACCCTAGCGCCGCCGACCAAGCCGTTCGATCCGGATCGCGACGCTTTGGCGTGTGCCACGTCGCCCGACGCGTGAGCCTTCGGATCGTCGCCCGACGGACGCGCTGGATTGCGCCATGTCGGTCGTCTTGGCGAGATCACCGGAGCTAATGCCGCCGACCGTTCCGCTCGTTCGCCGCTTTGTAGCGCGCACGTCGAGGCCCCTTTAAGTGCACCGAGTAGCGCGTCCGTGAGCTCCTTCATTGCGTCTTTTGACTCTCGCCGCACGCCGAGACCCTCTCTAGCGCCGTCTGAGCTCGCCGTGGTGCGTCCTTGTGCCGCCGTTGTTTTGCTTCCTCTCGTCGCCGTCCGTCGCTTTCCGCGTGCTCGGCCCGTCCGAAGTTCACGAAGCAAGGCGATCGAGTGGACCACTTCTTCTCGCCGGAGAAGCCCGCGCGCCGTCGCGAGTCATCTTCCCGACTCGGCAACCTTCGCGCTTCGCGCCGTCAACCTCGTCGAACCGCGCCGGCCGTCCGATTTGCATCGTTCGGTTACGGTGAGTCCACGTAGCCTCCATCTCGTAGATGTTTAGATTGAATCGTAACAGTTAGATCTAGAACGAGCGGCTTGGATTAGATCTAATGTCCGCGATATGTTTTTGTCTTAACCGTTGGATCGATAGTGGGCGCGTAGGATTGAACCACGTCGCACCATGAATAGTATGCAGCTGACTCGTACCGTGGACCGTTGGATTAGATCGAGCGGTAGAGATTGGATCTGGTTTTGCCCTAAGGATCTGCGCCGTTCGATTTGAGCGAGCGGCGGAGATGGCACCGTACCCTCGCCAAATCGCGTCGACGTGGCGTGGGCGTTTGACGAGCGAGACCGATCCGGCCGTTGCTTTGAGCGCGCGGCTGCGATCGTCTTGCGTGGCTACGAGTAAACCGAGGCGTCGCGATGGCGGTGTGGTGCTGGCCGTTAGATCCGAGGGCACCGTTCGATGCGCGACAGCGTGGCGTGCGGGAATCGGCGTCGCCGCGTCGGTGCGGAATCAACCGTTGGATTTAGGCCGATCATTGGATGCGCGGCGCGTGTCGCACGCATCTCGGTCTTGTTGCGGTGCGCGCGTGAGGATCGACCGTCGGTTTTAGCGAGCGGTGCGGATTTTGCCGCGTGGCTGCAGCATTACGTGAACCAAGCCCACGGTAGACCGAGCCAACCCGTAGACTCGGTCCATAGACAGAGCGGCGTGGCGGCCTGCAGGCGTGCCGCGCCGTCGTCTTGGCGTCATCGACGCGTCATAAATATTTTCATATATAAAAATATTTTGGCGGAAATTCATTTCGGTGCTGACGTCATCATGAGGCATGCTGACGTCATAAATGTAATTTCAAGTATAAAAATAATTCAGAAAAATCGGATTTTCTTAATTTACGTATTTTGATTTTATTCAAACTTCAAATGACTATAACTTTTGCATTTTAACTCGGATTTGGGTGATTCAAATTTCTAAAAATTCATAAAATTGTGAGCTATTTATTGGTGAATTTTATTTGAATTCTTGAGGACATATAGTCTTCTGTATTGGCTATTTATTGTATGCTTTGTTTATGCGCAGAGCGTAAATTTGCGGGAAGTTTCGAGGAAGAATTAGTCGCTCAAGACCAAGCTTGAACACGACCAGCAACTCTTTGAAGGCAAGTGATGCTTTGATCATTTTGATCCCAGATTTTAAAATGTAATTTATGCTTTGAAACTATGCATGCTAATTATTTAAAATGAATTTAAATTAATTTGGGATAATGTAGTTAATCAACCCATTTTGTTATGCCACCTTGAATTATTAATTGTATGCCTAGATCATTGTCACCCTAAGTTCGATTATATTAGTTGGATGTTAATATTGTGCCAACACGGGAGGCTAGACCAGTGAGTAGATGCTTAGCCTTGCAGCGAATCATGAATGATCTTTCGGAAAAATGCTACAATATTGATTAAAGACATATTGAATGTATTTTGAAAAGTGGTGTGATGATGCCACATGTTGAGATTGAGGTACAAAGAACTTTGTGGTTCCGCATCGATATTGAGTTATTCTTGGCATGTGTTGCACAATAATCAAGCTGGGTGGAAAATGATTTAGGCTGGGGCAAGTGGCAAGAGGTGTGTGCAGGTGGGCTGTGTGGCATTGGGTTGTTGAGTGATGTGAGTCTGTGTGCCACATTGGGGTGTGTGCCTTTGTTGAGTGTTGAAAGTCTTGCCTTGGCCGATTAAGGACTTCACCTTGCAAGCCTTTGATCCGAGTCACCGTACAACCACATATCGACATGGGACAGACCTAGTTGACTAGGGTTACGATATCTTTCCTCCGATACCTCGGGGTGACAGATACGGGGTGTATCTGTATGGGGAGCGTACGTGCTACGGCTTGGTGCCCATCCAGCGGTGATTGGCCGGTCCTATACTTGGCTCTGTGTGAGGAAGTGATAGTAAAGGCAATCTGGAGAGGTTCTTTAGTTAAGGTAGAAGTTCTGAAAAGCTTTGTTGCGGACAATCACACTGTGTGGTGGCGGGTGTATCTTGTGGGTAAAGTGTACAACCTCTGCAGAGTGTCAAAACTATTCGAATAGCCGTGCTCACGGTATTGAGCATTGCTCGGGATTACAGATCAAGGGTAGTTTTCATAAACAAAACATGGAAGGGTGGTGTGTGCGGTGTTGGAAATGAACTAATAAAGGTCAGTGTGCCGAGAATCTTGAAGAAAAACCATTTGAAATTAGTATTACTTATATCATTTTCTTGCTTTAATCTAAACAAGATACTAGTTTAAAAATGTCGCTTGATGCAAAAGGATCAATTAAGCCAATCCATTGGAATAAGCTTTGCATATAGTAATAGTCTTTGCATTCATGCATTACTTGTTGAGTGCCTTGTGTACTCACCCCACCTTGCTTATCAACCCCAACATCGATGGAGGAGACTACACGGTATGGGAGGAGGAGTACGTCGAGGACACGAGCAACTAGGGGCAAGCCCGATCGGTTTACTGTGGCAAGATGGATGCTTACGACTTTTTATGTTCATTGCTATTTCTTTGTTTTGAATAATGTAAGCCTGCGTGGTGACTTATCTGTAAGGAGACCATAAGGTTGTACAACTCGTTTTATATACATGTTTGCACTATTTATTCTTATATCCTTGTGAATGTCGTGATGTGCAACCTCAGTATGATGTGTGTGCTAAGCGTGATCTGGATCGCAGAATACACAGAGGGTCGGATTTGCGCATTCGGGTCCCGGCAGAGGTGGTATCGAGCAGTCGATTGTAGGCCTTGACCTTAGTTTGGTTGTGCCTAGGAGGGTGAAAACTATTTTCTAAAGACCTAATCAACTTGAGCAAGAATGTCAAAGAAATCTCGACTTATCTCTTCTCCTTATTCATACCTATCTTTGAATTTTTATTATTCTCTATTTAATTTAAACAAGGTTTGTTTTGGCGGATGAGGATGATCCATACCTATGGAGGCGACTGGGAGGATACGCCGCGGAGTTATGGCGTATGATGCGATTGCTTGGAGGTTTTGACCGACCAGCATCGAGGGACTTGGTGGTGCAGGCAGACTTGACATCGCTGGGACGTCAAGATCACAGTGTATGCTCGGGAGAGGGCGAGGCGAGTCGTCCTATCTACATCACCGCCGGAGGTCTTCTTTCGAGGCCGGGATTCGGGAGGCGTCGCGTCGAGCGATGCGGCAAATTGCCCGCACTTACTCCGCAGAGTTAGAGGCACCGTCTTCCGCCACCATCCGCGTCGCGACGGTCGATACAACAGGATGGAGCTCGTGGAGGAGGGCGCCACGATCACCCACTGGCGAGATCGTCGCATCGCCCGGGAGGGCGCCTTGGGCGAGGCAGTCCAGAGCTGCAGAGGACCCGCGACGAGGTTATAGAGGCAAGAACCCAACACCGGAGAACTTAGCTCATGCCATACGAAGATCCGGGAGTTGGAGATGGCTCTATATGGACCCGAGCCCGAACCATCCCCGGAGTTACATGATCCGGTCGGAGGAGCCGAGCGAGGCGCCGATCTGCAGAGCGAGCAGCCGGGACCAGCAGAGTCGATGGGGTCTTTTGCACGCGCGATGAGTCACAGACCGATTCGCCTCAATGCCGCGGCACCGCGGTGTACGCTCGGGAAGCCGCGGCCGGGTTGGCTCGATGGTGATCGAGTGTAGTAGAGTGTAGTGTCGAGACTCGAATATCCGAGTCGCGTCTTTGCTTGAGTCACCCTTAGGTGTGAGTTGTCATGGATTCCTATGTTTGCTTACTTACTTTTGGTTGTGAGTGTCACGTATGTGTTGCATTGCCCTTAGGCACTTGTGAGCAACCATCTTGCTTTATATTATATCAATAAAGTGGCTAAATAATTTAAGTTACACTGTTTCCCCACATAAGTTCTTTTACTCGTCTATGCTTTCTTCTTTTCTTAACCATGGAAGCTTGCAGCAGATGGTGAGGACTCGTGGAAATGTTGGAGCAGTGAAGTGGAGCTAACAGACGGACAACGAGAATGAAGAGCGATTCCTCAACCACCGCAGTCGATATGCGAGAACACAGGAGCCTTTTTGTGCCTGGACTCAACTCATGACCACGATGGTTCAAACCATGCGGCAGATATCCAATCAAGCTGCTGCGAATGTTCAACACAGGGGCAACCATGGACCACACCCTACTCACGGTTGTCGGAGTTTATGAGAACCCGTCCACCTACCTTCTCGAGCAACGCCAATCCACCGGAGGCGGACGATTGGCTAAGGACAATTGAAAGGAAGTCGCACATTACCCAATGTGTAGGACATGAGAGGTACTCTATGCCTCTCATCAACTCGAAGGGGCCGCCGAATGGTGGGAAAACTTCGCGCGACTCATGAGGACCCGCGAGTATCACATGGGAGGAGTTCACCTCGGCCTTCCGTCGATATCATGTACCCGAGGGTATCATGGATCTTAAAAGGAGGAGTTCGAAGCCTCAAGCAAAGCGGCGATCGATGGCGATTACGAACAAGTTCACCCAAGCGCACGCTACGCACTGCAGGGCGTGGCTACGGATAAGGCCGGACAATCCCGCTTCATGAAGGGATTGAATGCGAGGTTGCAGTGGGGTGATCACCACACATTCCACGACTTTCAAGAGTTAGTTAACAAAGCCACGATCTTAGAGGACAAGCGCCGAGAGTTGGATGACAACAGAAGCGCAGAATGGCGCAACAAGGAGGTCGTCGGGGCAGAGAGAGGCGAGGGCGGCACCCCAACGGCTCATTGGTACCGGCCTAGAGGCAATGATGAGCACCGCTGCGGCAAATCGCCCGATGGGTCAAAATGTTCGACTCGGCCGAACTATAGCGCAGTGGAGGAACCTCTCGGCCGTGGGAAGGCGTTGCTATCATTGCAATGAAATGGGGCATTTGCCAACAAGCGCCCTAAGAAGGAGGTGTCACCCGGTTCGCTTTAACACAGGGAACACACCGGCAAGGACTCCCGCACTAATCATGAACGCGGGGCATCAACGGCGACTCCATCCCAAGGAACCGCACGAGGCGAGTCAACCACATCACAACGGATGAAGTCGAGCGCCTCGGACGTTGTCTTGGGTAAGTTCCTAGTAAACTCGATACCACTCCATGTTTTATTTGATTCCGAGCTTCGCATTCTTTTATTTCCGAGATTTTGCTGTTCAAAATGATATGGAAATAGTGAATCTTAAATGTGTGCTCATAGTCAATCCACGGATCGAACTCCGATCTAAAGTAGGATGTTACGGGGTAGGAATAATAATTAATGGAGTTGAGTTCTAGCGAACTTAATCGTCCTTAATACCCAAACCTTGGATGTTATCACGGGAATGGATTGGTTAACCGATCACAAGGCGATATTGGATTGCGGAAAAGAGTCATATCGGTCGAGAGCCGGATGGAAAGAAAATTGAGTTTGAAGCGAAACCGATGCGAGATGGACAATTGATGGTCAACGGCATGAAGGCTATCGACAGAGGAAGTCTCCATAGTCAATGAATATCCGGATGTTTTCCCGGAAGATTTACGGAATGCCGCCAGATAGAGATATCGAGTTCGTGATAGAACTAGTTCGAGGACAGCTCAATAGCTAAGAGACCTTACAGGATGTCCACAGAGGAATTGGTGGAAATGAAGAAGCAAATTGAAGAAGCGCTTTGGAAAAGGGATTTATAAGACCTAGTTCATCGCCATGGGGAGCACTGTCTTATTCGTTAAGAAGAAGGACGGAAGTTTGGGATGTGTATAGACTATCGTGCACTCAATGATGTGACGATAAAGAATAAGTATCCGCTACCGGGATCGATGATTTGTTTGACCGATTGAGAGGAGCAGGAGTATTCTCCAAAATTGATCTTGATCGAGGATACCATCGGTGAAGATCCGATCGGAGGATATTAGAAGGCGCATTTTCGTCAAGATATGGACACTCGAGTTCTGATGATGTCTTTTGGTCCGACAAATGCACCGGCATATTTCATGAACTTAATGAATAAGGTTTTATGGAAAACTTGGATAAGTTCGTCGTCGTATTCATAGATGACATCCTTATCTATTCCAAGGCGAGAGAAGAGCACGTAGAGCACTTGAGGCTAGTCCTTGAAAAGTTGAAGGAACAACGATTGTTTGCGAAATTTAGCAAATGTGATTTACGGAAAGATAAGGTGGAATTTCTTGGACACATAATGACAAGCAGAAGGAGTTCTTTGTAGATCCAAAGAAAGTGGAAACGGTTTTACATTGGGAAGTAGAAGACGGTAACCCAAATCCGTAGTTTCCTTGGAATGGCGGGTATTACCGTCGATTCATTGAAGGATTCTCTACGATTGCGAGACCTCTCACGCAATTGTTGAAAAAGAAAAGAAATTTTATGGACACACGAGTGTGAGAAGAGTTTTCAGGAATTGAAAAGGAGGTTAACATCGGCACTGTATTAGTTTTACAGACGTTCACCAAGACTTTGACATTTATTGTGATGCATCGCGTCAGGGATTGGGATGCGTGTTGATGCAAAATAGGAAGGTAATTGCCTATGCATCGAGGCAATTGAGACCACATGAGGAGAACTATCCGACTCATGATTTAGAGTTATTGTAGTAGTGCATGCACTAAAAATATGGCGTCATCATCTCATCGGAAATAGATGTGAAGTATATACTGATCATAAAAGCCTTAAGTATATTTTCACACAAGCTGACCTAAATATGAGGCAAAGAAGATGGTTAGAGTTAATCAAGGATTATAATGTGGGAATTCACTACCACCCGGGGAAAGCCAACGTGGTGGCAGACGCCTTGAGCAGAAAGAACCACAGTGTAAATATGCTGTTGGAAACAAGTCAGGCAGAATTGTGTAGGGATTTCCAGAAACTAGAATTGGAAATGGTACCAAAAGGATTCCTAGTAAACTTGGAAGTAAGACCTACCCTGGAAGATCAGATCAGGGAAGGGCAGAAAGATGATGATAAGATCAAAAGAATTAAGGGCAAAATGGATGAAGGCAAAGCAAAAGATTTTAAACTGGATGAACAAGGTACTATGTGGTTTAAAGGGCGCATTTGTGTGCTTAGAACAAAAGGAGTTGAAGCGATTAATTTTGGGAGAGGCCCATGACTCAAGTACTCAATTCATCCAGAAGTGCGAAAATGTATCAAGATTTGAAGGAAAAATTTTGGTGGCCAAGCATGAAACGAGAAGTCGCGAATCGTTGCATTATGTGACATATGCCAAAGGGTCAAAGCTATGCACCAAAGGCCAGTGAGGCTATTACAACCCTTAAAGATACGAATGGAAATGGGAGGAAATTGGTATGGATTTTATAACCGGATTGCCCGAGCGCAAAGTGGATATGATTCCATATGGGTCATAGTAGATCGTTTAACTAAGGTGGCACATTTCATACCATAAAGACCACTTATTAGGAGACCGGTTAGCGAACTTTATATGTCGAATTATGCATTTACATGGAGTGCCGAAAAGATAGTGTCGGACGGAGGTACCCAATTTACCTCCAGTTACGGGTAAGCTTCATGAAGCAATGGGGACTCGTTTGAACTTGATCTGACATACCATCCATGAGCGGATGGACAAAGCGAGAGAGTCAATCGGATATTGGAAGATATGTTGAGGGCATGTGCCTTAGCATATTCCACTTCATGGGACAAGTGTTTGCCTTATCTTTGAGTTCAGCTATAATATGATTATCAAGCAAGTTTACAAATGTCTCCATTTGAAGCTCAGTATGGTAGGTCTGTCGAACACCATTGAATTGGAATGAGACAGTGAACGACATGTTTTCGGACGGACATTCTTGAAGCGGAAGCACGATCACCCGGTCGGGGAAAGATTGAAGATTGCACAATCCAGGCAAAGAGTTATCCGACAACCGTCGCAGGAACTAAGCTTTGAACCCAGAAGATTTTGTGTATCTTAGAGTAACACCACTCAAAGGAGTCGAAGGTTCCATGCAAAGGGAAGCTCGCACCCAGATATGTCGGACCATTCAAAATCTCGAGCCGTAGAGGTGAAGTTGCGTATCAATTGAGTTCTGCAGTCTTTGGCGGAGTGCATGGCGTATTCCATGTGTCTCAGCGAAGAAGTGTCTTGAGTACGGAAGAGCAAACACCTTTGGAGGCAATTGAGTACGCAAGAAGATCGACTTACAAAGAACATCAATGAAGATTCGGGCGTAATGGGCGGAGAGACAAGGAACAAGTCAACGCGTTTCTGCGAGTTGATGGAGCAACCATTCGGAAAGTGAAGCAGCGTGGGAGCGTGAAGAAGATCTGAAGAAGGAGTTCCATAACCTGTTTCTATAGGCGACCACGAATCTCGGGACGAGATTACATTAAGGGGGAGGTTTGTAACACCTAATTTTTGCTCTAATTTAAATTTTGAGAGTATTTTTGATTTTTGTGAATTTTGGGAATTTATTGAAATTTATTTGGAATTACTCAAAACTAGCCTTCCTTGAAAACAATTAAATAATGGAAAAGTTCTAGCAAAGTTTTATTGAAAATATTTTATTTGAGTTCCAAATATCTCAAAGTATTTTAGGAATTTTTCTAGAATTTTTACGCTATTTTAAAAGCCCCAAATGATTTAAGTGAATTTCTAGAATTATTTTTATTGAAAAAGGTTTTAAAAGTGGCTATGAGCGAATGGGCCGAGCCCATTCTTGCGCGCGTCGCAAACCCATCCGCTGCGAAACCCTAGCGCCGCCACCAAGCCGTTCGATCCGGATCATGCGCTGTCGTGTGCCACGTCGCCCGCCGCGCGTGAGCCTTCGGATCGTCGCCGCACGGACGCGCGGGATTGCGCCACGTCGGTCGTCTTCGCGAGATCACCGGAGCTAATGCCGCCGACCGTTCCCGTTCGTTTCGCCGCCTGTAGCGCGCACGTCGAGGCCCCTTTAAGTGCACCGAGTAGCGCGTCCGGCTGAGCTCCTTCGCTGCGTCTTTTGACTCCTCGCACGCACGCCGAGACCCTCTCTAGCGCCCGTACGAGCTCGCCGTAGTTGCGTCCTTGTGCCGCCGTTGTTTTTGCTTCCTCTCGTCGCCGTCCGTCGCTTTCCGCCGTGCTCGGCCCGTTCGAAGTTCACCAAGCAAGGCGATCGAGTGGACCACTTCTTCTCGCCGGAGAAGCCCGCAGCATTGTCGCCGAGGTCATCTTCCCGACTCGGCAACCTTCGCTTCTTCGCCGTCAACCTCGTCGAACCGCGCCGACCGTCCGATTTGCATCGTTCGGTTACGGTGAGTCCACGTAGCCTCCATCTCTGTAGATGTTTAGATTGAATCGTAACCGTTAGATCTAGAACGAGCGGCTTGGATTAGATCTAATGTCCGCGATATGTTTTTGTCTTAACCGTTGGATCGATAGTGGGCGCGTAGGATTGAACCACGTCGCACCATGAATAGTAAGCGACTCTGCGTACCGTGGACCGTTGGATTAGATCTGAGCGGTAGAGATTGGATCTGGTTTTGCCCTAAGGATCTGCGCTGTTCGATTTGAGCAGCGGCGGAGATGGCACCGTACCCTCGCCAAATCGCGTCTTGACGCGTGGGCGTTTTGACGAGCGAGACCGGATCCGGTTGCTTTGAGCGTAGCGCCGCGATCGTCGCCGCGTGGCTACGAGTAAACCGAGGCGTCGCGATGGCGGTGTGGTCTTGGCCGTTAGATCCGAGGCACCGTTCGATGCGCGACAGCGTGGGCGTGCGGGAATCGGCGGCGCCGCGTCGGTCGCGGAATCAACCGTTGGATTTAGGCCGGCCATTGGATGCGCGACGCGTGTCGCACGCATCTCGGTCTTATTGCGGTGCGCGTGAGGATCGGCCGTCGGTTTTAGCGAGCGGTGCGGATTTTGCCGCGTGGCTGCACTGCTTACGTGAACCAAGCCCACGGTGACCGAGCCAACCCGAGACTCGGTCCATAGACCAGAGCGGCGTGGCGGCCTGGCGGGCGTGCCGCGTGTCGTCTTGGCGTCATCGGCGTCATAAATATTTTCATATATAAAATATTTTGGCGGAAATTCATTTCGGTGCTGACGTCATCATGAGGCATGCTGACGTCATAAATGTAATTTCAAGTATAAAAATAATTCAGAAAAATCGGATTTTCTTAATTTCGTATTTTGATTTTATTCAAACTTCAAATGACTATAACTTTTGCATTTTAACTCGGATTTGGGTGATTCAAATTTCTAAAATTCATAAAATTGTGAGCTATTTATTGGTGAATTTTATTTGAATTCTTGAGGACATATAGTCTTCTGTATTGGCTATTTATTGTATGCTTTGTTTATGCAGCGAGAGCGTAAATTTGCGGGAAGTTTCGAGGAAGAATTCGTCGCTCAAGACCAAGCTTGAACACGACCAGCAACTCTTTGAAGGCAAGTGATGCTTTGATCATTTTGATCCCAGATTTTAAAATGTAATTTATGCTTTGAAACTATGCATGCTAATTATTTAAAATGAATTTAAATTAATTTGGGATAATGTAGTTAATCAACCCATTTTGTTATGCCACCTTGAATTATTAATTGTATGCCTAGATCATTGTCACCCTAAGTTCGATTATATTAGTTGGATGTTAATATTGTGCCAACACGGGAGGCTAGGACCGTGAGTAGATGCTTAGCCTTGCGGCGAATCATGAATGATCTTTGGAAAAATGCTACAATATTGATTAAAGACATATTGAATGTATTTTGAAAAGTGGTGTGATGATGCCACATGTTGAGATTGAGGTACAAAGAACTGTGTGGTTCCGCATCGATATTGAGTTATTCTTGGCATGTGTTGCACAATAATCAACTGGGTGGAAAATGATTTAGGCAGGGCAAGTGGCAAGAGGTGTGTGCAGTGGGCTGTGTGGCATTGGGTTGTTGAGTGATGTGAGTCTGTGTGCCACATTGGGTGTGTGCCTTGTTGAGTGTTGAAAGTCTTGCCTTGGTCGATTAAGGACTTCACCTTGCAAGCCTTTGATCCGAGTCACCGTACAACCACATGTCCGACATGGGATGCAGACCTAGTTGACTAGGGTTCGATATCTTTCCTCGATACCTCGGGGTGACAAGACACGGGGGTGTATCTGTATGGGGAGCGCACGTGCTACGGCTTGGTGCCCATCCAACGGTGATTGGCCGGTCCTATACTTGGCTCTGTGTGAGGGAAGTGATAGTAAAGGCAATCTGGAGAGGTTCTTTAGTTAAGGTAGAAGTTCTGAAAAGCTTTGTTGCGGACAATCACGTGTGGTGGCGGTGTATCTTGTGGGTAAAGTGTACAACCTCTGCAGAGTGTCAAAACTATTGAATAGCCGTGCTCACGGTATTGAGCATTGCTCGGGATTACTGATCAAGGGTAGTTTTCATAAACAAAACATGGAAGGGTGGTGTGTGCGGTGTTGGAAATGAACTAATAAGGTGTGTGCCGAGAATCTTGAAGAAAAACCATTTGAAATTAGTATTACTTATATCTGTTTAACGCTTTAATCTAAACAAGATACTAGTTTAAAAATGTCGCTTGATGCAAAAGGATCAATTAAGCCAATCCATTGGAATAAGCTTTGCATATAGTAATAGTCTTGCATTCATGCATTACTTGTTGAGTGCCTTGTGTACTCACCCCACCTTGCTTATCAACCCCAACATCGGTGGAGGAGACTACACCAAGTATGGGAGGAGGAGTACGTCGAGGACACGAGCAACTAGGGGCAAGCCCGATCGGTTGCTGTGGCAAGATGGATGCTTACGACTTTTTATGTTCATTGCTATTTCTTTGTTTTGAATAATGTAAGCCTGCGTGGTGACTTATCTGTAAGGAGACCATAAGGTTGTACAACTCGTTTTATATACATGTTTGCACTATTTATTCTTATATCCTTGTGAATGTCTGTGATGTGCAACCCTGTATGACTGTGTGTGCTAGCGTGATCCTGGACTGGCACAGAATACACAGAGGGTCCGGATTTGCAGATTCGGGTCCCGACAAAATGTCAGTCGGATTGCAAAAATTCAAAAATATTTAAATTGCTACAGTAATATCAGGAATATCGGCGAGATCTCGCCATTTTTTACCGCAATTTGGTGTTTGACCACTGGATTTGACTGGAAATTGATCAATAACCCTTAAAAATGTCATCTTCTAATTTTTGAGATATTTTTTAAAAACTTTAGAAACACTCTCAGATTTTTATAAAATTGTACGTGCTTTATCTTGATCTGAAAGATTTACGGTACCATCCTAACAAGTGTAGGATCATACATACAAATTTTAAAAATAATTTAACTTAATTTTTTATATTTAAAAAATAAAAAACAGAATAAACATAATTGGGATAGTAACATTGTCAGAATTTTATAAATTTTCTCGAGTGTGATCATGATCCAAAATTTTTATGAGATCTTAATAATTGAACCATTAGAATTATATAATTTTTTTAAAAAAATTAAATTTTTTTTTGCTCAATAAAATCTATGTATGTATCAAACTTCATTTGTTATATTTCAAAAATAAAAAAACAGAAAGAACATAAATGGTAAACTGTACTTGTAAGAATTTTATAAATTCATTGGAGTGTGATCATGATTCAAAATTTTTATGACTTCTTAAAAATATCCTTATAACCCTTATGAAAATTTTTCAAAAAAATTAAACATTTTTTGGTTTCTAAAGCAAATCTATGTATTAATCATTAGCCTTTTACGAGGACGTAGCACTCTCAGAATTTTTGGAACTTCTTGAAGCTTGATCATCAGATAAAAATTTTATAGACACATTAATGATAAATAAGGACCATCCAAAAAATTTTCAAAATTTTCTAATATGGTTTGTACCATTTTTCATTTGGTTGAAGTTTGCCGGTAAAGCTTTTATCAGCATAATAATACTGTCCGAATTTTTAAATATTAATGAAGCTTGATCATCATATGAAAATTTTATGGGAACATTAGTGATGCATCAAAAACATTCAAAAAAATTCAAAATTTTCTAACGTGGTTTGTTTCATTTTTCATTCGGTTTAAACCTGTGAGTCAGCGTTTTATCAGGACAGTAGCGATGTTTGAATTTTTAAAAACTCCTCAGATCTGATAATCATCTTAAATTTTTATGGGAACATTAATTATGTGTTAGGGACCTACGAAAAAATTTCAAAATTGTTTGATGTCGTTTGATCTATTTTTTGCTCAGTGCAATTTTGCCGATATCTCGACAAATCTCGTCGACATCTCGGCAAATCCGGCAAAATTTCAGTTTTCTCGATAGAAAAACAACCGGATTTGAATTTTTGTTTTCATATTTCGTCCAAAATTTATCCAAAATTTTTAAATCTCGTCGAGATTTTGTTCTCCGACCATAGACGAAATTTGGAGCGAAACCGAGATTTTGAACCCTAATCACAGACTGGAGCATGCCTTCTTAATACAAAGTTGTGGCAGTTTCTGGCAAGGTTTGAAAATTCGGTTTCGAAATAAATTTCGTCCCTGGCCGGATTGCGAAATTTCAGTGAAATTTCGAAATTTCAGAAATATTTCAGATGAAATTTGAATTTGAAATTTCAAATCCGGTCCATTCCGGAAAACAAAATCCGAAATTCGGCGAAAAAACACGAAATTTCGGGCGAAATACCCGAAATTTTGGATTTTTTTGCACCGGCTGAAAAATGGTCTAAATTTGAACGAAAAATTTAGAAATTATTTTTGGATATTCTTAACACATTGCTGATGTTCTCACAAAAGTTTCAACTGATTATCACATTTGAGGAATTTTTAAAAATTCGGATAGTGGTACTGTCGTGATAAAACACTGACCGACAAGTTTGATCCAAATGGAAAATGGTACAAATAAAGTTATAAACTATTGAAATTTTTTTTGCATGTTTATGATCCATAACTAATGTTGTCACAAAAATTTCAACTGATTATCACATGTGAGGAAGTTTTAAAAATTCGGAGAGTGGTACTGTCCTAATAGAACACTGACCAACAAGTTTGATCCGAATGGAAAATAGTACAAATCAAGTTAGAAACTGTTGAAATTGTTTTTGAATGGTTATGATGTATCTATAATGCTCTCATAAAATTTTCAGATGATGATCAAACGGTATGAATTTTTAAAAATTCGAACAGTACTACTGCCCTGTTAAAAGGCTTACCGGCAAAATTGAACAAAATGAAAAATTATGTAAACCACGTTAAAAACTTTTGAAATTTTTTTGGATGGTCCTGATGTAAAATTAATGTTTCTTTAAAATTTTTAGATTATGATCATTCTCAAATAATGTTTAAAAATTCAGACAGTGCTACGTCCTGATAAAAGTCTGATGATCAATATATAGATTTGCTTTAGCAATAAAATTTTTTTTAAAATTTTTGAAAATTTAAAAAAATGGTGATAAGGAAGTTATTAATATCCCATAAAAATTGTGATTCATGATCACACTCCAGTGAATTTATAAAATTCTTACAAGGCATAGTACCATTTATGTTCTTTTCTTTTTTATTTTTGAAATATAATATAACAAACGAAGTTCAATGCTTACATAGATTTGATTGACCAAACAAAAAAATTTTAAATTTTTTGAAAAATTTATATAATGGTACTGAGTCAATTATTGATCTCTCACAAAAATTTTAGATCATAATCACACACAAGAAAATTTATAAAATTCTGACAATATAACTGTCCTAATTATGTTCATTCTGTTTTTGATTTTTTCAAGATAACAAATGAAGTTAAATTATTTTTTAACTTTTTTATGTATGATCCTAAACTACTAAGGATAGTACCATAAAATTTTCAGCTTATTATCAAGCTTGTACAATTTTATAAAAATCTGACAGTGTATCTACCAAAATTTTAAAATGTTTAAAAAATTCGTTTTTTTCAACAAATTTTCATAGGAGATGACTTTCCTAAGGGTTATTGGACCAAATCCGGCCCTAAAAATTTCAAAACCGGCCAAAAAACACGAAATTCCGTCGAAAAAACCGAAATTTCGGTTACTGTAGCAATTTCAAATTTTTTAATTTTTTTCCGTCCGGTACTTTAGATTTCGGGGTGGTCCGAAATCCGAAATTCGCCGAAATTTGAAACCCTGGTTTCTGGACAACTTAGTATCTTCTACCTGTATTGCAGAAAGAAAATATGGTCATTTGCATGAAGAAAAGAAAGCAGTATGAGTAATCATCATACCTCTTCTTCAGTCTTTTCATGGCTGCTTTATTGTCCTTGGCCTTGATCAACACGTACATTCTACCAACATCAGCATTTGTCCTTAAACTTGGATCGATAAGACTGATGATTAGAATCTGACAACGTAGAATGGAAGAACACGGAAAGGGAGTGAGTAGCTCAAAGAGCAGGTTCGCAATATCATCATAATTGCTCGAATATCGTGATTATAAAGTGTATCGAGCTGACAAGGCATCTGAAACCGCTCAGTAAACGGGTGAAAGTTAAATTCAAATTAAAAAAAATAGAAAAATTTCTCAAAGATGTTAATTTTTTTTAAAAAAATTATGTGAGATCCTCATGCAATGCTAATGATGCTATAAAATTTTTAGATAATTATCAGATTTGTGTATTTTTAAAAACTTATGACATTGCTACTGTCTTTGTATGTACTACTCTGTTTTTTATTTTCTAAGGGCACTAAATGAAGTCTAATATTTCTGACAATTTTTGTGTGAGGTCCAGAGGCAATGCTAATGATTCTGTAAAATTTTCAGATGATGATCAGCCATGTGTATTTTTTTAACATTCTGACAGTGCTACTGCCTTTGTATATGCTCTTCTGTTTTTTATTTTCTAGGGATAATAAATGAAGTCTAATATTTATGAAAATTTTAATTCATGATCCTTGGGAAGTCTTTATGGTACCATTAAAATTTAAGAGCATGATAAAGCTTGTAAATTTTTATAAAAATCTGATAGTGTCTCTATTCCTTTTCATTAATTGTTGTTTTTGATTTTCTAAAAGCAATAAATGAATTAAAAAAATTAAATTTATTTGAGATATTTTATAGATTAATTTGGATTTTTAAAATTTTTAATTTTTTTTTTCAATTTTTATATTTGTCTTGAATTTGTAATTTTCCTTCGTTGCGCTGAAAATCGAAATTTGGTCGATTATCAAACAAAATCGGTTGAAAATTGGTGAAAATCGCTCTATTTTTAAATTTTTTCGTCGTTGTTTGACTACCGAGTTCAAAATTTTTGGATTGAAATTTCGTAGGTTTCAACCGATTTTTGACCCGGTTTTACCGATTTTCAAAATCGTTCAATTATGGTGATATTGATAGTGTGAACCCTGGCTTAGAGCAAGACAAAGGAAGAATGGAAGAACAACATAAAGGTGGGGCCACTGTCTCACGCCTTCGTTTAATAAAGCTTAACTATTTTTTTAATCTGACTGATCTAGGGAGATTTGATGATTTTTCCCGTTTTAGTTAGGGTAATTGATGATTTACTTGATATGTCTCACTCACATGTAACTCTAGAGCTCATATGTCAGTGAGATATCACGAGACGAATCATCAATTACACAAATAAATGAGAGCCAATCATTAATTTTTCCATATTTTTTTTATGCAGCAAGCTATTCAACATATCGAGGGAATATTGAATGAAAATTAGAAAGACGGTCAAATCCTAGATGAAATTATTCTATTATTATTATTCCTTGTTGCATGAACCAAACAGACTGTCCAAGCGGCGCCGACGCATGCGGCCCGTTAAAAATGGTCACGGCCGTTTAGGCGGCCAGTAAGCGGGCCGTCTTGCGTCTTACCACGTGCGAACCTCCGCCAGAACACGGCCCGTTTGGTTGTCGGGCCGTCGTTGCGTCTTGCCGCCGGATCTTCAGCAGACCAAGCGGTAGGTCGCCCAGAGTCTGCTTAGCGCCGAAAATTTGAAAAAATTAGAAAAAATAGAAAAATTAGAAAAATAGATAAAATATGGTAAAAAGTATGAAAAATTCAGAAAAATGGGAAAAATTAGAATAATTAGAAAACTCGAATGATGAATAAAAACTTTTAAATATATATATAAATTAAGAAAAAGCTAAAATACAAGATAAATTCTAAAATAAGACAAATAGTTTGAATTAAATAATGAGCTTTATTGATGTTTGGCTGCCTCGTTAAAAACTTTGCCAAGTAAAAACTCAACACGAGAAAACCTTGGCAAAGAAAAAAGAGTACGGCCTATAGTTCAGTGATACAATAAAAAAGTGAAGATTACAATTATTCTTCCTCATTATCTAGATAAAGATTTTTGAACGTCTCTGCCAGCTCAGTATTTTCTGTAGTATGTTGAGCTCGTTGATTAGCTTGTTCCCAATCTTTCACAGTGAGAAGTATTTCCACCATCTCACTAGTCAGACTTGTTCTTCTCTCTTCGATTATTCTTCCGGATAGACTGAAAGCAGACTCCGAAGAAACCGTGGAGACAGGAACTGTTAACACATCCCGTGCTAGTATGGAAAGCACCGGATATGTTATCTTGTGCTCGTGCCACCACTGCAAAATGTTGAACTCCTCTTCCTTCTCTTGGTAGTTGACAGTGTCGCTGTTGAGATAGGCAGCTAGCTCCCCACTACTTGATGTGTCCGCACTTGTCGTTGATGTAGTTGAACTCCTTGAGGAAGAGCCACTGTAACCCCATATCTTTCCCACGCGGTTTTCTTCTTACATTGTGGGTCTTTGGTGGAGGTCGCTGCATGCGAACTCCAGCAAATTTCCGATCGTACTTATCATAAACTTCAGTTAAGTTAGCACGGACAGTTGAAAAATAACTAGAATAATCAGTACCTACCGCATCACTTAAAAGTGAGAGAACATTACCGAATCCCCGAATTTTAGCTCTAGGATCTAAAATAAATGCAAATGCATATAACATAGGAATTTCTTGCCAATATTTTAAAATTTTAGTTTTCATAGCATAAATGACTTCCGCAATATATTATCATTTTCGTAGCTCTTTAAGTGGGTAGCAATTTCTAAAATATAATGCACAATTAAAGGAGAGGTTGAATAATAAACTCGGATAAAACAACGATGGAATCAAAAAAGTTCTAAAATGAAAGCAAGTATTTAGCAACATACCAATGTCGCTCTGTGAGTACCTAGGTTGACCATCCCGTGTACGACAGTGCGTGTTAATAAAAACAGAAAATGTGCTCTCATATGGTATGACATTCTTAAGCATCAAGTAGGTAGAGTTCCATCTAACAGGCATATCCAAACCAAACTTACGCGGACGTACATTCATTGCAATACAATAAGTTTTATATGCTGCTACTCGTTGATTAGAATTAATTAAGAAAGATATTGCGATTTAAAAGGTTCAATATCTTGATTTAACCTCTTTAAACCAGATTTAACTATAAGATTAATAATATGGCAAGCACAACGGCGATGTAATAAGAAAGATTGACATATGAATTGAAAAGCGGAGTAAGTATGTTCATGGCGTATATTTGCGGAAGCATTATCTAATGTTATTGCAAAAATCTTATCATTAAGTCCAAAATCTTCCACAACTTTTACAATACAATCGCAATATTTTCACCGAGACGTGCTACATCAATTAATTTGAATCCTATGATTCTCTTTTCTAGTTGCCAATCATCGTTTACATAATGAACAACTACACTAAGGTAATCTTTTTAGCTCTACCACTCCATATATCGGATGTCAAAGACACGAGAAAAATGCAGTACTAAAATTTTCTTTTAGCTTATTAAGACAATTATTATAATATTTAATCAAATCTCTAGTTGTTTATGCCTAGAAACTGCAGAAAATCTAGGATTATGAGCGGTCCTAATAAAGTTTTCAAACGGTGACTCACCAAAGTTTAAAGGAAGATCTTGAGAAGCGATTAAGCGACAAAGAGATTCACGAGCTACCTCGAGATTGTAGTCGATTCACGCATCAGTATCGTCGGGGTTGTCTTTGCAGATCGTCGCCTCGAAGCCATTCCCGCTTTTTCTACATTTGTCGGCATGCCTCTTCAAGTGCCTCGTTCCACGAAGATTTCGCAGATTAATTTATGCTTGCAATATTTACAAACAAGCATACCGATTTGGGCGTCGTTTGATATCTCAAAATCGGTGAAATCTTCCTGCATCGCCGATGTACTACGTCTTGCTCTTTTCGCCGGTGCTTGCCGACGCAGAGTAGCACTTGTAGAGCTGAAGATGGCACGACTCCTGCAGCTTCTTGGCATATGATGCAAGAAGCTCCTCGGGTGAAATCTAGAAATCGAATCAGGAACGACGGAAATCCCGGGCTCCATAAAGCAAACTACAAGAAATAATGACGCTATTAATACTAAAATATGATTGAAAATACTAACAAAATAAAATAATAAATCACAATTATCACCATGATTTCTTGTGAAGTCGAAGTCGAATTTGGATTTTTGACAAAACTATTTTTAATTTTGCCAAATTACCACTAAGAGCAAAAGAATTTCCACAAGAGAATGATTAGAAGAGAATGCAAGGTTCTTTGGTGTAGAAATGAGGAGGGGCGACCACTATTTATAGGAAAAATTCGGATTTTTAGAATTTTTGAATTTTTATGAATTTTTAAATGCAACGGCTATAAACGGCTATTTTTTTAAACGGGCCTAAACGGGCGGACCGTGCCGTCTCGGGCCGTCGCGTCGCCCGCCAGAACGGCCGTCGTGCGTCGGCCCGCCGTGCCGCCCCTCCGGCCCAAGCACGGCACGGTGGATTGGACCGTGCCGGCACGGCCCGTTTAGCGTTGGGCCGTGCCGTGCCCGGGCCGTGCCCACAGTAGCGGGCCTCGTGCCGGCCCATTTGGCACGGCCGTTTGGCCAGGTCTAGAACCAAACACCGCCGGCGCCGAGCGAGCGAAATTCTATTTGAGATTCTTTGTATTTTCATCGCGCAAGATAATGGCGGCCTCGCCCGTGGTCCTCCGATCTAGGGTTTTAGCCGGTGCTGTCTCTGCCTCCGCGTCCTCCCTCCGCCGCAGCCTCGGCGCCAACCCCCACCCTCCTCCTCCCCTCCTCGCGTCCTCTCGCCGCGCCTCCTCCGTCCACAGGTGCTGTACTCCGAACATAGCCCCGTCTTGGTTCTCTCTTCTCCTGACATTGCTTTGTTTCGATTCAGGTTACCCTCGGTGTGCGGGGGCTTGCTGTCCGTGATGCAGCTGCACAGCGCCGTCGCGTCGGCGCGGCTCCAGTCGGCGATCTCGCCCGAGTCCCAGAGCTGGGGCCTCGTCCCTCAAGGTGCGTTTCTCGCCCTTCCTTCTTGGAATGCCAGCAATTGGTTGGTTACGCAGAAATTCGCCCTTGCTTTTGTCTTGTGGTTGAATTGTTAATTACCTAGGTACTATGAGTTATGATTTTTTTTTGTTGGGATTGGTCGTGAAAATTGGCTGGATATGGAGATTTTGCGGGTATTATATGCAAATTGACAAGCAGTGGACGAAAAGTGATTGAAATGGCAAAGATGGTTGATCTGACTCTGCAAAAGTGTTGCTTTGCTACTATTCATTTAATTGTCTATTAATTTGGAACCACCCAGCAGCGCTTGTAGAGGGCAATTTCTCACATTGTTATAGTTTCGCATAAATAAGGATTAGAATTTCCTTATACCTAGCAATATATATTCCGTACATGTATGATTATTGCCCTGGGCTTGTATGGTAACTACAGTTTTCTGCTATCTCGTGAGATAAGCATTTGATTAACATGACTTTTTTTTTTGGTAAGAATTGATCAACTATCAAGATTTACACTTCTACAGGTTGAGATCTGGTTCTAGAATGCAAGAACATTTTAACCATAACAATTATTTATTTTTGAAAAACAAAATTCAGCATTACAATTATCACCTTCATGTTACATAGGATGTGCCGTGGATGTTTGAGTCTAGAAACAATATGTTGTTCAATAATGCAACATGAAAATGGTGTATTATAATTCACAAGTTTACTGTGAATCTTTATTACAAGTCATTAGGCAAATAGAACTGTACTGAGTGGAGCAAGCAAGGCTAACAGCTTGATGCAATGAAATTGTTGCATGAAGCCTATCTATCTCAATGTAATCAAATTTACAAGTTGAACATAACTTTTTAAGAAAATACGACAGTCTCAATTTATTCACTTTACCGATGTTCATAATATGCCCATGCTCTTTTTCTTTTAGATGTAGGGATCAAAATGAGAGTGTTTCAACCATCACTTTTACAGTACTGACAGTCTTTTTTTCCCTTGCCTCCTTGAGATCATGAAACATAACTGTAGAAATGATATTAATTTTATAAAGTGAATAAACAATTTTTCGAGATCTTTTATGTGTGTGCTCTGATACAGATGGCTGCTGCATTGGAACTAGATATATGTGTTTTTAACCAGGTAGCAGCAGCCTAAATATGGTCTAGAATTAGGTGTTGAGTGATGTAGGCATGGGGGAAGCTAAAGCTACCTTAGCTAGTTGTGTGTTTTCATGTTTTCTTTTCTGTCAACATATGCAACAGTTGCTTGGGATGTATTCTCATTGTGTTGCGATATGTGCCATTAGCACTTTTAAGTCAACGTCTGGTTTTGGTTACAATCATATTGTTCAATGTTACAAGCAGCGTTTTCATGGCTGCACATTGCTAGCTAATACTCCCACTTATTTTTTCTTGGATACGTTGTTGGTCAGAAAGATAGTATCTTTTGTGCATTGCATCCCCTTGTATTTTACATGTTGCAACTTGCAAGTATGCATCTAGTCCTTGTTTTCTTTCAACTGTTGAGTCAAGCTTATTTTGTTTTATGTCCTGGAATAATCAAGATGATCATTCTAGTTTTCATATCTGAATGGAATAGCCAAGTATCAATCCATTGTTATGTGATCTATAAAAATTAATTATTATGGTATATGCAATGAAAAGTTTTAATTTTTGCACTTGTACAAAATTATACTTATTATAGATTTTTTTGAACAAATACATTTTGATGCTCACATTTTACATTAACTCAGCTAGAATAATGTTTAATACATGATTGACCCAAATGAAACATTAGGGTTACTCTAACCAATATTTGTCAGAACACCCCAAACCAGACATGAAATATTTATTCATTCTAACTTTAATCCAAGGAATAGCACTTCTGACCTTTCTGTTAGGCATTGTTGATAGATGAAGTTGCGCACATTAACATCTGAGAGGATGTGGATTAAGGAATCAAAATGGCTATTTCATTTGGGTACGAGTGAGGATTGGGATGTGAAATTCTTAAATTTCTTTAGACCCCTGCATATGTTTATTTGTTGTGGATGTGGATGTAGATCTGACTTCTGTTACCAAATGCATGTGCTATATAATGTTTTATTTATGTCATATTTCTGTAACGTTGAAAGTTCTGTGCCACTAGAAGTAAATAATGTACAGTGGATTATTTTAAATATATGTATTCATTTTTTTATCTTCTCCTATTCTCCCTAACAGACTATTAATATCACAAAATATGTCATCACTTCCATTCTTTATCTGACTTGTATCGTATTCTTGTCTATCTCATATCTGATTCGGTTGTTCATACCTGTTTTTTAGAGTAGTCATTCATTTCTGTTGATTTTCAACTACTGTACATTTGTAGCATCTTTGGTTTGTATTTGTGTCAAACAAAATCAATAGGGTATTTGGTTGGGCTGTTAATATTTTATATGCCTTCTGCACACTTCCCCATAAAGTTCTGATATGCCTCCATGTGCTTTTTGCATAGCCATAAAATTTGCTAGAACTCCCCCCCCACCCCCACACACACTGTGTGTTTACATAACCATTGTGCTGGTCTAAGGTATCAAAACATGATTTCCTATTTCTTGGCTATACATAATTACTTTACTATTACTGACCTACATATATAATGTGTAGTATATTCAACCTGGCATGTGTCGACGATCGGAACCGCCGACCGCAAAGAAAAAGGGGGGATGCGAGTAGATCGTTCGGGGGCGAGGCCCGAAGTCGTGCTCGTTCGGGAATGGCGAGCGCCACGGGATGTATGTCGAGGAAGAAGCAACGAACACAAGGTTTATACTCGTTCGAGCCCCCGAGTTCGGGTAACAGCTCTAATCCAGTCTTGCCCTGAGGCGAAAGATGTAAATGAAGTTCTGCGGGGGAATACAGATGAGACCCGAGCTAGGGGTTGCTTAGAGGTGAAGTTGCCAGGGAGAGTTCGGGGACTTTTTCTTGTTCTTCTTTTTCTCTCTTTTCTTTCTCCTCCTCTTCGCTTTGGCCGTCCCCCTTCGTCGGGGCGATTCATCGCTTTTTGTAGCCCCTCAGGAGCTCTGTTGCTTGGTCTCGAGGTTGACGTTAGGTGCTCGTGGCGAGTCGACAGGGGTTGCTGAGAGGCGTCGATAGTCGTTGAGGGCTGACGGTAGCTGTTGGGAGTTGACGGGAGTTGCTGGGCCCTAGTTCCCGCGCATGGCCAAGGTATAGCGATTCCACCCGGGCGTAGAGATGTAGAGGTCGTGGCATCGAGATCCAGGGGGGCATTTATCCTTGCGCCCGAGCCCGAGCTTGCTGGACCCGAGCCCGAGCTTGGGGAGAGCACCTCATAGGTCGGAGACAAGCCCCCGGGCCCGTGGGAAGCTGCCACGAGACCCGAGGGGAACGCTTACACGTGGCGAGGTACCGATCCCCGACAGCCAGCCCCCGAGGCTCAAGGGACGACCTTAAGGTTTGGGACGTTCTTGAGTTTGATGCTCTTTGAGGAGGGATCGGCTCTTTGGTCGAGCTCGGAAGCCCTCGAGCCCGACCTCGCACGATAGAACCCTTCAAGGGCTTTTGTCGTGGTCGTGCTCGGGAGTGTTCAGGCCTCCACCGTTCTGCCTTCAATTTTGGAAACTGTGCTCGGGGACGCCCGGACTTTGCTGTTTTGATCTCCTACGGGGGATTCGAGGAGGCGGTCTGCAGCGCCTCGTGTTCTGACAGGGAGGGCGGCGGACACAGGATGCGATGCCTCGGTCCCCGACAGCATGAGTGTCTAAGTCCATGTTCTACTTTGTTCTATGAATTTTCTCCATTCATAAGTACATCTATACATTTCATACACTATGTTTTAGTTCTCTTAGTATGGTTATTGTGCACTTAGATCTTGTATATTCCCTATCTTGCCACTAAACACCTTTTTCTCCTAGTTTTTAAAAGTCTTTGCATCAGTATGCAAGTTGAATCAGTATATTTTCAAGATACAATTACACCAATATATTCTGACACAGAGTTGCCTTATTTTGTTTTGCAGGAAATTCTATGCCTTTATGACAGCATATTTTTGCCATACCGATTGTAACTCTGCACTCAGTTCAGAAGCTTTTCAAAGCTCTTGATGTTTTGTCTGTCGTGAAACACAAACAAGCTTACAAGAAGCTGTAAACTGATTAACCATTAAAAGACATGTTCTTTTTTTTTTGCAAAAAAGGACAGCTTTTTGGTTGCTACTATCTCCAGTTTTACATGCTCATCGCACGGTTTATGGTTGCCAGTGCTAATTTTAGATATATGCATTTTGATTGACATTAGTCTGTCAACTGCTTGATCAAATTCTGAAGAGGAGCACCCTTGACCAATTGTAAGCACCTGATTGTTCTTCACTTCCATTTCGCAGCTTACTCAACTCAGTCACGGTCTGAAAGCATGATATGAAAAATTTTGATGCTTATAATTTTGATGTCACAGCTGATGTTAGAAGGCAATAATAAATGGGAACTCACTTTATTATGCTCCTTATGTGCTGTTGCATCATGAATTTCTTCACTTAGCTCATGCATATGATGACAAATGAACTCAAACCTCTCTTGAGACTCAAGTGATGACAGTGATAGTTGGATACAAGGTGTAAACAGGATTTGCGAAACCAAAACCAGGCTGGTTCAGGTTTTTGTCCGCTGGGCAAGAAACCTCTGTCATCTTGTCAGGATAAGTGCATTTTGAATATGAAAATGCTCAAAATCAAATGGATTGAGCTCAAATGGGTGGTTTAGGCCCAGAACCGGACCAGGGTTTGGAAAAACCTCAACTAGGCGACCTCTTTGTCTCTTACTGGCATGATAACAAATATCGGTTCCTTTATCTAGAAAAACATGTCGGCTGTTTACTAAATTTATTCATGTGATGTATTGCGTCTTTCGGTTGGTACCCAATGATCAATATTATTATTTCCTGATAAGTGAGCAATATCCAAAGAAATGTTTTAGGTGGCATGCACACGGAATCCACATAAGAAAAGGTAACAAGGAACAAATATTCCATTTCAAACATTAGAACTGGTATTGATGTGGCACCGAAGAAATAATCTTGAACAAAGTTAATGATATACCGAAAATAGAAATGAGAATTCTAGGAAGATCCCATTGACAGTGGCATTTATAAAAGAAAATTTGTAAATATCGTTCAAAGTTACAATTATGTGATTTCCGATGGCATTTTCAATGGTATAGGTTTGACTAATGGCATTATCAAAATGTTTATAAAAGCAATATGTATTAAATTAGAAATTTAATTAACTAACAATGGTAGTGCTGCCTCCTCAATGTTAGCTAGGATACCAGGAAAGTTGGTTTGTTAATGTGTGGCACATCAAGAGAGAGAGAGAGAGAGAGAATCCCACAACACACTAAAAATCTATTTTCTGATTTGTTGGCAACAAAATGTGTGTAGTGAGACAGAAATTAAGAGAGTTATCACCTTTGTAAAGGATACGATCAATAATTGAGTAAGAAAGAAAAATATTCTAAATGCCATTGTATAACTTTCACACTCTTGGACATACTTCCTTTTTTTTATTCAATAGAAGAACTACATTGTTTCAGCACCTCATCATTTGTGTCAGCTGTCAGGTAGGTAGTACTTCTCAGATCAAATATACTCAAGGTCTGTGCTTTACCTGCACCGGGCGAGCGGCAGACACGCGATCTAAATTTGCCTCTTCTCCGCGGCCTGTCCTGCAATTCAATCACAACTCAGTAGGCAAACCCAACGCCAAACATCAAGTGAACTCAAGACCAAACACAAACTAACCAGTCGCTGCTTCCGATCCATTGGACAGAGCACCCTACCCCTCCCTCCGGCTTCGCTTGCTGCAGCGCCGCCGCTGCGGTGCCACCCTTCTTCCCCCTCGCCACCGTTGCCCCGAAGATCTTCTAATTCTTTAGCTTAACTCTTCTCCCTTTGTTTCCATTAGCAGATTTACCCGCGCAGTTATATTATGATATGATTGTTTTTGATATACAACTCTAATTTCTATAATTGAAATACAATTGTATTTGTCATATAATTCTAATGTATATATAAGATTAATCTGCACCGTTATAATCTGGTCTATCAAAATAAGTGATAGAGATCATTCTTTTTCTTTTCTTTTGATTAACGTGAATTTTTTTAGGATTTTTACTTTTTAAAGATTATTGTAGGATTTTCTTATCCTTAAAACGAAGGAGGTGACTTGAATATGACTGGTTATTTTTATTTATATAGATTCCTCGAGATCAACAAAAGCAGCCGTCAAGCTAAATTATCATTATTTATAACCTCGAAAGTAAAATAAATAAACAAATATGCGTCTATGAACCTATGCAAATTGCCAATTTGGCATGAAGGATCAATTCAGTAAAATGTCTACTATCAATTACCCAAAATGATTATGATTCTTGAAGAATATTTCATACAAACAGTGACATAATTTACAGATTATAATAAATATTCTAGTAGGAAGTATGATTTTTAAATAATGAATATAAAAGATACATCTGCAGAATTCCCTATCTTAATTAACCTAACCCTGAAAGCGCTCAATTTTCCTTAACTTCAGCTTAAGGATGTTCCCTACCTTTCGGCATGCCAATTAGATGCAAAAGCTAGAACTGGGATTCTCTCTCCTTATCAATCACAACCTGTTAAGCAACTGCCCTTCTAACTTCCACCTTCATTCAACTCAAGAGTACTCCACCCACTACAACTATATTAACTTATTCACAAATAACAGTTGTTAGGGATAGCACGGCAAAATAACTGGAGACAAAGATTTAACATGGGAAAACCCTTGCGAAAAAAAACCACGGGAAACAATACACTATAATGCTTCAAGATTACAAGTACAGAGGATTGGCTTATATAGCCAAAGAGTTCTAGTTGTAGACGACTTGGACTAATAACCTATTTGGATAGAACCAAAAGATATGGTAGTTAGAGATATTTGAGTTATCTCCAACAAACCTCTCGTTAACTCAAAATCTATAACAAAATTGTTTCCGAAAAACCCTGAAGGGTAATTAAGCACATGAATACAAGTGCGTTAAAAATCGAAACGACTACTGAACAAGGAAGACTGGAACAGTCAATCCAAACACTTGTAGTGCAGAAAACCACAAAGAGTATAAAAGATTGGAACAGTTTTATCCAAATGCTTCTCACGAAGCAAGATTGAGCAAACAACCAGTAGGTCGAGAGAAAGACTGGAACAGTCAATCCAAATACACAGCTATAACAAAGCAGACGAAGAATTTGGGTCTTCAACAATTCATAACCCTAGTAAAGTCTAAGTCTTTACAACTGACCTTCTGAAATAAACACTCAATCATCAAACGGCATAAGCCAAGATATCACCTGCGGTGCTGGAAAGATAGCGAAGAACTCATATCATGAACTTTTGATATGCTCCACATGGAACATAAAATTCGACAAACAAGGATCATTGAAAGAGCAACTTACACGTGTAGTCATCACGTACATTAAACTGCCTACTGAAAATCCATGATATGGTTGAAACTGCTAAAAAAATATCAATATGAAGAAAAAATTATCGTTCCATCAATGGAGTATAAATTGCATTAGACCTCTCTTATCGAGTAAAGACAACAAAACAACGTTGTAGTATCTACGCAGAAAAAACTCCTTGCACTTTAAACCTTCATTTCAAACTGACATTGGAGCAAAACTTCACTAGAAAAACTCCGAAGAGTATAATGCAACTATCAGGGTGTCATCAAATTCCAAGTTAATGTTGCCAAAACCTCTATAATGGTCAACGTATCTAAACAGTGAATAAAACACCAAAATAATGGTTATGAAACACCAAGTTTCAATTAATGGTGATGAAATACCAAATTCAGTTGTCTCCTCAACTGACATTTTTTTTCAAAGAAGACGATGAAACGTCAAACAAATCTCCAAGAATCCTCCAATGATAAATCGACTACGAAACGTCGAAGAAAATTTGCCCAATGATAAATCCCGCATGAATGCCGCCAATAATAAATCGACGATGAAACATTGAATAAATCTCTAGTGATAAATTCTGCTTGAATTGCAGTAAAATTCGACAATAATATGAGCACAAAATAATAGACATAATAACCTGAACTGTGCATGACTATCTGCCAATAATAAGCATGAAATGTGCATAAAATATCCTGCCAATAATGAGCATAAAAGCCTGAAACTGTAGCGAAATCTGCCAAAAAATGCATAAGCCTGAAACTGATACCATATTGAGTTGCATACACCAGCCAATTCATCCAAAAGCTTAAACTGATGAGGAAAGGTGGGTAATTCACTTATACTTCAACACTCCCCCACGTATAGGTAACCTCAAGCCTAGGAGTGGAATAGAAGTAAGTTGCAATTATTTTTTTAATTGCGCCAATCGGGTCTTGAACTCGAGACCTCTTGGCTCTCATACCACTTGTTGGGGCTCTGATACCACTTGTTAGAGATAGCACGGCAAAATAACTGAAGACAAGGATTTAACATAGAAAAACCCTTGTGAGAAAAAACTATGGGAAACAATCTACTATAATGTTTCAAGATTACAAGTACAGGGGGTTGACATATATAGCCTAAGAGTTCTAGTTGTAGACGACTTGACTAACAACCTATTTAATAGAACCAAAAGATATGGTAGTTAGAGATATTTAAGTTATCTACAACAACAGTCATACTAACAATTATCAACTATGTGCCTTAATTGTTGTATATGATGGCCAAATTCAATTTCATAAGCTTCATACCATATAAACCACTTCTCCACTCTATCACCTCATAATTCAACTTGGAGCACTGCATTCACTACAATTATGAGTCTATGACCATTGCAGATGGAAATAACATAAATGCCCTATAATCTACAGTGATTACCAGTACTATATTTTATGTTAATTCCCCGGCCGTCTTAACTTCCTCATTACACATGCGAAGCTTCATTGTAAATGCTTACATACTTTGACATGTTTTTATAGGGTGGCATTCTAAGATGTTCCACAAAACCCTGTAGCTTATCACCAATGTTTCTGCATGTACATTCCATATAGCAATTTAGTCAGAAATCTATATTGCATAATCATAGTAACAAAACATGAATGGACAATCACCTTAATATTAGGCATACACTACACTGGAAAAGGTCATCTGTGGCGGTTATTGAACCGCCACAGATATAGTGCCACTGATAATCGAGGATTATCAGTGGCAGTTTTTTAACCGCTACAGATAAGTGTTATCTGTGACGGTTCTACACACTAACCGTCACAGATAACAATACTATCTGTGGCGGTTCTACCCACAAACCGCCACAGATAACTATACTATCTGTGACGGTTCTTTCCTACAACCGCAACAGATAACAATATTATACGTGGCGGTTACGCCACCAACCGCCACAGATAACTATATTATACGTGGCGATTCTATACACCAACCGCCACAGATAACTATATTATCTGTGGCGGTTCTATCCACCAACCGCCACAGATAGTACCTGACAGAAAAAATAAAAAACTGCATTTTGAGCTAGCCTCAGGTGCTGCTAGCCATGCCCTCTGAAACATATAATACATCAATCACAATTGCAATTTTGCATATACACAATTACAATGTACAACAATCACAGATTTTGCATATACACAACTACAATATAATACATCAATCACAATTACATATAATACATCAATCACAATTACAATCACAGATTTTGCATATACACAATTACAATATACACAATTACAATGTACAATTAAAGTGTCATGCATGAGGCGCTCGATCATGGTGATGGTGTAGGGCATGCCTCCCGCTGGACCTGCTCCCTTCTCCTCCAGTTCAATCATCTTTGCATCAATATTTCTAAGAGTATGAAAATGAAGTCATTATATATCATACTATGGAAAGCTAAATAGATCACTTTTGTTGTATCACAAATCTTGCTGATCCATTGTCGTCTTATTCCATGTGAATGCCGTGGCATCCTCCAGATGTTGTACATGCATTAGCTAGTTTATACTCCCTCTATTTTTGAATATGTGACATTCTATTTTTCAATTTTTATTCCTAAATACATATCATTCTACAATTTTGATCCTACTTTTTACTATTTTTCCTTCTATAATCTCCATTTAGCTATTTTTAATGGCATTTACTATCATACATTAGAGTAAAACACACCATCTAAAAATATAAGGACCATGTAATCAAATCTCTTATGAATGGAAGGTAAAGATGCAAAAGGAAACTTCGACAACTAAATGAAGCAATCAAATAAACCTGCTGTAATGGTGCAGTTTTGGGGTTGAGCTCTTGCCGTATTCATCCATCACCCACGTCTATAAAAAGCTTTACTAGCCATCATGAAAGGGCATGGAGAAAAGCAATAGAGGGAGCGCCCCTCCTCTGGAGCGCGCACACACACACCACCCATCAACACACACACACACGCACGAGAGAAGGGTAACAACACACGCGCAGATCAATCACAACTTCTTAAATCAAATCACAGAAATTTGAACATGTGCAAGCTATGCCATCCAATATTAAACTTGACATTCAATGAAACATCAATTTACACCACCGTAAGAAAAAAAATAACTAGTTTTGTGAACTATAAGCCTACGAGTCTTCAGTGTTGGTAGGGGCCTCACGAGGTGGCAGATGAGTATGGAAGACTTCATCGTTATTATCTGGGTCATGAAACTCGCCGTTCTTGTTGAGTACTTCATGATGAAGTAGGCGAGCTGTCCCTGAATGCCTTGGATTTCATTTGAACCAGTCCTCCCGTAGGCAACTTCAAACGCTATAAATAGAAAAAGTTTATCTTAAGAGCTTATATAGAGAATGAGATGTATGAATCAATGTGTGATGTTAGCGTGACAAACCTCTACGTCATTGTTTACTATTGTAGAGCCTAAGATTTCGCGCATGTATTGGCATACGAAGTACCCACATAAATTTGTTCCTGGCGGTTGCTTGTGGCACTACAAAAAATTGAATAAACTTATACGACATTGAAGGAGTTATTGACTACGAGGTGCGATATAGGAAAATTGTTTTTGTGCGTACCGGAAATTTAGTACAGATTGTCAGTGATTTATGGAAAGGACGGTGTCTCGAGCACTTTTTACAATATGCTTTGAAGGCCCTATTCACTAGACTTGTCATATCTTTGTAGTCTTTTGGATCTTTGTCCCGCGGGTCCAAGATCAGCATCTTGCTTTTATCTGGAGTAATTACTACGAGAATCCAGTGGAAACTACATACACATGTATGATGCCGTAGTCATTAGTCCTAAGCTGAGCAAAGAATGAGATCAACAAGTAGTTGAACTAGCTAGTGAGCCACTTACTTGAAATTGTATGGTAAAAATATGAACTCCTTGTCTTGGAGTTTGATGAAAGCGTTATGTACGTAGTCCTCGACCTCCTTTGGTACTCTTTTGATTTCCGGCTGGCAAACCTTTCCCGGATCGAGGAATGCCACTGGCCCTTTGGTTCTTTTTAGTTCGATCAACTCGTATCTACATAACAAATGATTTAGACATCACATTTATCGGTATTACATGAATGTAGACAATGATTTTTATATTGGACACTTAAAGTGACCAGCGTCTCATAAGAGACACGTCGAGGGCATCTTGATAGTACATGTTGTGCAACTCGCTGAATTCTATCAGGAAGTAGCCAAACCCCTCATGGTGGAAATATTCCTCTTTGTAAATGGCAGTGATCACCTTCGGGAGTACATGTTGGTTCGATCACTCCATATACCATTCATGTAATCGCCTTAGCTGCACTGTTAGGCTATGAAGCTTCGAAGGGGTGACAAACGGCTTCCCCAATTCGTATTGCAGTCTTTCTTCAGCAGCTTGTCCTTTGGAGACCGCTTTACCCTTACTTTTCTCGCACACAACATCATACTGCTCGCTTCACCGACCTACCGATATGGCTTGTCTATTCGCCATGCCTTTAGAGGAGGATTTTAAGTCGGTCAACTGAAGTTGTCGCACTAACTTTTGTGTTGATGTGTTGGTGACGATCGTGCGAGGTTTCTTGTAGAGACGGTGGCGGAGTTCACCGCAGAGAGGTGGCGAGGTCACCTCGGGAGGGGCGCGAGTTCACCTCGGGAGGAACAGCACTTCATGATGGTCCAAGACGATGTCACGTTTGCGCCATCGATGAATGTGTGGACGGCACTTCCTAGAGTTGTAACCTCGTCTCGGGGCATTTCTAGCCCGAGGTTGGCACACTGGGGATTAACCGTGTCCACCTGGACCTTTGCATATCCCGGCGCTATCGCAGAGTTATGCAATACACCTCCTTTTTGGCATGGGTACGCTATGCCTGTACCAGCCTGAATGAATATGTTCATGACGGGAAAAGTGAGCTGGCACGATATGGGGTCATGTATGTCGTCCACAGGATAATGGCACATGTCCTGTTCTATAAGTGGGGCAGATGCGCAACTGCTGCGATGATTCGGAGGGCTGGTCGTAACAATGTTCTCGGCTTGCGACTGGCTCATGGCTTGTTGTACTTGTCTTTGTACTTGTTGTTCTATTGTGCCTTGTAATTCTCGAAGCATCTTTTCTTTCATCATTTCTATTTCGGCAAACGCTTCTCTAGCTCTCTTTCGACTCTTGTAAGTGTGAAGGTGCTCTGGGAATCCTGTCTTCCAGGGAACCTTAGCCCCGACACCTCGTGTCCGTCCAGGATGCTCCTTGTTTCCGAGGGCACGTGTTAGTTCGTCGTTCTCCCTATCTGGGTGGAATGTTCCTTGGGAAGACTCGACGTACAGCTCCTGAGCCCTTTGCGACATTGCTTCGTCATAGCTATTTCTAAAGGATAAGCCCCCACTAGATGTGACACTTGCCCTCGATAGCACGTAGTGCTTGACTCGGTCTGGTAGTCTGGCCAATTGACTTGTACCAGTCGATTGTAGTGATTCTGCTTCCTGCCTCTCCCATTGAGGGATTTTACCAGCGTACCCAACCGTACCAAGTCTATGTGGATGGATATTCCTCCTTTTGATGTTTATGTGGTCCTCGCTGGACTTCTTTGCTGCTTCACTTTGCTTCATCGGCACGAAATCATCCCAATATGGTTCTAAGTTTGGGTAGTCCCTGATGGCCGATCGGTTTTTCTTCACATAAGTAGTATTCAACCTGGTCTTGAAGTTCCTCTATGCCGCATCCATGGTCATCAACGCATCCCGACGCACGAGGTGTTCATCTTCTTCGGGGAATTCGAAGGTTTGTTTGAGCTCCGTCCATAGATCCGTTTTGATGGTATCGGGCACTTTGTGCCAATCCAAAAAGGTGATTGGCACTCTCTCCCTTGCGATATACCCGCAGGTTGTTTCAGACTTTGCTACGAACTTTGGCGGTGCAATAGGGCCCGACACGAGACCTCCGAGATGGTATACCGCCTTCGGGCTTCTTATTTCTTCCTCGGCCACGAGGTCTTGCCACGGTATGTCAACATCGGCAACAGCGGTGGTTGGGTGGAGGTTGAGGAACACGCTAGGGCTAGGGTCGGGCTCGGGGTGGATTGCTCCTCCATATCAGCCTTGGATGTGCGAACTGAAAGAGGTAAAGTATGGAACCATTAGAATTTGGCGGTCATTTGGGTTAAGTGCGGAAGTTTAACTCTGAAAACTAGAAATGAAAGTAATCGAGAAATTGGGCATTCAATAGAAAAACTTATCTTTTAGAAAAACTTATCTTTTGTTCGGCTACTTTTGTTTTCTTTGTTCATTCCATCGTTCATCCGTGTGCTAGAGTCTAGAATATATCTCCTAGTTTGTTTTCTTGAAATTGACCAGGCATCATGCATGCATATATGGTGTCCCGATTAATTATACTGTATATATATAATTAATTTCCTTCTTCCGTGATAGATATGCTATATATATGTTTTGGAAGGAGAGATTTGAGCGACATATGACAGGGGAAAGGAGGTTCATGACATATATAGTGTGCTATTTTCTTTATTTGCTAGCTTGTAGTACTATATATATATAGTTTACTGATCGATCTTACTCCTCATGCATGAGTCTTTTTAACTTTCGTCTAGCTAGCTAGCTCTTGCAAAGAAGCCATAGATCGATTGCTATCGATCATATATATATGAACATATATAGAAAATAAAGGAATGCATCCATATATGTATGTCGACTCTCTCTCTCTCTCAATGCATGCATGCATGTAGTGTAATGGAGCGGCTTTTGCAAGGGGGAACAGAAGGCTTTTGCAACTGAAAGAAAGAAAAGCTCTCCGTATGCGTTTACGTGTGTGTCTTGTGCATCGCTTACGATCTTGGTTAAGTAGTACTAACTGATTTTAATTTGTGGCATGGGCAAAGGGAGGAGAAAAAGACTCTTGAAGGAAATGAAATTTTGTAATGGATCAAGTACATTGTGCAGTTGGTTTCTTATCCTTAATTACCTTCTGGAACTTAATTTGAATGCACTATTAATTAATGGCTTTAATTTCAAAACACGGTGTGAAGAGCATAATATTTATTCCTCCCCACAAGAAGTAATATATAGGTAGAAAATTTGCACCTATCTAGGGGCCATGCAAATGTACATATATAATTAATATATACATACGTACTAGACTCGATAGGTAGTATATATTTCATCAATCGTTTGCATTAGAGGTAAAAATTTATAACTTGCATGCATGGCAATATTGTATACACATTACATTATCCACATATATAAGCATAAACGAACTGATAAATAATATAGCATGCAGTATATATCTTAATCGTATATACTCCTACATATGCGCGCTAGATTTTTTACGATATTACTAATAATTAAGAGCATCCATGCGGATGTATCATACGATAAAAATGCAGACAAACTGCGGTTTCTTGGTATATATATGTATGTATATGTTTCCTAAAACTCTAGTATTTATATATAATGCCACAGTTAATAGAGTACGTACGTAATTGTTATTAATCTTTAGGTTGATTGTTGGATATGATTTTTAGGACAAAATGATCGAACAACAGAAATTGACCACATGGAAAAGAACAGAAATTGACAATTGACAAGATATATGTAGAATTAATCTGATAGAAGATTCAATGTTTAGCAAACCGAATGGGCAGGAGCTCACGCGGCGTCGGGGGTGGCGTCGGGGACGGCGTCCGCGCCATCGGGCTCGAACATCGGCGGCGTCGGCTGGGCGTCGGGCCCGTCGGTCGAGGGCGCGGACGTCGAGCGGCGTCAGCGCGCGCGGAGTGTCGGGCGATGTCGGCGGCGTCGGCACGTCGGTCGAGGGCGTCGGCAGCGTCGGCGCTGGCGCGGCGCTGGCGTCGAAGCGGCGCGGCGGCGGCGATCGGCGGCGCGGCTCGGTGAGAAGACCAAGCGCGGGGTTTAGGGTTTAGGGCAACGGTGAGAAGAGTGACTGTTGTAACGACTTTTATATGTGGGTTATCTGTGGCGGTTCTTTATACGAACCGCCACGGATACCCTTATCTGTGGCGGTTATTATTAAGAACCGCCACTGATATATAACTTATATGTGGAGGTTCTTTATACGAACCGCCACTGATACACTTATCTTTGGCGGTTCTTCACAAGAATCGCCACTGATACATATATTATCTGTGGCGGTTCTTTATACTAACCACCACAGATAAGTTTATTAGTGGCGGTTCTTTAAAAGAACCGCCACTGATACAATTATCCTAACATAATTGTAACCATATTTACTTCTAATACAGTAATCTACCCTACATAATCCTAATATATTAATGACCTTATATAATCCTAATAAATATTATATACCCTATATAATCCTAATATAGTAATGATCATATTTAATTGAAATACAGTGATATACCCTACATAATCCTAATATATTAATGACCCACATTTCCATTACTCCACACAAATGCATAACACCACATTTCCATTACTCCATACAAATGCATATTGTTTACATCACATTGCCATTACTCGTATATAGCTAATTATTTTCTTTCACAATTTGCCCTTCTTCATGATCGTCGCGATGATAGGTAGCTTCCTGAGTGGTTTCTTCCTCGAGCCTGATGTTGCCATCTACGAAAGGAGGCAATTCGTCAAACTAGTTGTACTCATCCTCATCCACGACATTCTCAACTCCGACGATCCTTCTTTTTCCCTGAAGAACTACATGGCGCTTCTTATCTGCCGGGTCGATTACATAGAAGACTTGTGCTACTTGCTTCGCAAGTACGAATGGTTCATCTCTGTATCCGACATGTTCGATGTCCACAGTAGTGAAGCCGTACTTGTCCACCTTGACACCCTTTGAGAGTTGTACCCAACGACACCGAAACATCGGAATCTTAAAAATACAATAGTCGAGCTCCCAAATCTCTTCTATGAACCCATAGAAGCTACTCTTCTTACTGCTTGTGTTGTCATAAGCATCTATGCGGACAACACTATTTTGGTAAGTGCTTTTGCTATCCTGAGATCTCGTGTAAAAGGTATATCCATTTATGTCGTATCATTGCCATGTCAAGATTGTACCTGATGGCCCTTTTGCCAACCACCTCAACATAACACTCGTTTCTTTCCCAGTCATATGCTCTTTGAACCAATGATTGAACAAACGGTTATGCTTTTTTGTTACCCAAACCTCTGATCGTCCACGGTTTTCCTCTCGTAGCTTATCCTTGTGCATGTCCATATACGAGGACACCTCAACTGACTGTTGCAAGACTGTGAAATGAGCTTTTTCGAACAATCCATGATCGTAAGAATTTATTGATTTCCTTCCAATCGTCCCTTTCCTAGCTAGCCTACCCTCATGGCGAGATACAAGCACTCCTACCGGTTCCACCCCCTCCATGTAATCCACGCAAAACTCGATAACCTCCTCAGTTGCATAACCTTCCACAATGCAGCCCTTCGGCCGAGATCGATTGCGTACATACTTCTTCAGGATACCCATGTACCTTTCGAACGGGTACATCTGATGCAGGAATACGGGGCCACATACATTTATCTCATTCACAAGGTAAACAATGAGATGAACCATTATATCGAAAAATGATGGAGGGAAATACATCTCTAGTCGGCATAGTGTCTTGACCACATCATTCTCGATTCGTAAAGTCCGATGGGATCGATGACCTTCGTGAAATCGTGTTGAAGAAGAAACACAACCTCATGATTGCCTCTCGGATCTTTTCGTGCAAAATACCTCTAATTGCAATAGGAAGCATTTGTGTCATCATCACATGACAATCATGAGACTTCATGCCGATTAACTTCAAATCTTTCATCGAGACTAGTTTCTAGATGCTTGCGAGTGTAGGACGGAACTTTCACACCATGCAAGCATTTGCAGAGGTCATTCTCTCTTTCTTGGATAGAGTGTAGCAAGTGGGGAAGGTAAAGTCGCCTTTCCCGCTGTCTTGAGGATGTAGCTCACTCGATTTTCATATCTTCCGTGTCCCTTCGTGCCTTGATCGTCCTTAGTTTTGCTAGGAATGTTCAAAGAAAAGCCCAATCAAGTCATCACATACATTTTCTCTATGTGCATGACGTCTATGCAGTGTCGAACTTCTAAGTCCTTCCAATAGGGCAAGTTCCAAAATATCGATCTCTTCTTTCACGTGGTCTTCTCAGTACGAGACCTCGATTTATTATTACTATCTCCCTTTCCAAGTACAACATTAATATCCTTAACCATATCATATACCTCTTCCCCACGACGAGGCCTTCGAGCTATACCATCCTCTTTTGTCCCGTAGAATTGTTTCTTCGTATTGCGGTAGGGATGATTCCTGCGAAGGAACCTACGGTGATGCATGTACATAGTTTTCCTCGAGTTATTGAGCCACACACTAGCGGTTTCATCCATGCACTGGGGGCATGCTTTGGCCCCTTTTACAGTACGACCGGATAGGTTACCAAGGGCAGGGAAATCATTGATGGTGCAAAACAACAATGCGCGTAGGATGAAGTACTCTCGCTTATACTCATCCCATACCTGTACACCTTCGTTCCACAGTACCACAAGATCTTCCACCAATGGTTATAGGTATACATCAATATCATTGCCAGGTTGTCTCGGCCCTTGGATAAGCAGCGACATTATAATGTACTTTCGTTTCATACACAACCAAGGAGGAAGGTTGTAGATACAGAGAGTCACGGGCCAAGTGCTATGAATACTACTCATGTTACCGAAAGGATTCATTCCATCCGTACTAAACCCAAACCTTATATTCCTCGGTTCATTCCCGAAGTCCTTCCTAAAGAGCCTATCGATGGTTCTCCTTTGGCGTAATCGCAGGTGTCTCGACTTTCCATCCTTTTTACGCTCTTCTGAGTGCCATCGCATCAATTGGGAATGCTTTTTGTTTCCAAATAAATGCTTCAACCGAGATATTATTGGTAAATACCACACCACTTTAGCGGGAGCTCCTTTCTTCACCACGATGCCCTCGCTGTCATGGCCTTTACGCTTGTATCGCGATGATTTGCACACCGGACATATATCCATGTTTGTACACTCTTTGCGATAGAGTATACAATCGTTTGGACATACATGTATTCTTTCTACTTCCAATCCTAATGGACATACAACCTTCTTAGCTAAATAAGTGGTTATCGGCAATATGTTTCCATCTGGAAGCATGTCCGCTAAGAGATGTAATAGCGTCGTGAAACTCTTATCGGACCAACCATTGCTTGCCTTCAATTTTAGAAGTGAAAGCACGGTGTGCAACTTTGTGTATTCCTCCTTGCAACCCATGAACAAAGGTGTGCCCGAGTCATCCAACAAACCCTTGAATTGATTAAACTCTCTCTGACTAGTGTAGTTCCCTTCTGCATCGCGCAACATCTGAGCAAGATTATTATCGTCATCAATGTCCAACCTATCCTCATCAGATCCATAACCGATGTCAGCTGCTATAATGCCTTCTTCATCATCCAATACGTTATCACCTTCATGTATGTTTTCCTCTTCACCGTGACTTGTCCAACGTGTATAGCCAAGTACAAAACCCCTTCGAATAAAGTTTAAGTGGATGTGCTCTTTGTCTGAAAATATTTTCTCATTCTTGCAATCAATGCATGGACAATGTATGTACTCCGTCTTCTTGTGCAACTTGTTCTCCTCAGCGGCTCTTAGAAAAGCAGATACCCCGTCCATGTAATCTCGGCTGTACCGGTTCGCATTGTACATCCATCTCCGGTCCATCTAAAATTAATTAACATATAAAAATTGATTAAAAAATTAATGTAATTACTTATCATCTAAAGGAGCTAGATAATAAATTCATCATCTAGAAATAATGAGCATCAACCTACCAAATTAACTAAAATTTCATGTCTATTAATATCCACTAATCTTAATTAAACAAATTTAATATTTGCAAGATGTATATTATATGTGCACACAAATGGAACCAAATTAATAGTAATTAAAAAACTAATCTAATTACTTATCATCTAAAGGAGCTAGATAATAAATTCATCATCTAAAAATGATGAGCACCAACCTACCAAATTAACTAAAATTTCATGTATATTAATATCTACTAATCTTACAGAAATAAATTTAATATATGCAAGATGTATATGTCCGTTCACTAATGGGACCAAATTAATAGTAATTAAAAAACTAATCTAAATACTAATCCTATAAAGAAGCTAGATAATAAATTCATCATCTAAAAATGATGAGCACCCACCTACCAAATTAACTAAAATTTCATTTATATTAATATCCAATAATCTTAATTAAATAAATTTAGTATATGCAAGATGTATATTATATGTGCGTAGTAATGGAACCAAATTAATAGTAATTAAAAAACTAATCTAATTACTTATCATCTAAAGGAGCTAGATAATAAATTCATCATCTACCAAATTAACTTAAAATGCATTTTATATTAAATATATGCTTGATCATAATTCATCATCTATAAAAGGAACACAACATCATCTAATGAACCTAACTAGGAAATAAATTCATCAACTACAAAATGGTAGGTAAATAAAAATAAACAAAATCTAAACTTTTCATCTCATCTACATGTAAACCTTAATTAAACTAGGTTTAAAAATTAAATTGCAACAAGATTAACACAAATCAAGAGAGGAGAAAAAATAACTCACCAAGGAACAACTAGAGGAAGTACAAGCACAAGAATTGGAGAAACCGAAATCTGAAAATTAGAACTTTTGGTTTGCTCTCGGGAGGAAGAAGACCAGTGCTGCTACTGACCACCTATTTATAGGCAATATTATCAGTGACGGTTGTTAACTAGAACCGCCACTGATAACATTATCCGTGGCGGTTCTATCCTCGAACCGCCACTGATAACCAATAGTATCAGTAGCGGTTGGACGATAGAACCGCCACGGATAATCCAATAGTATCAGTGGCGGTTGGAGGATAGAACCGTCACGGATAACCAAGTTATCAGTGGCGGTTCGATCCTCCAACCGCCACTAATGATGTATTTGTTATCAGTGACGGTTCTATCCTAGAACCGTCACTGATAATGAATTATCAGTGGCGGTTCGAGAATAGAACCGCCACTGATATTCTTCCCGCTATTTTCAATATAGAACCGCCACTGATATTTATATTTGTGACGGTTCGAAAAAAACCGCCACAAATAGACCGTCACCTATTGCAGGTTTTGGCGTAGTGATAGATCTTGCTCAATTCTTGGTAATCTAATATCTCTCCCGGTTTTCTTTCTTGAGGGAAAAAAATCCTTGTAGGATTGATTAGTGACTCTGGCAGGTATAGGGCTGTTAGCATATCACAATTGTACGTGTTCAAATTCTAAGACAACAAAGAGAAATGACAAAAAGTGAAAGAGATTTTCAAATACTACCTCAAGTTCCTGTTTATGAGCTTTCTCCTTCCAAGACTCTTAACCTTTGTAAAACCAAATTTTCACACCTTCGGAAAATTTTCGAAATTAAAAGAAACCATTTGGATTTTTCTCAAATTAATTAAAGCATAATTTGAATTTTCCTATAATGAAAATATTTAATTTAACTAATCTACATATCAAATATAAGAAATCAAGTTTTAGTTGGGAATCAAGTTTTAGTTGGGTTTCTTGTAAAGCAAGGAATTCATTTGTATTTTTAAGATTTTTTGAATTTGCTTGCTATTTATTTGAATTTTTGGTATTTTTCTTAATTTAGGAAATCATTTCCTTTTCTAAAATCTCCTCGGGGCGAATTTTTGGCTGGCTCACCTTCTTTTCTCTGCCTGCCGGTTTGCCTACCCTCCACCCGGCCCATTTCCCCAATCTAGCCCATGTAAACGCCCCGGCCTGCCTCGGTCCAGCCTAGCCGCGCCAGCCGGCCCCACCGAAACCCTAGCTGAGTGTTGCCTTCTCCGGCTTTGCTGTGCCTTCAGCTTCAGATCCGCCAAAGCCCATTCTCGATGCATCGTCGCTTTGTCGTTGCTCGCATCATGTTCTTCCTTGCCGACCAAACCCAAGCCACCGGAGCTGAGCTGTGCTGACGTCAGCCATGACGTTAGCTACACTGTCATCTGCTGACATCATCCACCCACGTGTGCGCCACCTCAGAGCCACGTCAACCCTAGTGCTTACATGTCGCCCAGTCAGCCGCCCACATGGCAGATTCAAACCCGAGCCAATGAAATAAGAAGATTCAATCACTGACCAGAAGAATCTGAAATACATATTCACTCAAGCTGATCTCAATATGAGACAAGGAAGATGGTTAGAGTTGATCAAGGATTATGATATTAGAATTCACTATCATTCAGAAAAAACCAATATCGTAGCCGATGCTTTAAGCAGAAAGAGCTATTGAAATATCATGATGATTAAAGAAAGTAATGGTAATAATGCTAATGATGCTGTAAAATTGATGAGACCATGCCAGCCCAGCAAGCTATGCTTCTATCTCAAGCCAAGACAAGGGTCCAACAACTTCTCATGCTCCAAACCCAGTCCAAGATCAAGCCCGATTCGTTCACGAGTCCAGCTCGGCTCTCAGGAGCAATCCAGCTAAAAATGATCATATATGGGTCATACGAAATCAATTTTAGGTGTTCTTGGACTCTACAGAGAAGACCACGACGAGAGCTTTGTAATGGAAGTGGTTTCACGTCCAAACTCCTTCTGGATCGACGGGGATCGTCAAATCAATATAACGAACAGAATCTGCCAACTGCTGCGCCACCTCCACTTGGGCCCAAAGGCCTTGTACAACCTAGGGTTGCACGGCCATCCCATTGGCCGCCTCCCTTTCCCTCTTCCTCATATACATTCAGTAGACATCACTAGAATATATGGGTTTTGCTCAGATTACAACTAGACACTTTGTCAATTTTTCGCGTTCATCGATTTGTGGAACCCCAACTCGTGTGCTTAATATTATTCGTAATTTCAGATTGCATCTTCTACGTTCTTGCTTGTGTTCTCGATTCGCATGCAGGGATAATCCTTCTTGAGGAGGTCAACCGTGTTTGTGCGTGGTTGGTAACCAAAGGAGCCGTGGTGTAGCGATTGCAGGGTTCGAATAGTTCTGATTGGAAGCCGGATTGTGAACGTCAAGTTCTCCATCAATCAATTTACTACTACCTGTCGGAAGATCGGGCCACTGTTACCATCAAAAAAATTTAGATAATTGTGTGTGGTCCTGAGGCCAAGGTTTCAAATTTCGGTTTCGGAATAAATTTCGCCCCGGGCCGGATAACGAAATTTCGGCGAAATTTTGAAATTTTGGAATTATTTCGGACAAAATTTGAATTTGAAAATTCAAATCCGGTCCAATCCGGAAAAAAAACCGAAATTCGGCGAAAAAACCCGAAATTTTGGGCAAAATATCCGAAATTTTGGGTTTTTTGCACTGGCTGAAAAGTGGTCTAAACTTTATCGAAAAGTTTTGAAATGTTTTTTGGAGGTTCCTGACACAATTTTGATGTTCTCAAAAAAATTTCAGCTGATTATCACACCTGAGGAATTTTTAAAAATTCGGAGAGTGGTACTGTCCTGATAAAACATTGACCGACAAGTTTGATCGGAATGGAAAATGGTACAAATCAAGTTATAAACTGTTGAAATTTTTCGTGCATGGTTATGATCCATAACTAATGTTATCATAAAAATTTAAGCTTATTATCACGTGTGAGGAATTTTTAAAAATTCGGTGAGTGGTGCTATCCTGATAGAACACTGACCGACAAGTTTGATCCGAATGGAAAATGATACAAATGAAGTATCTATAATTTTTTGTGCATGGTAATGATGTATCTATAATGCTCTCATAAAATTTTTAGAAGATTATCAAACTGTATGAATTTTTAAAAATTCGAACAGTACTACTGCCATGTTAAAAGGCTTACCGGCAAACTTGAACAAAATGAAAAATTATGTAAACCATAATTTTTTTTAAATTTTAAAGAATGGTGATAAGGAAGTTCTTAATATCCCATAAAAATTGTGATTCACGATCACACTCCAGTGAATTTATGAAATTCTTACAAGGCACAATACCATTTATGTTCTTTTCTTTTTGATTTTTGAAATATAATATAACAAACGAAGTTCAATGCTTACATAGATTTGATTGACCAAACAAACAAAGATGAAATTTTTTGAAAAATTTATATAATGTTACTGAGTAAATTATTAATCTCTCAAAAAAAATTTAGATCATAATCACACTCAAGAAAATTTATAAAATTCTGACAATTTAACTGTCCCAATTATGTTCATTCTGTTTTTGATTTTTTAAAGATAACAAATGAAGTTAAACTATTTTGAAATTTTTTATGTATGATCCACATATACTAAGTATAGTAACATAAAATTTTCAGATTATTATCATGCTTGTACAATTTTATACAAATCTGACAGTGTTTCTGCCAAAATTTTAAAATGTTTAAAAAATTAGGTTTTTCAACAAATTTTCATAGGAGATGACTTTCCTAAGGGTTATTGGACCAAATCCGGCCCTAAAACTTTCAAAACCGGCCAAAAAACACGAAATTTCGCCCAAAAAACAAAATTTCGGATTTTTTACTGTAGCAATTTCAATTTTTTTTAAATTTTTTTCCGGTCGGTACTTGAGATCTCGGGGTGGTCCGAAATCCAAAATTTTGCCGAAATTTTGAACCTTGCCTGAGGAAATGATAATGGTGCTATAGAATTTTCAGATAATTATCATATATGTGTATTTTAAAAACTTCTGACAGTGCTACTGTCTTTGTATATACTATTCTATTCTTTATATCCTAGGGACACTTAATGAAGTCTAATATTTTTCTGACTTTTTTGTGTGAGGTCCAGAGCCAATGCAAATGATTCTATGCAATTTTCAGATGATGAACACACATGTGTACTTTTTTTAACATTCTGACAGTGCTACTATCTTTGTATATGCTCTTTTGTTTTTTATTTTCTATTGGTAGTAAATTAAGTCTAATATTTATGAAAATGTTAATACATGATCCTTGGGAACTCTTTATGGAACGATTAAAATTTAAGATCATGATCAAGCTTGTAATTTTCTATAAAAATCTCTGAATGTGTCTATGTTCCTTTTCATTAATTGTTGTTTTTGATTTTGTAGAAGCAATAAATGAATTCAAAAATTATTAAAATTTCTCTGACATGTTTTATAGATTAATTGGGATTCTTTTTTATCTTTTTCTAATTTGTTATATGTTTTTTTATATTTTTTCTTGAATTTTTCAATTTTCCTTCGATGTGCTAAAAATGAAAAAAAAATCGCTTGGAAATAAAAAATTGGTCAATTATCGAACAAAATGGTCGAAAAATAAGTGAAAATTGCTCAAAAATAGATAAAATCACTCGGTTTTCGATTTTTTTCACCATTGTTTGACCATCGAATTCAAAATTTTGAATTCGAACTTCTTCAATTTTGACCGATTTTCGACCCGGTTTTACCTATTTTCAAAAATAAAAAATTGTTCGATTATCGCGATATCAATATTGTGAACTCTAGGTTAGAGCAAGACAAAGGAAGAATGGAAGAACAACATAAAGGTTTGTGGGTAAAACCGTCAAAGTTATTAGTTTTAGCAAGAACCATTTGTGAAGATGTTAGATCACAGACGGTTGCTGGGTAAAACCGTCGATGAATTATCACAGACAGTTTTATCCACCAATCGTCTATGATATCTGTAGATATCACAGACGGTTTCTAGATAAAACCGTCTGCGATAATTCACAGACGATTTTACCTACCAACCGTCTGTGATACTATGATATCACAGATGGTTTCTAAATAAAACCGTCTGTGATATCTCTACCATAATTACTCCCTTAGTCTTCTCCCCCGTTCTCCACCATAATTACTCCCCTTCGTCTTCTCCCCCGTTCTCCACCATAATTACTCCCCTTCGTCTTCTCCCTTGTACTCGTCCCTTCATTTTCTCCCCCATACTCGCTATAAGTAGCACCTCTCCATTGCCAGTGCCCTCACCGCCTTGGCTTCTCCATAGTACTTGCCTTACCCCACCGATTTTGCACCCACCACCCCATACCCCACCTACCCCCACCCGTCGATCTCCCTCACTACGCGCCACCCCCCACAGCAGTACTACCCTATGAGCCTCCCCCACGGTGGGTCGCCACCAGCCTCCCAGGCGACGGCCACTACCGTGAGTCTGCAAGAGAATCCCAAGAAAGCTCTCATTTTTACTGTCGCACTTGCACTCTTTTGATCTAATTCGAATCATCGGATCGGATTGCTTCACGTAGGTGGAGACGGTGGTGGTGGAACGTAACGGCGTGGCTGTGACGCTGGTGTGGTACACGGAGGAATCCGGCGTACAGAGCCTGGTTCTCGACTCGACATCCTCCCTATGGTTTTGAAGGTGCTTTTTTTCTTTCCCAATGATGCACAGATCCAAATTTACAACAAAATTCTGGGATGTGCTACATACCTGCAAAAGATTACAATCAAATCCACCCATAGTTGTAGTAACCAAAGAAAGACCAGTGCACATATATATTTATAGATTGTGTGAACTATTAATTGTCTTTTGTTTTCATTATTTCAATTAATTATTGAACATAATACAGGAGAATTATAAAGAGAGTAGATTAATTATTGAACATGGTATGCTTGATATAATGTTAAAGCAGATAGTTCGTTCCATAAGTTTAAAAGAAGATGTCCTCCCCTCATTCTTCGTCGCCGAACGGATCTGATGCACTGACCATAGGTAAACCGAGGCACAGTCCAAGAGGAGTAAATAAAAGGCCTCAGGTCCGACCCTGCATACAAGAATGTGTAGGATGCTTATCAAAGCAACAATACTTCATGGGAGTTGATGAAGGTAATATAACATTGTAATTACTTTATGCATTTCATTGCTCAGGTGATCATGTAAGTATTACTTTAACTAGTTTGTTGTATCCCTGTAACCTAACAGGAAATACTTTAGACAAAAGTTGGCTATAAAAAATGATATGAAAGACCGAAAAGTTATCCTATTTTTGAATGACTTCTCTTGTGCCAAGAAGTTCTTCAAGGAAAAGGCTGTTATTGCAGTACAAGGCTGTCTGAGAAGAGTTACATTAGAGGATTGTGCTACTGATTTCTGCATTGGGCATGTATCCATAAATTAACACTGTGTAGAGATATTTGGGCCATGATGTAATCTACATGTAAATGCTGAAATAGTCAGAGCATGGTTAATATATCTGAGTTGATTTGTGTTGTGATGTGATCTTCTTGTAAATGTTGAAATAGTCAGAGCATGGTTAATATATCTGAGTTGATTTGTGTTGTGATGTGATCTGCTTGTAAATGTTGAATAGTTAGAGCATGGTTAATATATTTGAGTTGGTTTGTGTTGTGATGTAATCTGCTTGTAAATGTTGAAATAGTCAGAACATGGTTAATATATCTACTTGTAATCTGTTTGCTAACATCTGATGAGTCATGATTCAACTAGTGATTATTTGACCCTGGTGTAGAGGAGGTAAGAGATTAATTCTCTAGCAGCCCTACACCTTGTAGCGAGGAGGCTGAGAATCTCATTTCAAGTAGCTCGACATCTGAGAGCATATTTATTCACTCTATCATTTAATTATTCATTAATTGTTAAGAAGACATGATTCATTGCCAAGTCGACATTTAATATCCAAATATGAATGTGTGTGTCTATATCTGTGTATGTAAATAGCTGAGTACAGCAAATAGAAATAGGGCTTAAGGATACGAATGCTCTTGGACGCATGGTGTTTTCCTTTTTGTATTTGTTGCTACACCCATGCATATACACTACAAGAACACTTAGATACTATTCATAATATGATAGTGATCATTTGAATAGTGAAATTGACTTTACATACTCTATCATACAATTATTTATTAATCTGTTAAGTACACAAGATTTAATGTGAAGTCGACATAAAAATTATGAATTGCTTTATCCTTTCGATTATGTCATTTTTGCAAGCTTTGAATGTGCACATTATATTCTAAATACATCTACATGTTCAATTTTGATCGTGATTCATCATATATTTATTTATGTCCCATTGACTGCAAATTGCACACATATGTATAATGGATCCTACAAACAAGATAGATGATATGGAAAAGCTGTTGGATGCTAAACAAAAACTTCAGGTAGAGATAGAACAATTGAAGGAAAGTCTGAGTTAACAGAAAAGATTTATGACATGAAATAAAAACTGAAAGATATAGATGCTAAATTGCAAGATATTGAATCTCTTAACAAGGTACTTATTATTAAAGAGCACAGGGCGAGTGCGGAGATGGAAGAAGCCAAAACTGAGCTTATAGAGATAATATAAAGGTTTCTATTATTTAATTCAATGTGGCTACTGATAATATACCAAGACAGCCTATTTTGACAACAAAATGATCGCTTTTGTAGGGATTAAGAGATATGACTGAAAAACTAGCAATTATAGGTGTCAAATAAGTTGGAACTGTGCAAGAGCTGTGAAACTTCAGAGTCAACCAAAAAATCTCTGTTGTGGAAGCTATAGCATATATGATGGTAGACATGGAAATGCCTAAGGTCTCCTTATCTTGATCTATGAAATAATGTTGTTTCTCAATGTATGCTTATTGACATTTGTGGTATCATATCTTGTCAATGTATTATCACCTAAAATTATCCTTAATATTTGCTCATCTCGAATCCAATGACTAAATAGTGTCTTGCTTGTTGGAACCAAAAGTTTTTCTTCCTCTTTTGGTAGAACTTCCTGAATAGTACCTATTGTTCAAAATTTTATTCTCTTTAGATATTTCTGCAACCTCATTTACAAGGCACAACTAATTATAGATTTTGTAATTTAATATCTAAATATCTTAGATGCATCGAGGCACATCTTGTTTGGCTGGAATCATGTAAAAGTATGAACATTTGTAGCACTTTTATCTACTTTCTTATTCTAATGTTGATGGGTTTCAAGGAAAAATCCATTTCTTTTCACAGTTCATCCTGAAAGTTGTCATACTCTGATTTATCGCTTTCATTTCATCCTTATCCCCAAATGAGAATAAAATATGCAGCCTCTTCATTTACTCTGGTCTTTTGCAGGAATAAGATCATGTTGATGGCTCAATTGCATAAGGAGTTAGCTTGATTCGTTCAAGCTTCCTCAACATGGATTAGGGGAGACCGACAAGTCTCCGAGACCATAGGAAAAGTCATTGTGTCAATATTGTGGTTTGCTCTCTTGTTGTTCTTTTATGCAAATTTACATTCCTTGTATCTATTGTGATTGATTATCTATCTAGGATTGATATTTTGCTTAGACTTAGTTCATCGGTGCCTTTAGTGAAACCTAGACCACTTAGGCTTTAGTTGTTTAAAATTGCAATTGTAGTTAATCTTGCTCAATTATTCGATTAAAGCTAAAAGAATTTTAAAACCTCCTATTCACCCTACTCTAGTCGGTTATCATTGATCCTACACTAGCCTGAATCTTGAGGTCAAGATTCCATTTGACGGTGGTAGGTTTGTAATACCCCAATTTTGGCACCTTTGAAAAGTTTTAAAATTTAAAAGAAACCATTTGGATTTCTCTTAAATTAATTAAAGCTTAATTTGAACTTTTCTATAATGAAAAGATTTAATTTAACTAAAATTTAAATTTTTAGTTGGGTTCCTTGTGCTGCAAGGAATTTTTCTGTATTTTTTCTGAATTTGTTTGCTATTTATTTGAATTTTGGTTTTTCTTAATTTAGAAAATCATTTTCTTTTCTAAAATCTTCTTAGGCTGAATTTCCAGCCAGTCCACCTTCTTTTCTCAGCCCGCCGGCCTGCCTGCCCTTCACTCGGCCCTTCTCCTTGGTTGTCGGGACCAGAATATGCAAATCTGGACCCTCTGTGTATACCGCACTAGTCTAGGATCACGCTAGTGCACACAGGCTCAACATAAGTAAATTTCACAACCAAACATAGCGAAAGCATTATGAAAGACATCATATGATATATACTACTAGTTGAATGACCTTATGGTCTACTTACATGACTATGCCTCGCAAGGCTGAACAACATATTAAACTGCAGCGGAATGAAAACGTAGATAACCCCTCAGTATACCACAGGCAACTGACAAGGCTTGCGCCCTAAACATTTGTCTCCTCATGGAACTCCTCTTTCAGCATAGATGTAGACTCCTCAACTGATGATGTTGTTATTGGCAAGGGTGAGTACATAAAGCACTCAACAAGTTGTGCACAGAATGCAATTCTAACATAGCTATATGCAGGGCTTATTTCAAAGGATAGGCTTACATGGTTATTTTGCAACAAAGCAGCATTTATGAACAAATACAATAAATAGATTGTAAAGACCGTAAAACAAATAACAATAATAGATAGATTCATCATTTCTCAAGTAAACCAAGTTTCCAATCCTAAATCAAGTTCCAACCTTCCATATGGCAATCTGCCATCCCAACCAAGTTGTCCATTTAATTAAACTAACCCTTAACTGTAATTCCCGAGCATTGCTCAATACCGCGAGCACGGCTATTCGAATAGGTTTACACTCTGTAGAGATTATGCACTTTACCCACACAACATGATCGTCTCTTGGTGCCATGCAATTAACACACTTCCTTTGGTGTGTCGGCGAAGAGATCATGACAAAGTCTTTACAATGCACTGGCTTAACCCGGTACCACCCGCTAAGGTTTCAACACTGGTGGGACTGGTTACCACGTCCAGGGCCCCCCTCTTGCGCCATGTGAATTACTCCATAACTCAGGAACTCACACCGACCAAGATAGTACCAAAGTTAAGACATTGCAATTTAATCAGCTAGACTGGCCCATACCAGACATGTGGTTGCATGATTGACTCAGGTCAAAGGCTTGCAAGGTTAAGTCCTTAGAGTGATCAAGGCAAGACATCCACATACCCTCTGCCCATTGGGCCCACCTTGGCATACTCGCCCCTTGTCACTTGCCCTAATCTAAATGATTATCACCCAAGTTGATTACCAAGCACCACGTGCTATCAACAATTCAACATCGTTGCGTGACATGACTCGCCACAACAACTCAATCTCATCGTGTGATCCCACATGACACACAAGTTCATAACATCGTTCTATATTCCATTAGTCAAGATTAATTATCAATCATCCAAACACATGTGATGACGTGGCATGGCTAAGCAACTAATACGGTCTAACCATCCCATGTTGATTATCATTACTAACCAACTATAATGAACAAATCTAGGGTGACAATGGATTATGGCATACAATGACAAGGTAGGTTATAGATCAATTTGGTATAATAGCTAAGCCCCAATTTAATTCGAAACAATTGTATACTTGAAATAATATGCAATAAGGTAAAACAAATATAGCGATTTTATAAACATGGGTTCAATATGATCAAAGCACAACTTGCCTTAGAATAGGTTCTGGTCTTGCTCTAAAACTTGATCTTGAGTTGTTGAATCTTCCTCCGAAGCGTCGCCCAATTCAACGTCTACGCGTACCGAAGAAGAAAAGCAAATAAATACCAAAATAGAGAGCAAATGAACTCCAAAAATCAATTAAAATTCATCATTAAATAGATCTCAATTTTACAAATTTTTAGAAATTTGAATCACTCAAATACGAGTTAAAATGCAAAAGATATAGCCTTTTGAAGTTTGAATAAATATTAAAATTACAGAAATTAGAAAATCAGATTTAACCGAATTATTTTTATACTGAAAACCGATAAATTCCAGAAAAACATAAAATGGACAAATAACCAATAAAATGATATTAAAGCGAATTTTAGGATGTTACATTGGTCCAGCCCATGTGTGTGCCCCGGTCTGCCTCGGCACGGCCCTACTGTGCCAGCTCGCCCCGCCGAAACCCTAGCCACTGGTGATCTTGGAATCTTTCCTGTGCACATCTCTCAAGGCTATAAAAACCCTGTGTGATCCTCGCATCTTGTGCCTCACCTCGCGCCACACCTGATGCCCCATCCGCTGACTTCCGAGACGCCGCCATCACGTATTGCGAGCTCGCCGAAGCCCCAAAGCACCGTCGTGCCATTGAGGCTCTCACGAAGGTCTCCTTCACCGTTGATCTCCCTCTTCATTGAACCATTGCCCCCGTCGTTGCCTTCTCTGGCTTTGCCATGCTGTCCGCATCCGGATCCGCCAAAGCCTTGTCTATATCCGTCGCCGCTTCACCGTCACCCACATCATCTTCTTCCTCACTGGCCGAACCTGAGCCGCTGGAGCCATGCCATGTTGACGTCACTCAAGACGCCAGCTGCATTGTCAACTACTGATGTCAGCCACCTACGTGTGCACCACCTTAGAGGCACGTCAACCCTAGGGCTTGCATGTCAGCCAATCAGCTGCCCACGTGGCAGATTGAAACCCGAATCTATGACCTGTAGGCCCCACCTGTTAGCTGTCCTATTCTATGAACCCAGTCCATCATGGACCAAGGAAAGCCCATGGACTTGGTCCATAGACCATGGCACCACATGTCAGTTTCTCAGCCTTTCTCATGAATTTCTTTTAATTCCAAAAATATAGAAAAATCGTGGGTCCAACCTACCGGTCTCATATTTTCTCTCCCATTTTATTTTATCATTTTTCTTTCCTGTCTAATCTTTCAGAACCCTGTTCTCCTTCATACGAGCTCTGATTGAACCCATTCAAATTTCTAAATTCATCTAGAATCGAGTTTTTCATTCTAGAGCCATCTAGTTTTAATTTTGAGTTTGTTTGAGTCTCTGTTTGTTGTTTATTTGTATTCCTTGCTTTGTTTTCTGGTAGACGTTGATCTCTAGGGTGTGAACGAAGGAATTGAAGATCACGACTCTGCAACAACAATATATGAACAAGGCAAGTTGTAACCTTTGATCATGTTGAACCTATGTTTGCGAAAGTATTTTGTATTATATAAATTGCATGCTATTCCTATACATATGATTATTTGCTAGGAATGGCTAAATACCTATTTGTCGTTATGCCACCTTGATTATTTGAATACCCTATATCCATTTTTACCCCAGTTTGGGACATTAATAGTTGGGCATACCAACAATTGGGTCACCGTAGCTATGCTTAAAAATGCTTAGTTGTACGATGGGTCATATCACATGATAAATATTGATAATATTGACTTAATATGGTATGAAATTGTGGCGGGTAGCCACTATTGTAAAATTTATTGTGCCATGGTAGGGTATGATATTGGTCTTGGTTAAATAAAATAGTTTTCACTCAGGCAAGTAATCGTGAAATAAAGGGAGTGCAGTTTATCAAATTTAGGATGTGGATGTCTCGCCCGAGGCTATTTAAGGACTTAATCTTTTGTGCCATTGAACTGGTCCTAAACGTACAACCACATGTCTGGTATGAGATAGATCTGCTTAAATAACCTGTAATATGCTTGTGCTCCCTTGCATGGTTGAATTGGAGGATTACTCCAATAGGTGTGCGAGCAAAGGGTTACTCTGACTCGATGAGACATCGAGATGTACAGTGCTGATTGGAGGGTTACTCCGTTCTCTCACAATGGTGAGCCTCTCATTAAATATATGAGATGCATGCTGGAGGTAGACCGGCTAGGCAATACGAGATGATCATGTTTTGTGGGTAAAGCAGTACAACCTCTACAAAGTGTAGAACTATTCAAATAGCCGTGTCCATGATCATGGACATACTTGGGAATTTCACATGAGATATAGAATTTTTCATAAAAGTGTTGGAAAGTGAACAGGAAGTTCACTATTGATTTTGTTGTCTAAAGTTAGAACTGGTGAGTTTAGTGGTTTGATAATGATTTTAGATGGTGATTGGCGAAGTATCGCCACTCTATTTACGTTGTCTGCTGTTGGTTTACCAATTATTTATTATATTTTCTCAAGTATGCTTTGAATCTATTTATAGTATCTAAATTCAAATTATTGCTTTCTGCAAAGGAATCATATGGCTATTCCTGTGTTAATCCTTGCATGAATATAATTGCATTATTTCCCTATGACTTGCTGAGTGCTTTATGTACTCACGACTATATGCATTTGTTGATCAGTTGCTGAGGATGGACCAGGTAATACAGATTTCTACAAGGAGTACTATGAAGACTTCATGAATTAGGAGTGTGTTTCCTCATACGATTGGCTATGTCATGTTTCTACTGTGATAGTTTATTTGTTTCTTCAACCTTTGAAGCATAGTTTTGTAAACTTTGATCATAAGGTCCTCTGCTACTATTTAATAATAATTTGCTACTTTCTTATTTAATTAGTTGTATGTAACACCCTAATTTTTGAGTCTTTGGAAAGTTTTCAAATTTAAAAAGAACCATTTGAATATTTCCTAAAATAGATAAAGCTTAATATGAATTTTTCTACAATGAAAATATTTAATTTGATTAAATTATACATAAAATACAAGAATTTTCCTTATGCTGTAAGGACTTTTTTGTATTTTTTGAGATTTTTCTTAATTTATTTGGTTTTATTTGAATTCTTGGTATTTTATTAATTAGGAAAATATTTTATTTTTCTAAAAATTTCTCGAACCGAATCTTGCCCGACCCATTTTCCTTTTCCTCATGCCACCCGCCTGCTGGCCCAGCTATCCAGGAGCCCGCTCCTCCCCACAGCCCACCTGCCTCGGCCTGCTCCGCCCGACCTAGCTCCCTACAAGCCGCATCACCTAGCCCACCATGCGCCACGAACCCTAGCTATCACCCGTACTCTGTGCCCCGCACATCGCCATCCTAGGCACCTGTGTCGGGTACACCTCCTGAGGCTATAAAAGCCCCAAGTGAGCCCAGATCAGGACTCCCCTCATCGCATCAACGTCAAAGCCCTCTTCACCGAAGCCGAGTCGCTAGCCATGTCACCGTCTCGTCATCAGCCGCATCAGCCCTAGTCACCAAGTCATCAGCCTTGTCAGCACCGTGTAGGTCCCCAATTGTCAGCCACCGAACGCATTAACCATGTCCACCGTAAATCGTATCCTTCGTGTGGACTTGGTCCAAAGATCATAGGCCAACATGTCAGCCTAGTAATCTTTTTCCATCTTTATTTTATTTAAAAAAAATTAAACCGTTGACATCAGCATGACACATTAAATTGATTTTTATTTATAAAAATAATTCCAAAATTTTGGAAAATCATTTTTCTTATTTTTCTTTTATTTTCATTTTTTGGAAGCCCGTTCTCCTTCATACGAGCTCTAATTGAGGCAATTCAAATTTCTAAATTTGTCTAAAATCCGGCTCTTCATTCCAAAGCCATTTATTTTCAATTTAGAATTTGTTTGAGTCTCTATTTGTTATTTATTTGTATTTGTTGCTTTCTTTTCCGGTAGTCATTGATCCCTAGGGAGTGAACGAAGGATTCGAAGATCAAGACTTGGTAGTTGTGTTTGAACAAGGCAAGTTTTAACATTTGATCATATTGAAATTATGTTTGCAAAAGTACTTTGTCTCATACAAATTGCATGCTATTTGTGTACCAATGATTATTTACTAGGAATAGCTAGATGAAGCACCGAGATGGCGATCAGAGGGGGAGTGAATGATCCCAAATAAAATTCCCCTTCCACTCAAAATACTCCAAACAAGCCCTCAAAGAGAAACACTCAAAGGAAGCAAGTGAAATGAGCTAGCTGCCCTGAATGGACGATGCTACCGCTGGGTGGCCAGTAGCAGAGCGCAGGGAGCGGTAGCACTGACCTCAAGAACACCAGCAAGAAGAGTCTGAAAAACAGCATGACTCAAAAGCAAATTTCAAGGAATCTTTTGATCGGCTGGACAAAAACTCATGAAACTTGGTAGATGTGATCCTAAGGATGTCAGGAACTCATTCCAACCTTCAATCACAAATTTGATGTCAAATTCTGACCTTTTTACCCGTAAAGGAAGAACACACCAAGTTTGAGCAAAAACTCAAGAACTCGATCTAAGACTTGCTAGTGGGGTTTTGATGATCAAGATGACCTTGGAGGACCTCCCACATGTCACAGCAAGTAAGAACACAAGTCCTTCACAAACACGATCTTGAATAATAATCCACTCAAGAACACAAGACCGGTTTCTTGCAAGAAATATGCATGGATTGCTTAGATGATTTGGATATGATCTGAAGAAGTTTCATCCATCAATCAACATCCTCGGCATAAGAAGCAAAAGAATTTATAAGGAGAGGAGGCAAATCCAAAATCATGTAGAAGGAGGGGAGGCAAATCCAAATTACATGAAGGTAAGTTGCAAAAATTTAAATTGCGGAATGTAAAGACTGAATTTAATGCGTAATGCAAATGCATAAAATAAATTCAGAGATGAGGAAGTTGAATTTTTATTTTTAAAAGGGAAGTTCAACAAAATGGGCAAAGCTCAAAGCAGCAACCAAACCTCTAAAACGTTCAAGAGGAGGAAGGCCACCCCTCCCCCTCTATTTATACTACTCTTCGGCCACCTATCACCCTTGGATGAGACCCTCAACCCTAGGGCACTCCATCAAGGGTTAGGATTGACCCACTCACACAGCCATGCAAGGGCTAACCCAAAACCCACCAACAAACTGGGTTTTTTTTCACGGTTTTCAAAATATACTAACTAGACCCGCTATCCTATCAACAAGACCACGATTCGACGGCCCTCCTTGATCCACGCAGTGTCTAAATAGCATCTCATTTGTTCTTTGTCTTCTCGGCTTGCATGTCGGGACCCGAATCTACAATTCCGGACCCTCTATGTATTCTGTGCTAGTCCAGGATCACGCTAGCACACACAGTCTTTACAGGGTTGAACATCACAGACAATCACAGCGATATAAGAATAAATAGTGCAAACATTTATATATCTGAGTTGTACGACCTTATGGTCTCCTTACATAAAATCAGCCACGCAGGGCTTTACATTATTCAGAGGAAATGAAATAGCAGCGGAATAAAAATAAATGTCGTGGAAACCATCATCTTGCCACAGGCAACCAACTGGGCTTGCCCCCTAATTGTCCGAATCCTCAATGTACTCCTCCTCCCACGCTGGTGTAGACTCCTCCACTGATGTTGGGGTTGATAAGCAAGGAGAAGTGAGTACACAAGGCACTCAACAAGTAATGCACAGAATGCAGCGCTATTACTATATGCAAAGCTTATTCCAAAGGATTGGCTTAATTGGTTCTTTTGCATCAAACAGCCTTTTTAAACCAGTATCTTATTTAGATTAAAGCAGTGAAACAGTTATAATTAATACTAATTCCTTCAAATGGTTTTTCTTTGAAGATTCTCGGCACACAGCCTTAACAGTTCATTTTTAACACTGGCACACAACCACCCTTTCCACATTTTGTTTTTGAAGATCTACCCCTTGACTGTAATCCCCGAGCAATGCTCAATACCGCGAGCATGGCTATTCGAATAGTTTTTTACACTCTGCAAAGGTTGTACACTTTACCCACAAGATACAGCCGCTCACCACACAGGTGATTGTCCGCAACAAAGCTTTTCAGGAAACTCTACCTTACCCAAAGAACCTCTCCAGTATTGCCTTCACTGTCACTTCCCCCACACAGAGCCGAAGTATAGGACAGGCCAATCACCGTTGGATGGGCACCAAGCCGTAGCACGGGTATGCTCCCCCGTACAGATGCACCGCTGTGTACTGTCACCCTGAGGTATCAGAGGAAAGATAAAAGAACCCTAATCAACTAGGTCCGTCCCATACCGGACATGTGGTTGTACGGGTGACTCAGATCAAAGGCTTGCAAGGTGAAGTCCTTAACCGACCAAGGCAAGACTTCCAACACTCAATAGTGGCACACAACCCATTGTGGCACACAGACTCACATCACTCAACAACCCATTGCCACACAGGCCCACCTGGCACACAGCCTCTTGCCACTTGCCCCAGTCTAAATCATTTCCTACCCAGTTGATTATTGTGCAACACATGCCAGCAATAACTCAACATCGGTACAGAACCACACAGGTCTATGTACCTCAATCTCATCATGTGGCATCATCACACCACTTTCAAAATACATTCAATATTTCTTTAATCAATATTGTAGCGTTTTCCCGAAAGATCATTCATGATTCGTTGCAAGGTTAAGCATCTACTCACGGTCTAGCCTCCCGTGTTGGCACAATATTAACATCAACTAATACAATCAAACTTAGGGTGACAAAGATTTTAGGGCATATAGATAATACTTTCATGGTGACAATAACAATATGGGTTGATTAGCTACATTATCCCAAATTAATTTAAATTCATTTTTATTAAATAAGCATGCATAATTTCAAAGCATAAATTACATTTTAAAATCTGGGATCAAAATGATCAAAGCATCACTTGCCTTCAAAGAGTTGCTGGTCGTGTTTCGAAGCTTGGTCTTGAGCGACGAACTCTTCCTCGAAACCTTCCGGCAAATTTGCGTCTACGCGTACAAATAATATATGCAATAAATAACTAATACAGAGGACTAAATGACCTCAAAAATTCAAATAAAATTCACCATTAAAGAGATCACAATTTTATGAATTTTTAGAAATTTTAATCACCCAAATCCGAGTTAAAATGCAAAAGTTATAGCCATTTGAAGTTTGAATAAAATCTGAAAATACAGAAATTAGAAAATCCGATTTTTTCGAACTATTTTTATACTGAAAAAAAATTGCATTTGTGATGTCAGCATCGCATCATGATGACGTCAGCACAGAAAATAATTTCGGCTAAAATATTTTTATATACAAAAATATTTATGACGTCAGCGATGACGTCAGCATAACATGTGGCAGTTCCTGGTGCAGCCACGTCACTCTGGTCCATGGACTGGGTCCACGACCGTCCACCGTGGACTGGCGGCACTGTGCCTGTGCACCAGCTGACGCAAGCCGTGGCGTTAGCGACGATGCGCAGCTAATCCCGACGCGACACGCGGCAAAATCCAGACCGTTCGCTAAAACCAACGGTCAGATCTTATGCCTGCTCGGCTCGATGATGCCTCGATTCCCGCACGGCCACACGTCGTGCATCGAACGGTACCCTCAGATCCAACGGCCAGCACCGCGCCGCCACTGCGATGCCTCGGTTTTACGTGACGACACGCGTTGACATCGCGACGGCTCGTTCAAAATCGGCGGTCAGGATTTGGTCTGGTTCCCGGTCAACGTGCGCATGCGTCTGCACGTGATTCGGTGGAGGTGCGGCGCCATCTCAGCCGCACGTTCAAATTTGAACAGCACAGATCCACGCGCCACAGCTCAATCCACTGCTACCGTTTAGATCTAATCCAACGGCCCACGGTACCCGTGCTGTTTACTATTCATCAGGCTATGCGGCGCAATCTCACGCGTACACTACCGATCCAACGGTTGAGATTAAAACATGGCGCAGAAATTAGATCTAATCTAAGCCGTTCAATCTAAATCCAACGATCAAGATTCAACTAACGTGTAAACCTTAGAGTTAATCTACACCGTCCATAACAGATCTAACGATATAGATCTAATCTAGACGAAAACAGAGAAGGCGACGTGGACGTACCGGAAACGTGCGATGCAGATCGGATGGCCGGCGAGGGTTGGCGAGGTAGACGACGGCGCAGAAAGAGAAGGTCGCCGGAGCTGGGGAAGACGACGCAGCCAACGGCGCTACGGGGCTTCTCCGGCGGGAAGAACTGGCGCGTTCGACGCGTCTCGGCGAGAGCGCTACTCCGGTGGCCTTAGCGACGGCGGAGACTCAACGGATGGCGAGAAAAAGGCGAAAGACTACGGCGGCGCACTTGAGCAACTACGGTGAGCTAGAGCGGAGTCTCTGGGGCGTCTCGACGTGCGTACGAGAAGTCAAAAGATGCAGCGAGAGGAGCTCTGCCAGACGCGCTACTCGGTGCACTTTAAGGGGCCTCGACGTGCGCGCAAACACCGGCGAAACGAGCGGAAACGCTCGGCGACGCTAACTCCGGAGATTACGCCCAGTCGGACCGACGTGGCTCCATCACGGCCGTCCAATCAGTGACGATCCGATGGCGCACATTCGCGGGCGACGCGGCGCAACGGTGACCGTTGGATCTCGATCCGACGGCTCGATCGCGTGGCGGCTAGGGTTTCGACGAACTGGGCCGGGCTAAGCACAGTGCTGGGCCGGCCCAGTACTATTCTTCCGATTTTTAAATCATTTCTGATTAAAAATAAATCAGATAAATAAACAAAGCTAGAATAAATAGCAAAATTACCTGGAAAAATCCAGAAAAATTCTAGAAAATACTTTGAGACATTTGGAACTCAAATAAAATATTTTCAATAAAACTTTACGTAAACTTTTCCATTATTTAATTGATTTCAAGAAAGGCCATATTTGAATAAATCCAAATAAATTTCAATAAATTCCCAAAAATTCTCAAAAACCAAAAATACTCCAAATTTTAAATTAGGGCAAATTTTAGGGTGTTACAAACCTCCCCCCTTAACAGAATCTCGTCCTCGAGATTCAATGCTGTCTATAGAAATAGGTTAGGGAATTCCTTCTTTAGATCTTCTTCGCGTTCCCACGTTGCTTCACTTTCCGAGTGGTTGCTCCACTGGACTCTGCAAAAACGCGTCGACTTGTTCCTTGTCTCTCTGACCATTATGTCCAGAATCTTCACCGGATGCTCTTTATAGGTTAAATCTTCTTGCAGCTCGATTGCTTCTAAAGGCATTTGCTCTTCCGGTACTCGAAGACACTTCTTTAATTGAGACACATGGAATACATCATGCACTCCTGCCAAGGACTATGGCAACTCCAATTGATATGCAACTTCTCCTCTACGGCTCAGGATTTTGAACGGCCCGACACATCTGGGTGCGAGCTTCCCTTTTGTGTGGAATCTTCTGACTCCTTTGAGTGGCGTGACTCTAAGGTACACAAAGTCTTCAGGTTCAAAACTCAATTCCCTGCGGCGATTGTCGGCATAACTCTTCTGCCTTGATTGAGCAATCTTCAGTCTTTCCCTGATCAGGACGATTTGTTCTTCCTCTTTCTGAAGAATGTCCGGTCCAAAAATATGTCGTTCACCTGTCTCATTCCAATTCAATGGTGTTCGACAGGATCGACCATACAAAGCTTCAAATGGAGACATCTGTAAACTTGATTGGTAACTGTTATTATAGTTGAACTCAGCATAGGGTAAACATTTGTCCCACAAAGCAGAATATGCTAGCGCACAAGCTCTCAGCATATCTTCCAATAACTGGTTAACTCTCTCAGTTTGACCATCTGTTTGCGGGTGGTACGCTGTACTAAAGTTCAAACGAATCCCCATTGCTTCATGTAGCTTACCCGAGAATCTAGAGGTAAATTGGGTACCTCTGTCCGACACTATTTTCTTTGGTACTCCGTGCAAACAGACAATCCTTGCCATGTATAGCTCTGCTAACCGGTCTCCGGAATAAGTGGTCTTTACTGGTATGAAATGAGCCACTTTAGTTAACCAATCTACTATGACCCATATGGAATCATTTCCGCTTTGAGTTATGGGTAAACTAGTTATGAAATCCATACCAATTTCTTCCCATTTCCATTCAGGTATCTTTAGGGGTTGTAATAGCCCTGCTGGTCTCTGGTGCATAGCTTTGAATCTTTGGCATATGTCACATAATGCAACATATTCAGCGACTTCCCGTTTCATGCTTGGACACCAAAATCTTTCCTTTAAATCTTGGTACATTTTTGCACTTCCTGGATGAATTGAGTACTTGGAGTCATGGGCCTCCTCCAAAATTAACTGCTTCAAATCCTTTTTGTTCGGCACACAAATGCGCCCTTTAAACTACATAGTACCTTGCTCATCCAGTTTGAAATCCTTTGCCTTGCCCTCATCCATTTTGGAATTAATCCTCTTGATTTTGTCGTCATCTTTCTGCCCTTCCCTGATCTGATCTTCCAGGTTGGTTTTACTTCAAGGTTGCTAAAATCCTTCCGTACCATTTCGGTTCTAATTTTGAAATCCTTACACAATCTGCTGACTTGTTTCCAACAAAGATGCTTACACTGTGGTTCTTTCGCTCAAGGCGTCGCCACTACGTTGGCTTTACCAGGATGGTAGTGAATTCCAACATTATAATCTTTGATTAACTCAAGCCATCTTCTTTGCCTCATATTTAGGTCAGCTTGCGTGAAGATATACTTAAGACTTTTATGATCGGTATACACTTCACATCTATTTCCGATGAGATGGTGACGCCATATTTTTAGGGCATGCACTCAAGACCAATTCCAAATCATGAGTCGGATAGTTCTCCTCATGTGGCCTCAATTGCCTCGATGCATAGGCAATTACCTTCCTGTTTTGCATCAACACGCATCCCAATCCCTGATGCGATGCATCACAATAGATGTCGAAGCCTTGATGAACATCAGGTAAAACTAATACAGGTGCTGATGTTAATCTTTTCTCAACTCCCGAAAACTCTTCTCACACTCAGGTGTACATAAGAATTTCTTTTCTTTCTTTAGCAATTGCGTAAGAGGTCTCGCAATCGTGGAGAATCCTTCGATGAAATGACGATAATATCCCGCCATTCCAAGGAAACTACGGATTTGGGTTACCGTCTTTGGCTGCTCCCAATGCAAAACCGTCTCCACTTTCTTTGGATCTACCACAACTCCTTCTGCTGTCATTATGTGTCCAAGAAATTCAACCTTATTCTTCCAGAAATAACATTTACTAAATTTTGCAAACAACTGTTGTTCCCTCAATTTCTCAAGGACTAGCCTTAAATGTTCAGCGTGCTCTTCCTTCGTCTTGGAATAAATAAGGATATCATCAATAAACACGACGACGAACTTATCCAAGTATTCCATGAAAACCATATTCATTAAGTTCATGAAATATGCTAGTGCATTTGTCAAACCAAAAGACATCACTGTAAACTCGTAATGTCCATATCTTGACGAAAATGCAGTCTTGTAAGGTCGAGGATGCCGACTAGAGGGGGGTGAATAGGTGGCTTTTAAAATTTCTCTCGCTAATTTCTACAAAGCAATTCACCCCTAATTATCCTTATGCCAAAATATTAACAATTATTAATGCGGAAGCGATAAACTAAGGTTTTGACAATTAAAGCCTAAAACAACTAGGCTCACTATGTGCACTAACTAATTATATCTCTAACAAGAAAATGCAATTCTAAAGACAAGCAATCAATCAATTTAATTCTATGAATGTAAATTGCTTGAACATAAATAACAAACACAATGCAATCACAAGAGACATGATACTTTTTACCGTGGTGTTCGGAGACTTGTCGATCTCCCCTAGTCCATGTTGAGGTTAGCCCAAACGAATTGAACCGGCTCCACGAATTGAGCACCCACCTCGAATCCACTAGTGGTAGCTCCTTTTCCCTCCCTGGTAGGCGAGCTCCAACCTTCACAAACTTCGCCGGGACTTCTCACAACCTCCGTTGAGAAGCTCACCACGCATGACGCTCTACGCCGTCTAGGAGGCGGCAACCTCCAAGAGTAACAAGTCAAGCCCTTCCACTTGAACTTCACCTAGTGCAACACATGCACTTCGGTGACCTCCTATGTGCAACACATGCACTAGGATCCTCCTCAAGTGCAACACATACACAAAAGGTTGTCAATCCTCTTATAATTGCAACACATGCAATTAGAGGCTCACACTAGCTCAAGAAGCAAATGGAAGAGGGCAACACATGCACATAACTCCTACAAAAACCCAAATGCTCTAGCACATAGCCAACACCTTGCCCTTGTCCCCCAAGGCCTCCTTTTATAGCCTCCAAGCCAAAACTAGCTGTTGGGGGAAAATTCTGGACAAAGCCAGAATTCCCGGTGCTACCGCTCAACTGGGACCAGTAGCACCGGCCTTCTCGCCAACGGCTATAAGACTAGCCGTTGCAGGAAAACCGGTAGCACCGGCCAACTAGGAGCGGTGCTACCGCTCGGGCGGTAGCACCGGCCTTCACTCCGGTAGCACCGGACCCGAGCTGAACTCAAAAACACCTCTCTCTGGAAATATCACATCGGCCAGAGGGGCGGTAGCACCGGTCCTCCGGTTCTACCGGCCTACCATGGGCGGTAGCACCGGACTGCCAACCCGCCCAAAAACATCCCTTTCTGGATTTTTTACACTGGCAAGTGAGACGGTAGCACCGGCCTCCTGGTGCTACCACCAAATCATGTAGCTGGACCCGGTGCTACTGCCTTACAAGGGATGACGACGGCCTCGAGGAGAAAACACATTTTCACCAAAACTTTTCTCCAAACCATTAAAGATTTATTCTTTGAGCTATGTGAAGATCAACACATGATTAAAACACTATGCAAAACACATTTGCACATGTTAATCACATACTCCAAAGAATCTCATTAAGCACAACTTATTTGCAAAACACATTTGCCAATAAACCAAGAAATTATGAGATCAATCCTCTTAGCCATGTGATGATCAACACATGATCAAGTCAATTTGCAAAACACATTTGCAAACCCTATTCACATGCTCTAGGATCGAAACCCATGATCTCAAGTTCATTTGCAAAACACATAGGCAAATAACAACTCCAACTTATTTGCAAAACACATTCGCAAATAAACCACGAACCTATAAGATCAATCCTCTTAGCCATGTAAAGATCAACACATGATCCCGACACTTTGCAAAACACATTTACAAATGCCAACACATGCTCTAGGATCGAACCTCATAACTTCCAGCTTATTTGCAAATAACAAGTCAACACTTTGCAAAAACATATTTTGCAACTAAACCAAGCTTAGCCTTGTGATGATCAACACATGACCCAATCACAAGCTAAAACACCAAAGCATGAGCTCTCTATTTGCAACACATGCAAATCTCTAGCACCATACAAACAACCACAACAAATTCAATCAAGAAGCAAGCATGAGCTCCCTTATTTGCAACACATGCAAATACTTAGCTCATGCAAAATCCAACGCACGAGCTTCACCCATTTGCAACACATGCCAAATGGTTAGCTCAATGAAAAAACCAAACCAAGAGAGTGAGCTAGAGTGAACCGGATCGAGTTCATCAACACATGATGAAGCTCAAGCTAAAAGACTCAACCCCTCTTAATAGTACGGTAACCTAACTAGCAACCCGGTCTCCCAACCAAACACCGAGACCGGTAAAAAACTAGGAACACATCCTTAGCCGTAGCTAGTTATACCTTTGCCTCTAGCGATCCACTTGAAGCTTTTATGATTTCCAATCATCTTTTCTTCGGGATCGAATCTTCTTCTTCTTGTTCACCAACACATGATGAACCTTCTCTAGCCCTTCTCTTTACTTCGGGATCACCTCTTGAAGCTCATCAACATATTATGACTTCTTCTTCTTCTCCCCGATTATTTATCATCTTGGACTCAACCTACTTCACAACTCATGGAAGATGTTAGTCCAACAAACACGGTTGTCTCATCATCACCGCACTCCATTAACACTTAATGGATGCCTCTAAGATCGATTGAGCACAACCCACATGAATTTGAATGATTAATTTGTGTCTTGAGTACTTTGATGCAACTAATGCTTCATTATACTCAAGAACTTTTCGCTTGTCTTTAATCAACAAAGAGACACCATCAACACATGATGAAATGATCTTTGATTTGATTAAAAGACAACCGAACTCAATTTAAATTTTATTTAAATTTACATGAGTACATATAACTACACAAGTTTCATATACTCAAAAGATTGTTTCAAGGTCTTGATCCTTTATATTATATGACAAGAGGACATGGATCAATGCAATTGAAACATCAAGTTAAATTATCAACTCCCCCTAGATGTGTGCATTCATGTATATATGAATTAGGAACATAATGCACATATTTGGACTAAAGCAACGGAAGAGTTCATACTTTAACTTGAATTCTAAGTATGCATATAGATAATTGAATTGAATACAAGTGCATACCTTAGGTTTTCCATTTTCCATCCAAGTATGAGACTAATAAGAATAAGGCTCAATTAAACATGTTAGTCTCATAATGATTAGATTTGTCATTAAACAATGATTAAACATTAATATTAAACCAATCACCAAAACCAATGGAGCTTGAACTTACAAGTCTTCGGAATATCTTCTGATCGGATCTTCAATTGATGGTATCCTGATCGAAGATCAATCTTGGAGAAGACTTCTACTCCCCTCAACTGATCAAAAAGATCGTCGATCCTGGGTAGCGGATACTTATTCTTTATCGTCACATCATTGAGTGCACGATAGTCTATACACATCCTAAAACTCTCGTCCTTCTTCTTGACGAACAAGACATGTGCTCCCCATGGCGATAAACTAGGTTTTATAAATCCTTTTTCCAGCAACTCTTCAATCTGCTTCTTCATTTCCACTAATTCCTCCGTGGACATCCTATAAGGTCTCTTAGCTATTGGAGCTGTCCCTGGAACAAGCTCTATCACGAACTCGATATCTCTATCTGGCGGCATTCCAGGTAAATCTTCCAGGAAAACATCCGGATATTCATTGACTATGGAAACTTCCTCCAAGCTGACGGTCTTCATGCTGTTGACCATTAATTGTCCATCTCGTACTACTTTTGCTTCAAACTCAACCCTTCTCCCTCCTGGGCTCTCGATTGATATAACTCTTTTTCCGCAGTCCAGCACGGCCTTGTGTTTGGTTAACCAATCCATTCCCAGGATAACATCCAGGGTTTGGGTATTCAATATAATTAAGTTCGCTAGGAACTCTATTCCATTAATTATTAGTCTCACCCCAGAACATCCTACATTAGATCGGAGTTCTGATCCAGGGGATTGGACTACAAGTACACACTTAAGTTCCACAATATCCAAATTATTGTGAACAGCAAAATCTTGAGAAACAAATGAATGTGAAGCTCCCGAATCGAATAAAACTGTAGCTGGTACTGAGTTTACTAGGAACTTACCCAGTACAACGTCCGTTGCATTCTGCACCTCATCCGCAGTGATGTGATTAGCTCGGCCTCGTGCGGTTGCTTGAGATGGAGTTGCTGATGTTGATGCCCCGCGGTTCACAATTGGCGCGGGAGTCCTTGCGGGTGTGTTCCCCAGGTTAAAACGGACTGGGGTGGCACCTCCTTTCTTCGGGCAGTTGTTGGCGAAGTGCCCCAACTCGTTGCAGTGATAACAACGTCTTCCTGCTGCCTGCGAGGTTCCTCCAGTCTGTACCACGGTTCTGGCTGGAGTCTGGGCATTCTGACCCACTGGACGATTTGCCGGCAGTGGTGCCCTGTCACTGCCTCTGGGCTGGTACCGGATGAACTGTTGGGGTGCCGTCCTCTGCCTCTGCTGGCCCTGACGACCTCCTTGTTGCGCCATTCTGCGCTTTCTGTTGTCATCCAACTCTCGGCGCTTGTCCTCCAAAATAAGAGCCTTGTTAACTAGCTCTTGAAAGTCAGGGAATGTGTGGGTGATCAGTCCCACCTGCAATCCCGCGTTTAATCCCTTCATAAAGCGGGATTGTCTGGCCTTATCTGTAGCTACGTCTTCTGGTGCGTAGTGTGCCAACTGGGTAAACCTATTCAGGCAGTTGGCCACTGATTGGCCACCCTGCTTGAGGCTCCGAAATTCCTCTTTCTTAAGATCCATGATACCCTCGGGTACATGGTATTGGCGGAAAGCGGAGGTAAACTCCTCCCACGTAATACTCTGTGGGTCTTCATGAGCTGCGCAGAAGTTTTCCCACCACTCTGCGGCAGTTCCTTCGAGTTGATGAGAGGCATAGAGCACCCTCTCATATCCCACACACTGGGTAATGTGCAGCTTCCTTTCAATTGTCCTTAGCCAATCGTCCGCTTCCATCGGATTGGCGTTGCCGGAGAAGGTGGGTGGACGAGTTCGCAAAAACTCTGATAACCTTGAGTAAGGGTGTGGTCCATAGTTACCCCCAGATTGAACATTCGCAGCAGCCTGATTGAATATTTGCTGCATGGTCTGTACCATCGTGTTCATAAGTTGAGTTTGGGCAGCCAGAAAGGCTCCTAGATTCTGCATATCGACTTGCGGCGGTTGAGGGATTGGCTCCTCATTTTGGTTGTCAGCCTGATTCACTCTACTCACTGGCTCCAATGTTTCATGAGTCCTCACCATCATCATTGCAAACTTCCAAGGTTAAGAAAAGAAGAAAGCATAGACAAGTAAAAGAACTTATGTGGGGAAACAGTGTAACTTAAATTATTTAGCAACTTTATTGATATAATATAAGGTAGTATGGTTGCTCACAAGTGCCTAAGGGCAATGCAACACATACGAGACACTCATAACCCAAAAACAAGTAAGCAAACATAGGATTCCATAACGACTCACACCTAATGGTGACTCCGAAACAAAAGACGCGACTCAAACACTCGAGTCTCAACACTACGCCCGACTAGACTCGATCACTCATCAGCCAACCCGGCTGCGGCTCCCCTGGAGCGTACACCGGCGGGTGCTCTGGCATCGGGGCGAACTGGTCCTGATGACCTATTGCAACTGGTGCAAAAGACCCCATCGACTCTGCTGGTCCCAGGGCTGCCTGCTCTCGTGCCGGAGGCTCCTGCACTGGTGCCTCCTGCTCTGGCTCCTCCGGATCTGGATCGTGCAGCTCCAGGACTGGCTCAGGCTTGGGTCCATACAGAGCCATCTCCAACTCCTGGATCTTCTGCATGGAGTGTGCTAAGCCCTCCCGCAGTTGGATCCTCGCCTCTGTTACCTCGTCGCGGGTCCTCTGCAGCTCTTGAACTGTCTCGTCCAAGGCGTCTTCCTGGGCGATGACATACCTCGCTAGGTGAGTGATCGTGGCGTCTTCCACCAAAAGCTCCATCCTGTCAAAACGATTGTCTCGACGCGGATGGTGATGAAAGACAGTGCCCTCCAACTCTACGGAGTAGGTGCGGGCAATCTGCCGCATCACTAGACGCGCCGTCTCTTGGATCCCGGCGTGAAAAGAAGACCTCCTGATCGTGATGTAAATAGGACGGCTCGCCCTTGATCTCTCTCGGGCGTACACGGTGATCTTGACATCCCAGGCAATGTCAAGTCCGGCCCGCACCACAGTGGTCCCCTGATAAAGTGGTCTGTCAAAACCTCCGAGCAGCTGCATCATACGCCATAGCTCAGCGGCGTATCCTCCAGTGCGCTCTCCATAGGTGTGGATCATCCTCATCTGCCAAAACAATCCTCGTTTAAATTAAACATATAATAAAATTTCAGCATAGATATGAAGCAAGAGAGAAAGGATAAGTCGAGATTTCATTGATATTCTTGCTCAAGTTGATTAAAGTTTAGAAAATAGTTTTATCCTCCCGGACACAACCTAACTAGGGTCAAATCCTAGAGTCAGCCTGCTCTGATACCACCTCTGTCGGACCCGAATCTGCAATTCCGGACCCTCTGTGTATTCTGTGCTAGTCCAGGATCACGCTAGCACACACAGTCTTTACAGGGTTGCACATGACAGACGATCACAGCGATATAAGAATAAATAGTGCAAACATTTATATATCTGAGTTGTACGACTTTATAGTCTCCTTACATAAAATCAGCCACGCAGGGCTTTACATTATTCAGAGGAAATGAAATAGCAGCGGAATAAAAATGAATGTCGTGGAAACCATCATCTTGCCACAGGCAACCAACTGGGCTTGCCCCCTAATTGTCCGGATCCTCAATGTACTCCTCCTCCCACGCTAGTGTAGACTCCTCCACTGATGTTGGGGTTGATAAGCAAGGAGGGGTGAGTACACAAGGCACTCAACAAGTAATGCACAGAATGCGGCGCTATTACTATATGCAAAGCTTATTCCAAAGGATTGGCTTAATTGGTTCTTTTGCATCAAACGACCTTTTAAACCATTATCTTATTTAGATTAAAGCGTTGAAACAGATTATAATTAATACTAATTCCTTCAAATGGTTTTTCTTTGAAGATTCTCGCACACGATCTTAACAGTTCATTTTTAACACCGCACACACCACCCTTTCCACATTTTGTTTTGAAGATCTACCCTTGACTATAATCCCGAGCAATGCTCGATCATGAGCACGGCTATTCGAATAGTTTTTACACTCTGCAGAGGTTGTACACTTTACCCACAAGATCTGACCGCTCACCACACGGTGATTGTCCGCAACAAAGCTTTTCAGAACATCTACCTTACCTAAAGAACCTCTCAGATTGCCTTCACCGTCACTTCCTCACACAGAGCAAGTATAGGGCGGGCCAATCACCGTTGGATGGGCACCAAGCCGTAGCACAGGTACGCTCCCCCGTACAGATACACCGCTGTGTACCGTCACCCTGAGGTATCAGAGGAAAGATAAAAGAACCCTAATCAACTAGGTCCGTCCCATACCGGACATGTAGTTGTGCGGGTGACTCAGATCAAAGGCTTGCAAGGTTAAGTCCTTAACCGACCAAGGCAAGATTTCCAACACTCAACAGTGGCACACAGACTCACATCACTCAACAACCCATTGTCACACAGGCCCACCTGGCACACAGCCTCTTGCCACTTGCCCCAGTCTAAATCATTTCCCACCCAGTTGATTATTGTGCAACACATGCCAGCAATAACTCAACATCAGTACAGAACCACACAGGTCTCTGTACCTCAATCTCATCATGTGGCATCATCAAACCACTTTCAAAATACATTCAATATTTCTTTAATAAATATTGTAGCATTTTCCCGAAAGATCATTCATGATTCGTTGCAAGGCTAAGCATCTACTCACGGTCTAGCCTCCCGTATTGGCACAATATTAACATCCAACTAATACAATCAAACTTAGGGTGACAAAGATTTCAGGGCATACAGATAATACTTTCATGGTGACAATAACAATATGGGTTGATTAGCTACATTATCCCAAATTAATTTAAATTCATTTTTAATAAATAAGCATGCATAATTTCAAAGCATAAATTACATTTTAAAATTTGGGATCAAAATGATCAAACCATCACTTGCCTTCAAAGAGTTGCTGGTCGTGTCCCGAAGCTTGGTCTTGAGCGACGAACTCTTCCTCGAAACCTTTCGGCAAATTTGCGTCTACGCGTACAAACAATATATGCAATAAATAACAAATACAGAGGACTAAATGACCTCAAAAATTCAAATAAAATCCACCATTAAATAGATCACAATTTTATGAATTTTTAGAAATTTGAATCACCCAAATCCGAGTTAAAATGCAAAAGTTATAGCCATTTGAAGTTTGAATAAAATCTAAAATACAGAAATTAGAAAATCCGATTTTTCCGAACTATTTTATACTGAAAAAAATTGCATTTATGACGCCAGCATCGCATCATGATGACGTCAGCACAGAAAAGAATTTCGGCCAAAATATTTTTATATACAAAAATATTTATGACGTCAGCGATGACGTCAGCATGACACGTGGCAGTTCCTGGTGCAGCCACATCACTCCGGTCCATGGACTGGGTCCACGACCAGCTCTAGTCCACCGTGGACTGGCGGCACTGTGCCCGTGCACCAGCTAACGCAAGCCGTGGCATCAGCGACGATGCGCAGCCAATCTCGACGCGACACGCGGCAAAATCCAGACCGTTCGCTAAAACCAACGGTCAGATCTTATGCCTGCGCGGCTCGGTGACGCCTCGATTCCCGCACAGCCACTCGTCGCGCATCGAACGGTGCCCTCAGATCCAACGGCTAGCACCGCGCCGCTACTGCGACGCCTCTGTTTTACGCGACGACACGTGTCGACATCGCGACGGCTCGTTCAAAATCGGCGGTCAGGATTTTGTCTGGTTCCCGGTCAACGTGCGCACGCGTCTGCACGTGATTTGGTGGAGGTGCGGCGCCATCTCAGCCGCACGTTCAAATGTGAACGACACAGATCCGCGCGCCACAGCTCAATCCACTGTTACCGTTTAGATCTAATCCAACGACCCACGGTACCCGAGCTGTTTACTATTCATCAGGCTATGCGGCGCAATCTCACGCGTACACTACCGATCCAGCGGTTGAGATTAAAACATAGCACAGAAATTAGATCTAATCTAAGCCGTTCAATCTAAATCCAACGATCAAGATTCAACTAACGTGTAAACCTTAGAGTTAATCTACACCGTCCATAACAGATCTAACGGTATAGATCTAATCTAGACGAAAACAGAGAAGGCGACGTGGACGTACCGAAAACGTGCGATGCAGATCGGACGGCCGGCGAGGGTTGGCGAGGTAGACGACGGCGCAGAAAGAGAAGGTCGCCGGAGCTGGGGAAGACGACGCAGCCAACGGCGCTACGGGGCTTCTCCGGCGGGAAGAACTGGCGCGTTCGACGCGTCTCGGCAGGAGCGCTACTCCGGTGGCCTCGGCGACGGCAGAGACTCAACGGACGGCGAGAAAAAGGCGAAAGACTACGGCGGCGCACTTGAGCAACTACGGCGAGCTAGAGCGGAGTCTCTGGGGTGTCTCGACGTGCGTGCGAGGAGTCAAAAGATGCAGCGAGAGGAGCTCTGCCAGACGCGCTACTCGGTGCACTTTAAGGGGCCTCGACGTGCGCGCAAACACCGGCGAAACGAGCGATGATTACGCCCGGTCGGACCGACGTGGCTCCATCACGGCCGTCTAAGCAGTGACGATCCGATGGCGCACATTCGCGTGCGACGCGGCGCAACGGTGACCGTTGGATCTCGATCCGACGGCTCGATCGCGCGGCGGCTAGGGTTTCGCGAATGGGCAGGCTAAGCACGATCTTTGGGCGGCCAAGACTATTCTTCCGATTTTTAAATCATTTCTGATTAAAAAAAATCAAATAAATAAACAAAGCCAGAATAAATAGCAAAATTACCTGGAAAATCCAGAAAAATTCTAGAAAATACTTTGAGACATTTGGAACTCAAATAAAATATTTTCAATAAAACTTTACGTAAACTTTTCCATTATTTAATTGATTTCAAGAAAGGCCATATTTGAATAAATCCAAATAAATTCCCAAAAATTCTCAAAAACCAAAAATACTCCAAATTTTAAATTAGGGCAAACTTTAGGGTGTTACATTGCACCAACTCCGTCTTCGATCATCTTCCGGCAATCCTCGACCGTTTGGACCTCCGACGCTCCTCGCCTAGTCCCGGTCATCCTCTGCCTCACCATGATCAAGCACGTCATCCTGCAACCATCAGAGACAAGGAAAACCCATCACATAGCAATGTACAAAAAGATATGCAATTAAACTCCCAAAATCATAATTTTTGGATCATTCACGCTCATCAGGGCCGGTGCTACCGCCCCCTGGTCGGTAGCATCGCCCTTGATCCCAAAATCAGAAGAGATCCTCTTTGGAATTTCCACACCGGGCACTTAGCACCAGACCGCCACAATTCCCAAAAATGCATCCTTCTGGAATTTTCACACCGCTCTTCGAGGTCGGTGCTACCGTTCGGCCGGTAGCACCGAGCTGCCATGGCTGGTAGCACCAGACTGCTAGAACCCCCAAAAACACCCTCTTAGGTTTTTACACACCGCTCTAGGGGTCGGTGCTATCGCTCGCCCGGTAGCACCGCAAATTCCAAACAGAGCTCAAATTGCTTCAAATTGAAAATCTAATTCAAACTCAAACCAGAGCATACCAAGCTCAAATTTAGTCAAATACTCATCACAAACATGGGTAAACCTCCACATGGTCTTTTACTAGATACCTATTTGTTATTATATCACCTTGATTATTGAAATGCCATGTATCCATTGTTACCCTAGGATGGGATATTATTAGGTTGACATAATTGTATTACCAACAATTGGGTTATCATAGCATGCTTAGACATGCTTAGTTGTACGATCGATGGATTCGTATCACACGATGAGTTATAATAATCTTAATGAGATATGGAATTGGGGCGAGTAGCCATTGTTGTAAAATTTGTTGTGCCATGGCAAGGTGTGCCATTGGTATTGGTTAAACAAAATAGTTTTCCCTCCAACAAGTGATCGTACAGTAAAGGGGATGCGGTTAGCATATTTGGGATGTGGATGTCTCGCCCAAGACTACTAAAGGACTTAATCTTTTGCGCCAATGAATTGGGCTTAACTGTACAACCACATGTCTAGTATGAGACAGACATGACTAATTAACATGTAGTATACTTGTATTTTCCTGCATGGTTGAATTGGAGGGTTACTCCAATGGGTGTAGAGCAAAGGGTTACTCTGGCTCGATGAGATACCGAGATGCACGGTGATGATTGGAGGGTTACTTCATTCTCTCACAATGGTGAGCCTCTTATTAAAGATGTGAGATGCGTGCTAGGGGTAGACCAGCTATGTCACATCCCAGGGTTGAGGGGATAAACTCACTAGGTAGGGTGGTGTTAGTGTTCAGCAATGTAAAGGCCCTGTTATGATTTTCTTAGTCACACACCTATGGAAGTGTATTAGACGGACAATCAAAGGTAATCATATCTTATGAGTAAAGCAATACAACTTCTGCAATATATAAAACTATTCAAATAATCGTGTGGACGGTCATTGATATGCCTGGGAATATCACATGAGATAGTGTTTTTCATAAAATGTTGGAAGGTGGAACTATTGGGAAGTGTTCACTATTGATTTTGTTGTCTAAAGTTAACACTGATGAGTTTAGTGGTTCAATGATGGTTTTAGATAGTGTTAGGTGAAGTCTCACCAATTTGTTAATGTTGTCTACCATTGGTTTACTAGTTATTTAATATCTTTTCATAAATATGCTTTGAATCAATTTATTGTATTTAAATTCAAGTTATTGCTTTCTTCAAGAGAACCATATGACTATTCCTTTGTCAATCCTTGCATGAATATATTTGCATCATTCCATACAGCTTGTTGAGTACTTTTTGTACTCACAGCTATACGCCTTTGTTGATCAATTGCTGAGGAAGAACCAGAGAATACAGAGTTCTATGAGGAGTACTATGAAGCCTACGTCAACTAGGAAGGTGTTTCTCCATATGATTGCTTGTGGCATGTCGAATGGCCCAAGTTATTTTATTTTCACTGCAATAGTTTTTTTGTTTCTTAAGCCTTTGAGTCATAGTTGTGTAAACATGACCATAAGGTCTGTTACTATTATTTAATAACAATTTACTACTTTCTTAGTTAATTTATTGAATGGAATGATATTTTATCTATGTTGCCACTGTGTACTAGCGTGATCCTGGACTAGTACAGTATACACAGAGGGTTCGGATTGGTAATCCGGGTCCCGACATTGTATGGAATGATATTTCATCTATGTTACACACATGGTTTTAGATTTGGTAATCTAGGTCGCGAGAACCTTGCACTTCTTTGCACCTCAAAAATTAAAGCAGCGATAGCAACCTATAACCAAAAACATATAGGGTATCATTTACTGAAATTTGAATTAATTTATCTTTTTTCACAAAACACAACAGTGTTTCTTCAGCCTGATAAATATATTACCGTGGTTGTTGGACATGTAATGACACATGGAGTTCATTAGTGTTTTAGAAAAGTACCGAAAAGATAAAGGCTTCTTCGATGAGATCTGTAGTAGCTTGTACCGCCGGTGAGATCCCTATGATCACCGCCCTTTGCTCCAGTCGGATATGATACATGTTGGTGGAGGGAAGTGGTGCCGGAGTTAGGGGGTGACGCAACCAGGGGCTAGGCAAAGGTGAGTTGGGAGAAGACGCCAGGTCGGGGGAGACGATGTGGTGGCGGTGCTGGTTTGGGGGCAAATAGAATCGAGGGAGGTAGCGTCGGGGAAGAGGGAGGCGGTTGGAGGTGATGCACACCAACTGGATCCAAAGAGGAGAGACGACAGTTCGAAGAGATGATGAGTTCCAGCGGTGGCGACCATATCTGACCGGATCTAGATAGGTCCAACTAGATCCGATCAATGGAAGTGGCGACCAAGGAGGGGTGGCTGCATGCAGAGATGAGGTGGTGGTGGCGAGGGAGGGAAGAGAGGGGGTGAAGAGGAGGGCAGATCTGGATGGGCCCGACTAGATTCAACAAGTGGAACTGGCGACGAGGGAGGGGGCGACTGCTCGCAGAGCTGAGACGGCGACGGCAATGGAGGGAAGGGCGGGGACAGGTGCACTTGTAGGATGGGGAATCATCGAGTCGAGAGAGAGGAGAGCACCACTCGTGTGTTGCAAAAAAGAAGAGAATGGGAGAGCACGTCGAGGCCCCACACCACTGTCCACCCCATCACCCATCGCCAATCTCTCCCTCCCCGCCGCCGACTCAAGCGATTAGAGAAAGAGAGGGGAAGTGGGAATCGAGGAAGAAGAATTTGGGAAGGAGATTGTGGGTGGCAGTTGGTGGGAGGCTTCAGCCGATTCCAGCAACCGATATGGGTGTATCTCCATTTAAGCTATAAGATCTAACAGGTAAAGTGAACTAAAGGCAAAGGCAGGTGAGGACAATCGACCACCACTGACTCGTATTTAGTAGAGAAAAGCACTAGCATCTCGTAGTCCCAAACTAATGTAACCATGCTCTCCTGTTTTCCCACCTCACTGGCATGCACAATCTTCTAAAACTGATCCAATAACCAAGATTGTAGATACCATTATCATACCCTAAGGATATTTATTCTTTACACAAAAAGAAGTTTTTAAGTGTGTTAACATTGGGTGATAAGTTGCGCATCACAAACCTCAACAACCAAGGCCCGAAGGTAATACATTACAGAAACTTACTATATATGTACAGAAAACGTCCTGATGATTCACAAAATCAGAGGGACTTTCAAGAATTAAATAAAATACAAAAAATATAATTGCTTGCAAAAAAAAATTATACCAAACCACATTAGCTATGAACTTCAGAATCTATAACTCTCACCTACTACTTTTCAATAGGGAAAAAAATCGAACTTATATACTATGAGCATTCCATTCATCTTTACAGGTCACCAGTCTTATTAGCTGCAGTTTTGCTAGGCTTTGTTTTGGCGATGTTAACAAGATCACCAAAGAGCGAATCTTCAGGTCTGGTTGGCCTATTTTTCTCCTGAAGGGAGGAGGATGCAGGTGTGCCATACAGACTATTGTCTTGCACCGAGAGTCCATTCATTCTCTGAGAAAGCTCGTTTGCACTGGCATATGCATATGCAGCGTTCGGAACATAGTAGCCTCCAGGCTGCTGACCATAGCCATAACCGGCCATCTGGCCACCATACATCTGTTGCTGGTAGAAATCTCCTGCCATCTGTTGGGGATACATGCCCGCTGCTTCATACCCTTGCATTGGAGGATACATTCCCCCATACTGCGTGTTTGGTACAGGTTGAAGTTGAGTCCCGAGCTGCTCTCCAAATCCTGGTTGAAATTGCATTCCTCCTGGTTGCGCAGTCAGCATTGTTTGTGACGGTGCAACTTGCCCAGGCTGCCCGACTTGAACAGGCTGTGGTTGAATGCCTCCAAGTTGTCCTGATGGTATTGCCAACCCGCCAGGTTGACCAATTTGGAATTGATCACTTTCTGCAGGATGAGTTTCCCAGGGTGGTGGTGGGAGGTTGATGCTATGATCATCTTGACCTGTCAAGAACAAAGGGCCTAGAGCTGACGACCACCATTTCTATGTTCTACGTAGAAACAAAGGCAGAGCTAAAAAAAATACTTCACAAACAAACCACAAACAAGTCTTCACCGTGTGCTCTCTTGGAAAACAACTACATAAATATCATTTACAAAAAAACTCCGTTGTTAAATTGATATCTTCTCGAACATTGGTGTTAAGTGTGTATGTATATAGAATCTAGTGTATATATATCTCTTCAATAATGAATATGATGCACAGTTGTGAATAGTAAAACATCTCTTCTCTTTATTTTAACATGGTATTAGAACAAGGTTAGGGTTAGGGTTAAGGTTTCCACCTCTTCCATTGCCACCGCCGTTGAGCTCGCCGCAAGTGCCCCTTGGTGATCCTATCCATTGTTGCTCATGGTAGGAGCCACAGTGCACCTCCATCGTTGTTGCTGGTGGCCAAATCCGCCTCCATCATTGTCGACTGTGGCTAGATCCGTGACGCCGCACCTTCATCGTCACCCGTGGCTGGATCCGCAACACCGCGCTTTCATTATCATTGTTGGTGCCTTGGTGGCCAGATCCGTGCCACCAGCCTCCTCTGCTTCAAGTGTGACGGCGTCATCGACCCCATCAGCACTAGGCCCAACACCCATCAACCTCGACCTCTCAGTCATTGTCGTCCTTTTGATTTGGTCCATTCTGATGTTTGTAGTCCTTCTCATTTTGCTTCCAAGGGTGGTCACAATTATTATGTCGTATTTGTCGATGATCACTCTAGATATACATGGATCTATTATATGAAACATCGTTCTTAGTTGGTTTCTATTTGTCTTTTGCTAAGATGGCTCATACTCAGTTTTTTTTCTTCCATTTGTGTTTTTCGATCTAATTCTGATGAGTATGTTTCACCAACTTTTCATCAATTTCTTTCTTCTAAGGGTACACTTCCTCAGCTCTCGTGTCTTGGTGCTCATGCTCAGAATGGTGTTGCTGAGCGAAAGCATCGTCACATCATTGAGACGGCTCATACTCTTCTCATTTCATCCTTTGTTCCCTCTCTTTTTTGGGGTGAGGCGATTTCTATGACAGTTTATCTCATCAACCTTTAGCCTTTTCCAAACATCAGGGCAAGTGTCCTAGTGAGATCTTGCATGGAGCACCTCATATGATCATCTTCGTGTTTTTGGTTGCACCTGCTATGTTCTTTTGGCACCTCGTGAGCATACAAAACTTAGCACTCAGACAATTGAGTGCCTTTCTAGGTTATAGCCTTGAACATAAGGGTTATTGTTGCTACGATCCTTTGGCACATCGTATGCGCATCTCTCGTGATGCGACCTTTTATGAGGATTGACCCTTCTTTTATCATAGTTCCACTCATCCTACTTCTTCCACATATTCTACCTCTTTTTTGTGTCTACCTCCCATTCCTTCACCAGATTTGCCTTCTTCAGTTCAGTCTCCAAATACCACTCCATCAGCTTCACCTTTCAGTGCGTCTCTTCCACTAGCTCCATAAGTTTCTAACACTTCCACTATGTCTCCACCAGTTTCTAACACTTTCACTTTTCCCTTTCTACACTTGATCCTCTATCTAATAGCACATACTCTAGCGATCGTTCTACTACATCATGGTATGTCCTACGTGATTGTTCTTCTATTCCGACACCAGAGAGATGGGGTTTCCTCATGCAGGTGCAGTATCTAAGCCGAGTACCTATCAAGAGGCAGCCAGTGTACCTGAGTAGCAGTTGGCTATGACTGAGAAGCTTACAACATTAGAGCATACTGGCACTTAGGATCTTGTTCCGCTACCATCGGGAGTTGTTCCTATAACTTGCAAGAGGGTGTACAAAGTAAAGAACAAGTCAGATGGTTCAGTGGAGCAATACAAGTCTCGTTTTGTTGCAAGAGGTTTTCAGCAGGCTTATTGTCGAGATTATGACAAGACTTTTGCTCTAGTTGCTCATATGACGACAACCCATACTCTCATTGTTGTTGTAGCAGTACGCTCATGGACTATATCTCTGATGGATGTCAAGAATGCTTTTCTTCATGGTGATCTACATGAGGTTTATATGCAACCACCCTTAGGTGTTAAGGCTCCTGTAGGCAAAGTTTGCCACCTTTGGCGTGCTCTATATGGTCTCAAGGAGGCTCCTCATGCTTAGTTTGAGCGTTTCAGTTCTGTGATTAGAGTTGCTAATTTTTCTCCAAGTGAGCTTGATCCGGCCTTGTTCGTTCACACTTCTCAGCGGGGTCAAACTTTGTTTCTGTTGTATGTGGATGATATTCTGATCACAACAGACTACATGGACTATGTGACATTTGTCAAGAAGAAATTGAATTAACAATTTATGATGTCTGATTTGGGACCACTTAGCTACTTCCTAGGAATTGAGGTTCATTCGGACGGTGATGGCTACTCTCTCACATCATCGATATGATTAGGATTTGCTTGCTCGTTATGGCCTAACTAATACTCGTATTGCTACCACACCTATGGAGCTTCATTTGCAGCTTCGTCCTACATGTGGTATACTGCTGACAGATCCTTCCCGCTATTGTTAGGCTGTTAGGAGTCTTGTTCATCTCATGGTCACCAAGCCAGACATTGCTCAAGTTGTCCATATGCTTAGCCAATTTGTTAGTGCTCTCACCTCAGTCCACTATGGTCACCTTCTCCATGTGCTGAGATAATTGAGGGGAACTGTGTCCAAGCGTCTGTTCTATGCTAGTTCAAGTCAACTCCAGCTCCATGCTTACTCTGACTCCACTTGAGCGAGTGATCCTATTGACCGCTGATCTATCACTGGCTACTGCATCTCTCGTGATATTGCACCCATTGCCTAGAAGTCCAAAAGGCAGACTACGATGTCACGTTCTAGTGCAGAGGCTGACCTTCGAGCCTTTGCCGCTACCACCTCAAAGATTGTTTGGCTCCGATGGCTTTTGGCTGATCTTGGTGTTCTTTGTGATAATCCTACACCTTTATTTTGTGACAACACAAGTGCTATTCATATTGTTGGTGAACCGATCAAGCATGAGTTGACAAAACACATTGATGTTGATATATCATTCACAAGGTCTCATTGTCAGCAGTCAACCATCAACCTCCAGTATGTACCCTTAGAGCTTCCAATTGCAGGTTTCTTCACTAAGGCTCAGACTCGGGAACAACATCGGCTTCATCTACTCAAACTTAGTGCATCAGATCCTCCTGGTCTACCATGAGTTTGAAGAGGGGTGTTAAGTGTGTACATATAGAGAATCTAGTGTCCTGGCCCATGATGCCCATAAACGTGTGTGTGTATATGTGCATCTCCTCAATAATCAATAAGATGGACAGCTGTGAATAGTAAAACATCTCTTCTCTTTATTTTAACGATTGGCGCGGTCTTCAATACGCACTTCTGATCGTTACTTTTATAATTAATGTTGTTATAAATTTTATCAAATATAGTGATATGGAATTACTTTTTATGATAAATCTATTAATATCATTTCTATGTGACAAATATAAATGCTTGTGTGTATGTCAGTGGTCAAAGTTTTCAAACATTGTGTACACACATTCTAATGGCATCTATTTGGCGGCAGAGGGAGTATATAGCAAGAAGTATCTACATGAACTTTTGGACAAGATAGATAACACAAACAAAAAATAATACTAAGATAATATATTAGAAGCTCAGAATATAGAAGATAGCGTTAGTACCATAATTTGGTGCCTGCTGTGGCGGAACCATTCCATGAGTAAACTGACCATTCCATGAACTTGCTGAGTTTAGGTCAGAACTTTGATCATAAGGTGTCATTGTATTGGAAGCCAACCCATTAGAATATGGAGAAGGCTGCTCTGGTGGAACACGATGCTGTGGAGCAGGATACGCTTGTGGTGCCGAGAGATTAGGATTTGAGTTTAATGCAGAAGAGATGACAGGGTTCTGGTTGTTATTGCTAACATTGCTTTGCGCAAACATGTCTACAAGATCTAAGGTATTGTGGCCTGAAGCTGAAGTTGCAGGCAGATTGCCTACAGGAACAAGGACTTGGGAATTAACAGGTTCTGGTTTGAAATAGTCATCTCCACTAAGTAGGTCAATATTAGGGCAAACTGCTGGTTCTCCAGGAGGTTTTGAACTGCTAGATGATGGAGGTGCAGGAAGTGCTAATTGCTCAAATGGAGTCATGTTCCTAGCAGCTTCAGAAGACCTGACATGTACAAGGTATATAAAAGAAATCAGCGAGAGACTAATGAAGCATTGAAGCACTCTACTATAATCATTTGACTGTCTAAAAGAGTTACTGAACCCTCATCAGCTCAAGCATCATTTCCATTTGAATAACATAACCTGATTAGAATAGGATGCTTGATATGAGATAACACAACCTTTGGTCTGGCTCTTTTGTCCCCTCTGGCTTTGTTGATGGAGAATTATCCTCACGGGCCTGGAGTGCTTTTGGCTTTTCTACCCGAACTGCTATGCCTGCAGCAATTGCATCGTGTTTTGCTAGAACACGCTGCAAATCATCATTCAGTGAAAGGCCCTGGCTTAGCAGCTCCTCATCCCTGTCACAATTCAATATATGAAAAGAATTAGATAATCATTCTAGTATAATCTATACTCGTATGAAAACAACAAGACAGCAATTCAATGAGTGATAGAAAGCCATGTCGTGAAATTCAGTTTAAGGGAAAAAAATCACCACAATTGAGAAAAATAATCTAGCAGGTTTTCGGCCGATAGTGCATACCCAAAAATGTCGCACACACTATCAAGTACATAAATGGATTTATGATAATACGGTAATACCATATCACAATTAGGTTTTGGACTACCATGTAACTTAAGAATGTGTAACACCCTATTTTTTGAGCCTTTAAAAAAATTTAAAAATTAAAATGAACCATTTTTCTCAAATTAAATAAAGCTTAAATTGAATTTTCCTATAATGAAAAGATTTAGTTTGACTAATCTATACACCAAATATGAGAAAATCAGTTTTAGTTGGGTTCCTTGTGTTGCAAGGAATTTTTCTATATTTGTTGGGATTTTTCTGAGTTTTTTGTTATTTATTTGAATTTTTGGCATTTTCTTTATTTGGAAATAATTTTCTTTTTGAAAAATCTTCTCAGGCCGAATCCGGCTGGCCCATCTTCTTTTCCCGGGCCACGGCCTGCTGGCTTGACTCCACGACCACCAACCCGACCCTAACAAAGGGCGCATCTGTTCATCTTCTCGAGGAGTCCTCTCGTGTTCGAAACGATCTAAGCCTCTCGTACGCCATCCGACGCATCCGGCTATAAAACCGAGCACCGCGTGCGTCACAATGATCACCATTGTGTCCTCTTTCAAAACCCTAGATCACTGCCTTGGATTGTGTTGTCTTCTCGCCGAAATCGAGCTCGGAAGTTAGCGCCGCCTCCGCCCTTCATCGCCGGTTTGCACCTCGGACGATGAGTCTCCGTCGCCATCTTCTACTTCCCTAGCCTTGGCGCGTCGCTTTCTACGTGGTGTTCCCATTAGTTTCCCCGGAGGCGCATTGCTTTGTCGTCGCCGCTGCGAGCCCTTAGCGTCGCCGCTTCCTTCTCCGACACCGGCCACCGTGGTCGCGTTCGGCCGAAACCGCTCGCGTCATCTTTTTCCCCATGCCTGGTTTGCCCAGATGCATCCCTTGGCCACACGGTTCTTGCCGCCGTTGCCATCGCCGGAGCTAGCCGCCGGTTTGAGCTGACGTGGACGCCATGTGTGCGCCACCTCAGCTGCCATGTCAATTGCCTAGCCGATGTGTCATTCCGGTCAGCGCAAACTCCAGTCTATGACGTGTGGGCTCCGTTTGTCAATCACCATATTCCCATGAACCCAGTCCACCTTGGACAATATCTGTTCCGTGGACTTAGTCCATAGACCATGACCCCACATGTTAGCCTTTCAGCCTTTTTCCCAATTTCTTTTAATTCCAAAATTCTAGAAATTCGTGGGTCCCACCTGTCAGTAATTGATTCTCTTCCTTTTTATTTTCTTAATTTTATCTCCTGTTCAATCTTTTGAAAGCCCGTTTTGCTTCATACGAGCACCGATTGAACCCATTCAAATTTCTAAATTTATCTAAAATCAGGCTCTTCATTCCGAGAGACATTTATTTTCAATTTGGAGATTGTTTGAGTCTCTATTTGTTATTTATTTGTATTTCTTACTTTCTTTTCTGATAGACGTTGATCCCTAGAGTGTGCACGAAGGATTTGAAGAGTATGACTCAGCAAAAAGTGAGTACAGACAAGGCAAGTCGTAACCTTTGATCATGTTGAACCTATGTTTGCAAAAGTATTTTGTTTTATACAAATTGCATGCTATTTCCATATAAATGATTATTTGCTAGGAATAGCTAAATACCTACTTATACCACCTTGATTATTTGAATACCCTATATCCATTGTTACCCTAGGTTAGGATATTAATAATTAGACATAATTGTATTACCAATAATTAGGTTAACGTAGCTATGCTTCGACATGCTTAGTTGTACGATAGGTTCATATCACATAATGAATTTGATAAACTTAACTTAATGAGATATGAAATTGTGACGGGTAGCCACTGTTATAAAATTTGGTGTACCATGGTAGGGTATGCCATTGGCTTTGGTAATACAAAATAGTTTTCACTCTGGCAAGTGATCGTGCAGTAAAGAGGGTGTGGTTAGCACATTTAGGATGTGGATATCTCGCTCGGGACTATTTAAGGGCTCAATCTTGTGTGCCATTGAACTGGGCCTAAACATACAACCAAATGTCTGATATAGGACAGACCTGGCTAAATAACATGTAATATGCTTGTGCTCCCCTGCATGGTTGAATTGGAGGGTTACTCCAATGGGTGTGCGAGCAGAGCGTTACATTGACTTGATGAGACACCGGGATGTATGGTGATGATTGGAGGGTTAGTCCATTCCCTCTCACAATGGTGAGCCTCTCATTGAAGACATGAGATGTGTGCTAGGGGTAGACCAGCTAGGACACATCCCAGGGTTAAAGGGATACACTCACTAGGAAGGTGGTACTAGTGTGCAGCAATGTAAAGGTCTTGTTATGATTTTCTTAGTCGCACACCTATGGAAGTGTCAGACGAACAGTCAAAGATAATCATATCATGTGGGTAAAATAGTACAACATTTGCAAAGTGTAAAACTATTTGAATAGCCGTGTGCACGGTCAAGGACATGCCTGGGAATTTCACATGAGATATAGTTTTTCATAAAATTGTTGGAAAGTGAACGGGGAGTTCACTGCTGGTTTTAATGTCTAAAGTTAGCACTGATGAGTTCAATGGTTGATGATGGTTTTAAATGGTGAAAGGTGAAGCCTCGCAACCAGAGTTATCACGACGTCGCCTAGGCGTTCGGGGGAGCTCGCCAGGACCCGTCGCCTCACCTGGAGGTCGTTAGGCAACCGCCTAGTCGTCCCAGGCGTCGTGGTTGAGGCGGCTGGGCCCGCGCCAAGCCGACATAAGGCTATGTTAAAAGAGTAAATGCAGCGCAGAGCAGAGGGAGTTAGGTAAACCCTAGCCGCATGTGGAAAGGAGCTCCGCCGTCACCTCCGTCGCCTCTAGCCAGTCGATTCGGCGCGGATTGCATCGGTGGTTGCCGCGGCAGAGGCAGGATGATGATACCAAGTGCAGAGGGGTTCATCCTGGCGGTGAGCTGCCTGCTATGCATGGCGGAGGAGCGGACGGTCGCCGCCCTGACGCGGGAAGCCGAGGAGAATGTCAAGGACGGCAATCTCAGCTACCTCGTCTCCCAAAGGTCAATGCGGTCCCCTTTTTCCTGTGATCTTCTTTGACCATTTCTACTTGCGCATGGAATCGGTTCGTGTTTCCGGACGGTAGGCATGGACGTGGTGCAGATCTCACGTGGGGGAGTAATTTAGGGCTTGAATTGGGGCTGGGAGATCTGACACGATGTGGACCTGCGATCTTATCTAGGAGTGCTTCATGCTTGGGGCTAGTGGTCGTAGGGACGGTAATAGTATTGATCTAATCCCGATGAACTCGTTGATTTTCTTTGTACCATTCGTGGAATAGGGGGTTTTGCAGGTTGGCAGGTGGTGTTTCGAGGCAGCTATTTTTTTAGGTGTTGGGAACTGTAGATTTAGGAGGGGACTGGACGGTTGGACCGAAGTGAGATATGCAATTGTTGCTGCTGTTGCAATTTGTGCTGAAGTGCTTCTCCAGGGTCATTTATTTACTACTACATTATTTTGTTCATTTGGTCGCCTAACTATCAACTAGGCGGGTGCCTAGGCATCCAGGCACTCCGGAGGCGACTCGCCTCACCGGGGCGCTGTGATAACCATGCTCGCAAAACTATTTATGTTGTCTACTATTGGTTTACCAGTTATTTATTATATTTTCTTAAATACGCATTGAATCTATTTATTGTATTTAAATTCAAGTTATAGCTTTCTGCAAAAGAACCATATGACTTGCTGAATATAATTGCATCATTCCCTACGATTTGCTGAGTACTTTATGTACTCACGGCTATACGCCTTTGTTGATCAGTTGCTGAGGAAGGACCAGAGAATATAGAATTCTACGAGTACTATGAAGACTTCGTCAACTAGGAGAGTTTCCCAGACGATTGTTGTGACATGTTGAATGACCCAAATTATCTTATTTCCGCTACAGGGGTTTATTTGTTTCTTAAGCATGAGGCATAGTTGTGTAAAACTTGACCATAAGGTCTGTTGCAACTATTTAATGATAATTTGGTACTTTCTTAGCGAATTCGCTGTATGGAATGGTATTTCATCTATGTTGCCACAGTGTGCACTAGCGTGATTCTAGACTAGTGCAGTATACACAAAGGGTTTCGGATTTGGTAACCCAGTTCTTGATAGAATGTATATTGCAACTGGCAGAACAAGTTATTGTGTTTTATTTCCATTGTGTATTTGTGTTCAACAGGAGATGATGACAAATTGCCATCAGGGTTACCAAAAAACAGTCAGGTTGAAAAACCGAAACCGATCGATCATCGGTTTCTGGGTACCTAATCTTTTCACCTCCAATTCAACCCTCAACCAAGGTTCAAAATCCCGACAAAATTTCGAAAATTTCGGCTAGGGACAAATCCCGTTGAAATTAAACAATTTGAAAAAAATCAAATTGCTACAGTATTTTGGAAATTTGTTTTTTTAACCGAAATTCATGTTTTTTGGGCCGGATTTCGCTTTGCTTGACTTTATCTAAACGTTTGGTAGTATAAATGTTAGTATTAAAATTGTAACAGCAAGGTGGCTGTGGGTTCAATGGTTAGAATTGCATGGTGTGGCCATGGAGACCTGAGCTAGAATCATAGGAGCCACATATTTCTTTTTTTCCTTTTTGTTTGACTGTGCTGTGCTCTGTACAAGCTACCTTCACTATCAGATTTTTATAAAAATGTACAAGCTTGATCATGCTCTAAAAAATTTATGGTACCAACTTTAGCAGTCTAGGATGGCACAGAAAAATTTCCAAAAGAATTGAACTTCATTTGTTATCTTTGAAAAATCGAAAACAGAAGGAACATATAAATGAGACAGTACCCTTGTCAGAATTTTTATAAATTTGCTTGAGTGTGATCATGATCCAAAATTTTTAGGAGTGCTTAAGCATTGCCTCAAAACCCTTCTCTAAAAGTTTCAAAAAATTCTAAACCTGTTTTGGTTGCTCAATCAAAAATTCTCCCACTGTAAGGCTTTTATCTGGAGTTCAGAATAGTAGCATTGTCAGAATTTTTAAAAAATCCTGAGGCTTGATCATCACCTGAAAGTTTTATGAGAACATTAGTGATGCATCAGGACCTTCCACAAAAAATTTCAAAAAAATTTAACGTGGTTTGAACTATTTTTCACTCGGTTGAAATTTGCCAATAAGGCTTTTATTAGGACAATAGAACTGTCCAAATTTTTAAAAATTCCTCAGGCTTGATCATCATCTGAAAATTTTATGGGAACATTACTGATGCGTCAAGACCATCCCCAAAACTTTTCTAACGTGGTATGCACCTTTTTTCATTCGGTTCAGATTGCCGAGATTTCGGTAATTTCAAATGAAATTTAGGAAATTTCGCCGAAATCTCAGAAATCCCGATTCAAAAAATTTTGGATTTGAATTTCAACTGGATTTTGGTCCCCTCGGAGATATAGTCCGAAAATGAAATATGAAACCTTGCCCCCTACCCCCCAACCCATGCGTGCGCGTGCAATTCAAATCATACTCTACAGTAAAATGCTAAGAATTGTCTCTTGTATCTATTCCAAAATTCATATCTCAAAAAATCAAAATTTAAATTCTCAAATAAACCAGACTGGATTTGGCGGCCAGAAATTGGCCTGTTTCCAAGCGAAAACCGGAACCGGCCAAGTTCCTATTTTGCTCCAAAAAGGCAAAAACAGTTTTCATGAACCGTAATTTGTATTGCTACCAAGATTTCTCTATACCAAAAAACAACTTGTTCCTTCATCCATCCCTTCCACCTCAAGACCTTGGATCAAATAAGTGGGCCATCCCCACATAGCACTCTCCCATTGGTCCAATAATAAAACTATGTAGGGAAAACCCAATCCAGGAAGAAAATCGCTACAGAAAAATCCACTTGATTTGGGCGTGCCATAAGGAATAAGTTGCCATTTTTTTGTGAGACAAGCCTATAGGGATTAGGATCAACTGATCAACAACTACTGTTGTCTAGGAATTGGTTAGGATTAGACCCGTTCAGGAAATATGAATAGGGAGTGAATCCAAGCTGATTTAGACTATTGGATCGAAACAAATCAACGGACAGTCATTAGCACAGACAATGTTCTAAATAACGGTAAACGGTTAACGAACGGTCACCCCACCTTTTAGTGTTTATACATTAAGCGACCTTGTAAACAGCCTTGTAAACGGTTTTACTAGTTAAAATTCAGATAAATATATACATGTGTTTGCAGTAACAAAACAAGCATCTAATTCATCTTCTTTCATGCATACATAACAGAATTATCAGGCTATCAACAATTGTCGACGACGGTGACATGAAGAAAAAGATGACATAATGTGAATGTAATGAAAGAATCATAATTGAATGAATGAACAACTCAAGTGGCAATGAAAAGTAAAGCTAGCATTCATAATTGTCACGGCGTCGCCTAGGCGACGCCTAGTCGTCGCGGCGGCCGGAGGTGGGACGCCAGGGCAGCTCGCCTCGACTAGGTCGGAGGAGCGCGGCGAGGCCAACGGCGGCAGAGAGAGCGAGGTGGCGGCGCCGGCGGCGCAGTAGCCCTCAACCTCGGCGATGATGGGCGAGCCCGGGCTTGGGCGCAACGGAGGAGGCGAGCACGTCAGCGAGGCGGCGGCGGAGGAGGCGAGGCACGACGAGGCGGCGGTCGGCGTAGAAGCGTTAGCGTTGACGGAGGAGGCGAGGCGCAACGGCGGCGGCGGCGGCGGAGGAGGTGAGGTGAGCGAGAGCAAGCGGCGGCGCCTCTGGCGTGGCGGCAAAGGCGGCGGCGACGGAGAGGCGGCGACGGCGACAGAGCGCCTGCAGAGCAAAGAGAGGAGGCACCTCTCGATCGCCTCGATCTTGCTGTACTAGGGCAACAGAGGGGAGGAAGTACTTCTCACATGGGCTGTTGGGCTTGAGTGGATAGTGGGCTGTGTGGTTATGGCCCATATCTGTTCTCTATATGGATAGTTTATGGCTCTTAACTTTGTCTAATCATATGAGGTATTATTATTTTCATCGTTTAATCATCGCCTAGGCGTCTAGGCGGTCCGAGCTCGCCGCACCTAGCCGGACCGCCGTGACAACTATGCTAGCATTTATCTTATGTCATAATGTTCCATATCATATAGCAATCTTGCAACTTTACCCAAAAGGATGACTAAAACTTTACCCATAGTGCTATATGTTAGTACTATGTGTGCACCATATAACAAAAAGAGGCATCGATGCACTTAGAAAGGTTAGCGACTCAGTGTCTTATCAATTGTCACTAAACCCCTTTGCAAAAACTAAGAGCTATAAGTTCTAATTTAGATTATGCATTGGCACATAGTATGTAGCTAGGTAGCTTAGTACTAAGTACTAAAACAATAAAACTTATAGATGTCAACTTGCTAACTTCTATTAGTTCTAATAACTGCCAACGCGGTCTGAAGCACCGTCATCAAGCATCATGTCTTCCTCTTCCTCTTCCTCTTCCTCTTCAATTCCATCAGAGTCAAACTCAATCTCATCTAGGGCTTCCACTGCCGAAGATCCCGTTCCCATATTTGGAGTGTGTCTGATACTTCTCCTTGGTTGTAAAGCCTCTTCTGCTCCTATGGCCATATCAACTAAACCCTAGAGAGACGAGATTATTCTTTTATGGGGATCGTGGCTACATGGAATAGGGTAAGCCTTTTTCTATTAGTTGGGCCGGTCCACGAAAAAACAGACCTATTAAATGTTAACGGCCATTAAACCGAATAAACAGCCCGATAAAACGGACAAATCTTGAAATGTCTATAAACATAACAGGAAGGGAACCTTTACTTTTTTAACAGCCGTTTTTTAGAACATTGAGCACAGATATTAGCAGCACTGTGCAGCCTTCAACTACTTTTATCAAAAGGATACAAGAATTAACTTGGCAGCAAGAGCAGTTTGGTGGGTTATCAAAACTATTACGTCATGCATATCCTAGATTTCCGCTACCCGATTCCCTGAAGTTTATATGCTGTTTGAAAAGAAAGACATATCACAGGAACTTACAAGGTTGTGTTGACAAGCTGTACCACTCTCTGCTTGTAAGAACGACATTGGTCCACAAGGTCCATGATGACCTCCTGCCGTAGACCCTGCATGTTCGTTACTGCTTAGCAATGATGATTTGAGAGATAACTAGAAAACTTATGATTTATGAAATGCCATGTTAGAATTCAGTTGGACTATTTTTATGGCAATACACATATCCAGTTTTTTGTAAAAATAATCCCCACGTACAAGGAAAGACGAATTGGTTTATTTTGCCCTGCACTAACTTTCCATACATAAACTGACCATTCGATCATTTTCTGAACCACATATAGTTACAGAGGATGAGTAGGCACTCAGCAGAAATATACCTCTCTGTTACCAGGATCAATAGCATTTAACATTTCTGAAAGAACATCCATGACACCACGTGCATTCTGAATTTCTGTCAAGCTGGTAAAAAAAATAATGTGATTTTGAAATTTCCTTACAAAAGGAAACTTTAAGACTTGAAAGCAGTAATACAATGCTAATCATAATAATGATGAAACTGTGTGGTTATAAAATCGGAAAGGAAATTAAAAGCAGCTTCTCTACAGGTCCACAGAAAGGATCAGCTGTGAGGTAAAACCGCAAAAGGAAACACATTCAAGCTCTTGTGAAGAAAGCATTTAAGCATTAAAAAATCTCAGATTTGTTCTTCATCCAAATTCCTAAAGCTATACATAATATCCTTGGGTTCTGTTTAGAGTTTAGATTAGTGCCTTACCAATTTTCTAGAAAATGATCTTAATAGAAATGAAACCATACACATGTTGCATAGTATAATGGGTGGAGGGAGGTATAGTATGATAAGTTGATAACCCTCAATTTTGTCCTAGTTCAAAAGTGTACAAGATAATGCACACATTCTGCATTAGTACTGACCACCATCAACTATGTGGCTGCACGGTAAAGTAGGTTTTAAAAAGCAATATACCTCAATGCAGGTACTTCCAGTGCTGAAGATGATTCGGGTGTCTCTTGCTGATAGTTGTTACGTAAAGCAGGAGGAGGATAGTTCCGTAGAGGTTGAGTCTGTGGAGGAGTATAGATTGGCACAGAACTCTCTGGTCTTTGAGGAAATACAGCTCCAGCACGCTGATATGTCAAACAGCAAAATTATGATGAGTTCTAGAAAGCTTGATGCTAAACACTAGGCAATCGGATGCTTCTAAAAGTTTGGCTTAAACAAGAAAAATATTCCATTTATTTTGTATTACTGATTTACTGTTCTCTAGTAAAGAAATATTTCAGATGGTGAAACAAACACCATTTATTTTCTGTTTCTACTTTCGGTTCTTGTTTGTTAGTTAACACTAAACGTAAACAAATAAACAATTTTACAGGTGAAAATTTATGGAAGATGAACAAAATGTAAGTATGTTTGATCAGACATGAATAATACCAGCAGGTCTTGGTATGCCACATAATATTGTGGATATCTTGCACGGGCACCACCCAAAGCTTCTTGCCAAGTGTCTATCAGAATGAGTATCTTCTCTTTTACATGATAATCAGGCTACCAAAAAAAATCAAAATTGAAATCTTATTCTTTATATGGATGAATATTAAACGATGCAGGCATACCTTTTTCTTAACAATCTTCACCATTTCATGAAGTATATCCCTCTCAGCAACATGCATATGAACAAAATCTCCACAATTTTTAATCAGCGTCTCCAGCAACTGAAAAAAAGGAAATGCATGAAGTATTTCTACATGCTTACTTAGTTTAGTTGGGTACCTACTTTCACATATGAACAGCCCCAAGCCATCAAGTTAAATTACAGAACCACAAAACTCAACTATTCATTTTCCAGATAACTAAAGTATGCCACAAAAGATAAAAATCAGTAAAAAAAATAAAACCGCAAGGCTTATAAGTTTTCACAGAAGATAAGGAAAGTAACAAGGTTACATTACACAGGCCGATCTGTTATCCCTCTTGAATTTTGCCTTTTCCTGCAGTATCCATCATTTACCATAGAATTCTCTTGATCAAGCAAAGAACTTAGAAGATTCCATTACAAAGACCAATCTAACATCCGTCATCCTGACAAACTTGGCATTCCCTATCATACCAATCCCTTAGAATGTTATAGAAGCATCCATCATCCACCAAGTTATGATGTTGCAGCTGCTGACCACAGCCCCCTAAATGTCTTTTAGCTCTAACTAACTGCCAATCGTTGTTATTACATGATAAGCTCTCCAAATCGTGCTGTTACTGTTATACTACCATCAGTGGTCCAAAAAAGCAGTCCGGAGCTCATCGCACTTGCTGAATCATAATTTAGGTTCTAGCCAACTAAACAAACTTAAATCATAACAAGAGCCGGAATGTGATCGAATCATTATGGAGTCAATGGTCAATTCATATGCAAGTAATGCTGAAAGATGTATACAACAAGTGCATCTTCATGAAGATATGAGTGCACATCAGAGAAGTAAAACAAGTATATTTTCAACATGGAACTTTGTTGCCAGAAGAAGCAACACAAAGACATTTAAAATTTAAAATTGGTGACAGAAAACAATGACAAGACTCCAACTTCCATGGAAAACTGATAATTGATGGTTCAAATGTATACACCAGATGCTAAGTAAATTACAGAATGGTACTTACTGTTAGTGCGAGCAGCTGGACCTTTGAGTTCTTGTGCCCAATGCGTTTCTTGATAGACTTAACTACATCTTTGGCTTGCCTATGTGAATATTAGAGTATGAGAGAATATACTAGTAGTGAAAATGCTAAAATGGCAATATGGCATACCGGGCAGCAATATAGCAAAAAAAAACTGGCACACCAACTACAATTACAATACGACAGATACTGTTTTATGTAAGTTTCAGCTGCTTCATGTAAGCTTCAGATATTGAAATCATCGTAACCGCGCATTGTCTATTGGTTGATAAAGCATACACTTACTGTGCAAGATTCATCAACAGTTCGAGTTCCAGTTCTTTACATTAACAGAAAGTCAGAAACTAACAACAAATCCTCAAAATCAGGCATAGTCTCCACTAGCGCTTCCAGTTATAAGACAACAATAAGACAGCTCTGAAATCTAGCATAAACTCATGACCACTGAATTTTTGCATGTTGTGTTTTTGCCAGTTGCCACTACATTATTTTCTTTCTTATCATTTGGCTGGCACCATTAGTCAATGCTATTTAACTCAGATTGTTTGACCATTTGACATATTTAATGTTGTTACTTATCACAGACTCACAGTCAGGTTTTTAAGTTAAGACATAAATTCCTTGTCAGTCCACAGGACCACACATCAGCTATACTACTGCTATACTGATTGGTAAGAACTAACCCCTGTCACCTTTCCCCATCATGCCCGCAATCCTCCCTGTTGCTTGAGTAGGCGCCAACCCACACAGCATATGCTTCCATGGTATGTGGTTGCCAAGAAGATGGAGAAGAAGGTGTGCAAGACGCATCAGCTGATTAGCACCGCACCACACCTGTGCCAGGAGCACAGATTGTGAAATCCTAAAGCATCAACCCTGGTACGTTGGATCTTTAACCAAAATGTAACAATCGGTGCGGATTAGCCGGGCGAGGTGATTATGGTTATCCAACGGCTGAGCGGAACTGATCGGGTTGTTGTTAGTTACAGTTGCTGTAATGTCTGTTTTTGTTTTGTTTCCCGCTGTAACTCAGAGAGTTAATTTGAGAGAGGTAAATAGTTAGTTGAGAAGGGTAAACTTGGAGAATACGTTGGGTTTAAAAGGTAGATCGCTGGAAGAAAGGGGAGAACGAAAATATGAATGAAATCTATCTTTAGCTTCGGCTCTGTGTTCTTTTTCGTTTTTTTCCCTGTTCTTCTTCTGAACCCCTGTTGATTCTTTGATTTTGAGGATGATCTCACGCCCCAACTTCATTGGCGGCAAGGGGACATATCACAAAAGTCACACTAAATTGGCACCAAAGCTGTAGATTAAATTAATCAGGACTCCACATGAACCCCCACAATTTCAGTTTCTTCACCTAGCGAAAATTAATATTATAGACCCTATTGGCTTATCCATTTCTTTCCCCGTTAATTGAATGTGATGAACAAAATACCACAAAAACACAAAGATTGAAACTCGGGTGAATTTCACAGGACCACGAGGATTGATCAATACAATAGTTCTATCCGAACCTTCAACCCAGCTTCTAACGAGAGCATCGCCGCAGCCATACATACACCTAGAAAATCGTCGTGGGACCAGAACAAAATTCGCAGCGCGACAGCCCCCGCCCCAACCGCCGCCCGAGAAGCTAGCCGGCGATGCAACAGTAAGGCCGGCGCTGTGAACAATGAGAACAAAGCATGGATAGGAAGGGCAAAGGACAGTAGAGTCGCTCACGAGGGGTCGTGGTTGAGGATGTCGCAGATCTCGAGGTTGAGGGACCAGTCGGGCCCGATGAGCGACTCGCTCGTCGCTCGGTCGACCAGCACCGACTGCGGCATCGCGGCCAGCCCCCTGATCGGCGGCGACGGAGACGGTCGTGAAGCGCAGGCGGAAACCCTAGCCGGACCCTTGTCGTTCGTTTGCTTGGCCGAGAGGAGGAGGAAAATTCGTTTGCGGTTTTCGGGTTTGGATTTGGGTGGGGCCCGTGTTTCAGCGAGACATGTTTCCAAATTTGGGTTCAGTTGAGTTGCGCGCCACGTGAAAATTGCTATGACGTGGAATGCCTGCCCTCTCTCCGAACAAATTCTTTTCGTACGGCAGCCTCATTTCTAGTTTCCACAAGGCCATTTTGTGGGCTTCAAAATCCATGGAATTTGACCAATTTACCCTTTCTAGGTTCACCAGGCCCAACCTTATATTTGAGCAGGCCCGTCATCAGCGCATGTACTATTTAACTACCTCCGTCCAGGTTTACAAGACGTATTCTTTTTTTACATAGATTAAAAATATATATTAAAAATGATTATATTACTCCTAATTATTTTTGCTAAACACTATATTCAATTCATACATCTGGAGAATATGAAGTAAAGATGGATATTTGTTAGGGATATATAAGAAACATCACACAAATTTTGTATCGGAATATGAAATAGACCCTATATTTATAGGCAACATTATTCAAAAAATATGTCTTATAAATTTAGATGAATAGAGTATATTTTATCCTTTACTAGGGTAACATCGTGAGCTGAGATAGCTGTAAAAATCCCAGCCAAGAAACTTAACCAACATCCAATGTATGTATGTATATACTATCATATATAGCGGAGAGAAATAGCACGCAGGCAAAGGTGCTACCTCAGTCGATTTGCAAAAAGGTTATCTAAAAAATTTGAAATTACATTTAAGTCTCTACACGGTTTACGTTCACATCTTCTCGACGGTTTTAACAGACCATGAAGCTAGCCATCGCTCTATATAGTATCATCAATGCAACAGGTTTCTTCGCCCGTCGCCTGCGATTCATGACTTCTCGTGCAAACCCTATCCTCGTTCTCTGAAACGAACGACGCCCCCGTCGGACGCACATTGTTTTCTGAGGCTAACATCATTAATGGAGGAGAGAAGCACCGTAATTTCATGGATTCCCGTCCAACTCTCTTCTAGTTTCTTTAATTTTCAATGGTTTTAGTATAAATCCCTCCAAATAACCATCATCGCCTACTTTATTCTTAAATTCCCCTCTAACACAACATCTGAACTATCCAAAATGAAGTAACCTTTCTTGTAACTTTGATTGATTCACGTTAAGATCTCCTTCACTTGATTTGATTATCTAAGTTTCAACTTTGCACTCTCAAGATGATACTTACTGTTTTCTATTTTTTAAACATTTTGCACATATTATTCGGTATAAGATTTTATGGATGAAACGATGTTGTACTCTTTGTCCTTTAATTCAATTTTGCACATATTATTTGGTATAAAATTTCGTAGATAATCCATCAATATGCTACTGGCAACTGACAAGGCTCGCGCCGTAATAACTCACCTTCTTCTAGTACTCTTCCTCCAAAACATGTAGAGACTCCTCTTCAACTGATGATTTTGTTATAGCATTTAGAAGTCATGACGGTCGTGAGCAACTTCAAATAAGCCATTGATGGTGATCCTTTGGGTAGAAGGAACTCATCTAACGGTGGAGGATGACTCAAGAGTAGTATAAATAGAGGGGTAGTGGTAGCCTTCCTCCTCTTGAAGGTTTTGAGGTTTTTGTGCTCCTTTGAGCTTTGCCCATTTTGTTGTGAGGCTTTGTAAACCTTCTTTCCAGAAATAAAAACTTCATTTACTCATCTCTGAATTTATTTTACGCATTTACTTTATGTCTTTAAATTCAGCAATTTACATTCTTGCAATTAACTTTCATGCAAGTTGGATTTGTCTCCCCTCCTCCTAAATGCTTTTGGATCTTTTGTTGAGGATGTATGATTGATGTATGAGTCTTCTTCAGATCATATCCCAATCATTTAGGTAAGTCTTGTGTTCTTCATTGCAAGAAACTGATCTTTTGCTCTTTAGATGATCATTCTTGGAAGATTGGTTTTTGGGTGTTCTTGTCTTATGTTCTAGTTTACTATGACATGTGGGAAGCCATCTAGGATCATCTTGATCATCAAAAACCCACGAACTAGCTTAGAGCTAAGATTTCGTTCTTGAACCCGTTCTTGTGCACCCTTCGATAAATTTGAAAAAGGTCAGAATTTTGACATCAATTCTTGCAATTGACAGTTAGAATAGGTTCTTGACATCCATATGAAGGTGTCCACAAAGTTTCATTGAGTTTGGATTAGTAGATCAAAAGATCCCCTAATTTTCTTTTTGAACTCGTGCTGAAATCACGGGTCATACCACTATTTTTACTGTAGCTACAGTAACTCCGGTACTGCCGCCCATACAGGGAGGTAGTGCCAGCCTCAAGTTGAAATTTGTGAAAACTGATCCTTCCGCCTCCATTTGATACCTAAGTATTTTGGGAAAATAATGTCAAGTATTGTCTTATTTTTGTGAAAACTTTTGGAATCAGTGTTGGAACGGGTTGGTAAACTTGAGAGCCAAGGATGGCTGTGTTTACTCACTGCCAAAGCTGTGATCGAGAGCTACAAGTGCAAATGGATAGCGCAAAAATCTGCTAGCAGCGGTTCCTCAAAACCGAGTACCTGGCAGCCTTCTAGCCCTCGTTCTTCTACACCACCACCTCCAAGACCTCAAGGGCATATTTCTCGTCCTTCACCACCTGCATTTCAGCAATATAACCGCGGAGGATAGCCATCCAGGGGTCAAAACAAAGCTGCTACCGTCATATGCTTTGCTTGCAATGAGAAGGGACATTATGCGAGTAATTGCCCGCAAAAGAAGCAATCGACGACTCGTCCTCAACCCCAAAATGCTCCGCCTGGACCTCAAGGTCCAGCAAGTGGATGTGGAGGCCTTCAAAGTGCCCAGTCAGCCCCCAAGCCTCCCAAGGCTATGGGTGTGGTCGCATCAACCACGTGACTACCGAAGAAGCAAGCAACGCACCCAATGTGGTGCTGAGTATGTTTCTTGTGCACTCAGCTCCCACCTTGGTATTATTTGATTCTGGAGCATCTCATTCATTCATATCCACAAAAATTGTTGAGCAACAAAAGATTAAAGTCAACTATTTAGACAACAAAATGTTAATCTATTCACCTGGGTCTGTCATGAGAGTAAAACTTATAAGTTTGGGAGTTAGAATTGTGATCAATGGGATAGAATTCAAGGGTGATCTAATCAATGTTAATTCCCTGGGACTTGATGTTATACTCGGCATGGATTGGTTGTCCAAAAATAAAGGGCAAATTGATTGTGCAAACCGAGCTATCTCCTTGGTCAATTAAGATGGAATTCATGTCACATACTCCTCCGATCAAGCCTCTACCTTGCAGCAGCCATCCCTCCACTCTCTTTTGATTTTGGAGGTACATCAGGTGCCCATGGTTTGTGATTATCCTGATGTCTTCCATGAGGAGTTACCGAGTAAGCCACCAGACCGATACATGGAGTTTGTTATTGATCTTTTGCCCGGGACAGCACCTACCTCCAAACGTCCTTATCGCATACCCTCAGATGAGTTGGTTTAATTAAAGAAACAACTCAAGTAGCAGCTAGACAAAGGTTTCATCCACCCCAGTTCATCACCATGGGGAAGTCCGATACTATTTGTCAAAAAGAAGGACAATAGTCTCCAGATGTGTGTCGACTATCAGATCGCAAATTGATGACTTGTTTGATCAAATGAGCGGGGCTTAGGTCTTCTCAAAGATTGACTTGAGACTTGGCTACTTCCAACTCAAAGTCCGACCAAAGGACATTCCAAAGACCACCTTCACCACTCGCTATGGTTTGTATGAATACACCGTGGTTTCCTTTGGATTTACTAATGCACCTGTCACTTTCATGAATCTTATGAATAAGGTGTTCATGGGGTACTTGGACAAATTTGTGATGGTGTTCATCGATGATATCCTCATCTACTCCAAGAATGAAGAACATGAGCTTCACTTCCGTATGGTGCTCGACAAGCTTCGCAAGCATCAACTTTATGCGAAGTTTAACAAGTGTGAGTTCTGACTAAAGGAAGTTGGTTTCCTAGGCCATGTCTTATCCAAAGGTGGTGTCGCTGTTGATCCGAGCAAGGTGCGAGATGTGCTCGCTTGGGAATAGCCCCAAACTATTTCTGAGGTCCGAAGTTTCCTCAGTCTCGCTGGATATTATCATCGGTTCATCGAGAACTTCTCCAAAATTGCCAAGCCAATGACCGAATTACTCAAGAAAGAGAAGAAATTTGAGTGATCACCAGCTTGTGAAGGAAGTTTTCAGGAGTTAAAACAAAGACTCACAATAGCCCCAATTCTTACATTGCCCGACATACACAAGAGCTTCGACGTGTATTGTGATGCATCCCGTCAAGGCCTCGGTTGTGTATTGATGCAAGAGGGCAAAGTTGTGGCTTATGCTTCCCATAAATTGAAGCCTCATGAAGCCAATTATCCTACTCACGACTTGAAATTGGCAGCCGTCATCCATTCTCTCAAGATATAGTGGTATTACCTCATCGGTAATCGGTGTGAAATATACACCGGATCACAAAAGTTTGAAATATTTCTTTACCCAACCAGATATGAACCTTAGGAAATGAAGATGGCTTGAGTTGATCAAGGATTACAATCTGGGCATCCATTATCACCCGAGCAAGGCAAATTCAGTGACCGATTCACTCAGTCGAAAACTACACGCTGTCAACACCTCTATTATCGTCCATCAACCAGAGTTGATTGAAGAATTCCGTAAACTCAACTTGGAAGTGGTTGGAAAAGGGTATGTCGCAGCCCTGACCCTTCAGCCAACCCTTGAATCACAAATTAAGGCCGCTCAACTTAATGACAAAGGAGTGGCTAAAATCAAGCGCAAGATGAATGAAGATGTGCAGTCGGGATTATCTGAGAATGCCGACGGATTGGTCATGCGTGGTCAATAAAATGTGTTCCGGATGACCTTGAAATCAAGGAGTTGTTTCTAAAAGAAGCACATGAATCCCCTATTTCAATCCATCCTGGGAGCACCAAGATGTACCAGGACCTCCGAGAAAATTCTGGTGGCCTGGTATGAAACGAGACATTGCCGTGCATGTTGCTATTTGCGACGTGTGCCAACGCATTAAGGCAAATCACCAGCGACCAGCGGGAATACTTCAACCCATGCAGGTTCCCGAATGGAAATGGGATGAAGTTGGCATGGACTTCATCACCGGCTTACCAAGGACGTTGAATGAGCATGACTCTATATGGGTTATTGTCGACCGTTTGACTAAGGTGGCCCATTTTATTCCTGTGCGTGTCTCTTATAACGGAGCTAAACTCACCGAACTCTATATGAACAATATAGTTCAACTCCATGGAGTTCATAAAGTCATCATTTCCGATCGTGACTCACAATTCACATCTTGGTTCTGAGAAAGTCTACACAAACTTCTCGGAACCTAGCTATTTTTCAGCACGCCCTTTCATCATCAAACAGGAGGCCAAACTGAAAGGACAAATAAAATTCTAGAAGATATGTTGAGAGCTTGTGTGCTATCATATAGCACCAATTGGGAGAAGTGTTTGGCGTTTGCCGAGTTCTCCTACAACAACAGCTTCCAAACCAGCCTTCGAATATCACCATTTGAGGCACTCTATGGAAGGAAGTGCCGAACTCGTCTATTTTGGTCTGAGGTAGGCGAAAGGCAATTCTTCGGGCCAGCCATAATCCAAGAGGCTGAAGATCATGTTCGACTAATCAGAAGTCGTATGAAGGAAGCGCAATCGCGGTAGAAGAGCTATGATGACAATCATCGCTGTGAATTGAGCTTCGAGGTGGACGATCTTGTTTATATCAAGGTCTCACTGCTGTGTGGTACTCGACGATTCTGAGTCCATGGAAAACTAGCACCTCGATTTATCGGTCCATATTAGGTCCTTGCAAAAGAGGTGAAGTGGCTTGTCAACTTGAACTTCCGCTACAACTCTCCGATGTGCACAATGTATTGCACGTCTCTCAACTAAATAAGTGCCTTCGAGCTCCCACCGAACTCACTCCTTTGGATGCATCGATTTGCAACCCGATATGTCTTATTGCGAACATCCAATTTGCATCCTTGACGAAGCCGAGTGTCACACTCGCAACCATATTGTCAAAATGCTCAAAATTCAGTGGAGTAACCACAACGAGGAAGAGGCCACTTGGGAATGTGAAGACCATCTTAGAGCCGAATTCCCATTTTTCTTTGACGGGTCTAACTAATATCGAGGATGAGATTAATGTAACGGAGTAGGTTTGTAACATCTTGAAACTTGTGAAAAATAAATAAATTGGCATGGCATGATTTTTACTACACAATTGTAATTTCATCTGAATTTATTTATTTTTGAATTTCTATTTTTGCCTCAATTAATGTCCTTATTCACCTAAAGCAACACACTTAAAAGAAACATGTAAAAACTTCAAATAAGTCAATCTGCGAAATAATTTTTTAAAATACTAGAATAGTTTACATGAACAAATATAATTTTTCTAGAATTTTTGGACAACATTTAAAGGGTTTAAAACTTCAAAAATAGATTGAAGACATCAATTTTCAAGATTTCTTATTTGAAATCTACAATAGGGAATGGTGTAAAACCAAAGAAAATGAAAACTAGAATCCGTGGTCTTCTAGCACAAATTTTTTTAAGTGTGTAAGACCATTTTTCATCCACCTCAAGAGCACCCCCGAATTCTGCCAAAATTCTTCTCGAAGCTACAGTGCGGCCGATGTGTTCGACGAAATGCCCCTGAACCTGTGACATGGTCGCCGCTAGTGGGCCATGCCCTGGCCCATCCCCACCGACCAACCACCCCAGCTCACCCCCTCCTCCCCACTCCTCTCTCCCTGCTTCCCTTCCTCTCTCTGCCCATGTCGAACCGAGCCACGCGCTGCCGCAGCAGGACTCTGGCGCCACGTGGCTTCGTCGCCGAACCTCGCTCCCTCCGCCTTGCTCATCCCGCTGCACCTATTCCCTGCTCATCCCTACCTCGCTTCCCCTCGCTGTGAATCGGTCAAATTTGGGAACGAGGCAGGTGAGCCCCATTCTGCGAAGCCAGTCAATTGTTGAGCTCATCGTCACATTCCTGAGGCCTAGATTCGTCAGTCGGTTACCCTAAGTATGTGCTCGCCTTATTTGCAGCTTTCTCCGGTCAAGCCACCGCCGCCGCGGGCTCCTCTTCCCCGACACTGGCCGCTCGGTGGCAGCCCAGCCTGCGGCTTCGCCACTGGCCCGAAGTAGCCGAACAGCTCCCACTCAACCTCCTGGTGCTCTCCCCCGTTTTCGCCACGCCTCTGCACCCCTTCTTCTCCCTCTCCGGCGACCGACTCCACCAAGCACCGCCCCCTTCCGCCGCCAGCTCACCTCATTGCCGTTCGGCCCCAACCAAATGGCCTCCGTGGTTTGTGCAGCCTCCCTCCTGCTCTCTGAGCTACCCATTCGCTGTCTCTAGCCCTCCCCTACCACCGGCGAGCCTACCTCCTCCTTCCTCTGTTTTGTCTCTTTGACATGTGGGGCCCGGTCGTTAGCCACTCATCCTCTCTGTCTCTCACACTCGCAGCCAGCAGGACCCACACGTCAGGCGGTAGAACTTAAATTAAAAAACTTAAGGAAAAGGGAAATGTGTATTCGGTTAAGGAAAGCAGATTACCATTTTCTGAAGTTTTTCATTTTCAGTGATTTATTTAACTCTAACCGATTCAAATGCTTGTAACTACTGCTAGGAAACTCTAAATTTAGTGAACCAAATTTAAAAATTTGTATAAAATCATGTTGAATCTGAATATGCAAAAATATTTTAGTTTTGGTCTCTGTGATTTAAATGGGCTCAAATATATGAGATAGGCCTAAAGTGTGCTCAATATGAAACTCTTACAAACTAGGTCTAAAAATAATGAAACTAATTTTTTCATGTTCCTGAGGTCACAAGAATCTCAAATATGTAAAAATATTTAGATTTTGGAATAGTTTGTATCAAATGATTTAATGGGTCAATTTCAATTCATGCAAAGTTCAAATAGTAATAACTTGTGCAAATGAATTTCAAATTTGATGAAACCAAATCCTAGGGCCTTGAAAAATGATGCTATCTCTGTTTATGCAAAAATATTTCATACTTGCTCAAGTTTGAAATAAGTTCATAAAAGACTCTATTCTTCTCGTATATGAAAACTATCGCAGCTTAAAAGACTCTATTCTTCTCGTATGCGAAACCAACTTTAAAACACTTTTAGAGTCATCCCCTACTAATGCCAGAAAAATGGTTAAATAATCTCATAAAGTACAGTCGCAAACTTAAAACGAAAACGAAACCCTTATAGTGTAAACTTTAAAACCATTTAAGCTTTTTCAACATTGAACAAAACACCTCGTCTAAACACAAATATTAATGGAATCAGCCTAGAAATGCTCTCTAGTGCAAAGACTATCCTATTCTGAAGAAATAATCTTATTAGAACTTGCTTTGCATCTGAATCCTGTTAAGAATATAACTCTAAGTATTATGAATGCTAAAATCCTTAATACGGATAAACGAACTTAAGAAATTATTAGTTAAGATACTTGTATCGCAAGAATCATCTTGTAATCATGAATGTCCAACCAGTAGCCAAAATTTTATAAACTTGAAGGACCATGTGGAGGTCCAACCATGTTTGTGATGAGTATTTGACTTTATTTGAGCAAGGTGTGCTCAAGTTTGAGTTTGATTTGGATTGATTTTCAAAATGAAGCAATTTGAGTTGTCTCTGCCAGAGTGGCGATCTGGTCGTATGGACGCGGTAGTGATGAGTTGGATGGTTTATTGCACATCTTTGTGGGCATTGCTATGTGAGGAGTTTCCTTGTCTTTGATGGTTGCAGGACGACGGTGCTAGGTCATGGTGAGGCGAAGGATGACCGGGACTAGGCGAGGAGCGTCGGAGGTCGAGACGGTTGGGAGATCGCGGAAGATGATCGGAGACGGAGTCCGGCAAGTCAAGAAGATAAGGAAAGGAGATGATGCTAGCTAGATGCGCGTGGATCAATGAGGACCGTCGGATTGAGGTCTAGTTGATAGGTTAGCGGGTCTAGGTAGTATGCTTTGAAAACCGTGCAAGAAAACCCGGTATGTGTGTGGGTTTTGGGTTAGCCCTTGCATGGCTGTGTGTGTGGGTTAATCCTAGCCCTTAGATGAGTGCTCTAGGGTTGAGGACTCATCCAAGGGTGGTAGGTGGCCCAAGAGTAGTATAAATAGGGGTGGAGGGTAGCCTCCTTCCCTTGAAGGTGTTGAGGTTTTTATGCTCATTTGAGCTTTGCCCACATGAATGTGAGGCTTTGTAACCTCCCTTCCAGAAATGAAAGTTTTATTCATGCACCTCTGAATTTATTTTATGCATTTACATTATGTCTTTACTTTACGCAATTTAAATTCAGCATTTACTTTCCGTAATTACATTCCCGCAATTTACTTTCAAGTAATTTGGATTTGCTCTCCTCCTTCTAAATGCTGCTGTTCTTGGATGTTTTGAGTGTGTTCATATGGTTTTACATCTCTTTTGCACTCTTGGATTGAGTAGAGAACATCTTTTCTTTCAAGTTCCAACTTTGTTCTGAACTTGTTCTTGGCAAGCAGCAGTCAGTGTTTGATTTTGTAAAAATATAGAAAAATCCTTTTAGTGATTCTTATTGGAGGAGGTGCGGGACTCTGATATCCGCTTGCAGAAAAATTTTGGAGTTCACTTGTTGTACCGTTTGGGCGCCATGAGGTGAAAACCGAGCCCCAAACGTTCTGCTCGAAGTTCTTGACCAGACTGTGTTCTTCGATTTTTTGTGTTTTTTCTGTAAGGATTTTTGAGGAGAAATTTGGTGGAGTTCTTCAAAACTCTGATGCTCACAGGGATAAAAAGTCTCAAAATTTTGTGAGGTACAGAAACCCACCAACCTCCTGTGCAAATTGAGGACAAGTTCTGGGAATTCTGCTTTTGCTTTTCTGAAAGTGACTTTTGTGATTTGAATTGATGTCCTTTCTAAAAGCAAGAGTTTGAATTGATTCCTCTTTATCTTGGACACTAGACAATCAGGATTGTGACTCAAAAATCCCCACATATTTTATGGTACTTATCCATGCAAGCTTGGGGTACACATAGTTGTCTAGTTTTTCGGGTTTTTCACAATTCCTTTTGAGCGATCTTGTCGAGGTTTTTGTTGGAGTATTTTGGGGGAATTTTTATTTGCGACCATTCACCCTCCTCTGTTCGCCATTTCGGTCCTTCAATTGGTATCGAGCCGGTTCGCTCTTTCTAGATCTTGACCGGTCTCAAGAGCCATGGCGACGGACAAATATTCCACCAAGCCTCCAATCTTTAATGGAGTTGAGTTTCCTTTTGGAAGTCCGGATGGAGTCATACATCATCGCTCGGGGCTACGATATGGCGAAGGTGAAACTCCGTATGAGGTTCTGGCGATGAAAATGTCACGGCCATCAATATGGTTGACGTTGAGGCGAATGCTAAGGCAAGGAACATTCTCATCTGTGGTCTTAGCCATGTGAGTATGATAGGATTTTCACCTTCGCTCCGCTCACGAGATTTGGGTAACCCTCGATGCTTACCATGAGGGCTCTACTCAAATCAAGGCGTGAGGCGAGACCAGTTCAAGCGCGAGTACAACAAGTTTGATCAACGCTACCGTGAGAGTCTCGACGAGTGTTTTGGTCGGTTTACAAAGATTTTGGCGACCTCCGAGCGATTGGTTGCATATACCTTGACTCGGACAATGCTCGGCATTTCTTGACCGCACTCGACCTTGGGTTTGGGAGATGAAGGTGACCACCATCAAGGACACCACCGACTTATCGACTCGACTCTTGGCGGGCTTTATTCCCGCCTCAAGACTCATGAGATCGATGTCGTCTCTCTAAGACGAAATCTCGATCGATGGATTTGGTCACCGATCCCATTGGATCTTCTTCTTCCGATCCTTCTATTGGTTTCTCTCTTCCGCCCTTTGCGAGCTAGCGATGACCAACTGGAAAAATTTCGAGAAAATGAGCTTGCTCTTCTCGCCGCAAGTTTTCTCATGCATACAAGAGGTGAGAGAGAGGAAGAGAGGTGGCATGATCACCGCTTGAGTGTGGTGGCCCCAACCACATTCGGCGAATATCCCAAAGCGGAGAAGGGCAAGAACGGCGTTGGCGGTTCGGGCAAGAACGACTACACCGACAAGAACCGCAACAAGAAGTCTCGGTTCGTGAATCGGCGCACGAGAAGAAGTACCGCAACTTCTCCAAGAACAAGAAGCTCTTCCACCGCGCTCGGCCGCGCTTGACGACATCAACCTCTCCGACACGGAGACATGGAGCGACGAGGCGAGGATGATCCGCAAGAGAAGAAAGGCGACGACTTCTCGGCATGTGCTTCATGGCCGACACCAACGACATCGGCGACTCCGAGCTCTACAATGACTCGGACGAGGTACCCTCCTATGACCACTCAACGAAGCTTTACGCAAATTAGGAAAATTTCATGCTAGAGCTAGAGCTAGGTGTACAGAGCTTGAGAAGGAAGTAGGTACCTTGACTCGGAGTTAGCTTCACTTAGATCTTCTCCTCCCGAGTCACCGATGATTGCTCTTTGTGTGATGCTATTCTTGTGGAGTTGGAGAACCTAAGGACCATACATGATAGTGTGCTTGTTGAACTTGATGGTCTTAGGTTGAAGAATGCTAGCACTAGTTCTGTTGATGCTATTCTGTTGAGGCTAGTTTTCTTCATGCTCACTCCACTCCATCATGCTCTAATTGCCCTAAATTGCTTGCCAAATTGATACCATGAGCGAACACCTTAGGAAGCTTTACGCTAGAAACAATGAACTTGAATCACATGCTTCTAAGGACCCGGTCGGCTCATGTGAGGGTCAGTAAGCAATTAAAACTTGACAATGAAACCACTGAATGTCAAGTGTGCTAAACTTGCTAAGGACTTACTAGATAAGTCACAAAAATATTGCTTGCGATGTCTTGAGATTGTGGGGACTTGGATAAAATCCATGTCGAGCTTAGGAAGAAATTAGAAGACCAAGCCCATAGAATTAGAGATGCTCCTTGCGTTTCTTGTGAGGCCCTCAAGATTGAGGCAGCCGTCTTTGAGGAGAAAATGCACGTCTTGAGAGAGCTCATCTTTACGGTTCTTCTTCCTCTCCTTCCCCTGTTCTTCTTGTGCTTCTTTCTTCCGAGATTGCCGGTATCTTATGAGCACTCTCGAGAAGTTTGTTGGAGGCAAGAAGAAGCTCAATCTTATTCTAGACCAATCCAAGATTAGTAGATTCAATCAAGGTCTAGGATTTGATCCCTTGGAGCACGCTCGGCGCATCCTCCCACCATTGTGCGCGGCTCCAAGAGTGGTGAGATTGTGGTAGCTCTGAGTGAGTACCACCGTGTTTAGGTCTCACTGGGTTGTCCATAGGACTTCGACCGAAGGGTGTTACTCCTATTATTCGCCTCTAGCAAGGCGAAGTACACATGCACCTTCCGTAAGAAGGATGGTCACCTAGTAGATTTACGCTTCAGCGCCAAGATCACTCGGCGTGGCGTGTTGTCGCTCTTAGGGGTATTCGAGGTCATCCCGGACTTTGAGTGCTCCTAAGACACACACCGCTTCTAGACAGTTAGAGAGTCGCTTTGTTTTGGGGCGCCCGGACTTGGTTTTCATGCTAGTTCTTGAGTTTTAGTCCGGAGTGTTCGTAGTCGATCTTTCCGCCGTCCTCTTGATATTCCTCGTTTTTCCCATCGAGGTAGATATCAGTGGCGTGAGGTGTTTTTCGGTAGGAGATCCAGCAGCCTTCTTTGGGATGGTCGGCTTTTGCACCACGGCGTGCCAACCCGCTTTGACTCCTAGATTATCTACGAGTTGCTCCGATCGTGTGAGAGTTGGCGTCAGAGAGACACTCGAGTCCGATCTTCTTACGTGGGTGGTACTGAGGTGTCGTATGGTTCAAGATTGGGTTCCTAAGTCTTCACTCTATCCCGATCTTGAGTCATCTTTCTCTTGTGTCTTGATCGGAGTTAAATCGGATGGGGAAGGGCGATGTTTGGATTGTTGACTCGGTTGTTCTCGTCATATGACCGGAGATTCTCGTTGGTTCTCTTCCTAGTCCGAGCCCCGGTGATGAATTAATCACTTTTGGGGATGCATCTTCAGGTAGAGTCATTGCTAAAGGTACCATCTGCATTAACCAAAATTTCATTCTTAAAGATGTTGCCTTAGTAAGTAAGGTGCAATACAATCGCTCTCTGTTTCTCGACTTATCGATGACTCTTTCGAGGTAAGCTTCAAGAGTAATGCTGTAGAATCCTTGATTCATCGGGAGGGTTAGTTCTTGGGATTTCTAGATTTGGGAGAGTCTTTCGTGCTGATTTTTCGCTTCTTCGGAGACTCTCTTCGATGTTTGATTGCTTCGAGTCCCGTGATCTCTCCTTCGGCATAGGAGACTTGGTCACATTGGTTTTGATCATTTGACCCGAGTTAGCGACCATGATCTCATTCGGGTTTGCCCAAACTCAAGATGGTCAAAGACTTAGTTTGCTCTCCTTGCCGACATGGCAAGATGGTTCTCGCTTCTCATCCTCCGACCACCGTAGTGATGGTGATGCACCAGACAGCTTTTACATATGGACTTTGTTGGTCCGGCTAGAGTGCGATCAGCAGGAGGAAGTGGTATGTTCTTGTCATCGTTGATGATTTTTCTAGATACTCTTGGGTATTCTTCATGGCCTCGAAGGATGAGACTTTTTCACTTCAGGGGTTTGATCGAGAGGTTGTCTATTGAGCTCCGGTGCATTACGAGCTATCTGCAGATGATAATGGCACGGAGTTCAAGAATTCCTACTTTGAGAGTTTTTGTGTGGAGTCGGTTTAGAGCATCGTTCTCTTCTCCATACGCTCCTCGTGAGAATGGCGAGTGGAAAGGAAGAACAGGACCCGGTTGAGATGGCGGACGATGCTAGACGCAGTCTGAGACTCTTAGGAAGTTTTGGGTGAGGCTATAGCTCCGCTTGCCATGTTTCTAATCGCGTGTTTTGAGAGCACATTTGCATCGCACTTCTTATGAGTTGAGGTATGGGCGAAAGCCCGGTGTGTCTCATTTTCGCGTTTTGGTTGCAAGTGTTTTATCTTAAAGTCCGTAACCTAGATAAGTTTGAGTCTCGCTCTCGATGGTATCTTTCTAGGTTACTCGACTTCTTCTCGTAGCTATAGGGTCCGGAGTGTTGATGCGCATAGGATCATAGAGACACGTGATGTGACCTTTGATGAGGCTAGCCTAGGAGCTAGACACGATATTTGAGCTCTTCTTATCCCTCCGAGACCATCTTTGTAGAAGATGAGGATGATGGAGATGATGGTGTTCCACCGGATCCAGTTCCCTCTATACCGAGGTGCCTCCTGTTTCCATTTCGCACCTCGGGAGACCACCCTTGCCTTCCGACTCTCCTTGGAGTGGCTCTGCTCCTACCTCTTACGTGCATGAGGTAGAGGCCATCGCTTCGGTCCTCCCGTCATATCCAGAAGCTCATCCACCGATCGGATCATTGGTGATCTGTTTGAGCGTCACTCGCTCAAAATCAGGTTTGTCGATTCTGCCTCCACTCTGCCTTCGTTGCCTCCTTTGAGCCGAAGATGTTTCTCATGCATTATCCGATGAATCGTGGATTAATGCTATGCATGAGAACTTGAGAACTTTGAGAGGAACAAGGTATGGCAGCTTGTCGAGCCCCATCTGGTCATAATGTCATTGGGACCAAGTGGGTGTTCAAAACAAGCAGAGTGAGGATGGGGTTGTCATTCGCAACAAGGCTAGGCTAGTTGCACAGGGTTTTTCTCAGGTTGAGGGTCTTGACTTTGAGGAGACCTTTGCCCCCGTAGCTAGACTAGAGGCTATTAGGATCCTGCTTGCATTCTCTGCATCCCAGGGCTTCAAGCTCTATCAAATGGATGTCAAGAGTGCATTCCTCAATGGCTATATTGAGGAAGAGGTTTATGTCAAACAACCTCCAGGATTCGAGAACCCCAAGTTTCCGAGTCATGTATACAAGCTCTCCAAAGCTTTGTATGGACTCAAACAGGCCCCCAGAGCATGGTATGAGAGGCTCAAGTCTTATCTTCTCACCATGACTTCAAAATGGGTATAGTAGACAAAACTCATTCATCGGACACCATGAGTCTCATTTTCTTCTTGTCCGATTTATGTGGGCGATATCATTTTGGTGGCTCGTCTCATTCGCTTGTGTCTCGGTTTTACGAGGTGATGAGCACGGAGTTTGAGATGAGTATGATGGGCGAGTTGAGCTACTTTCTTGGCTTCCAAATCAAGCAGACTCGGGAGGGTACTTTCTTGCATCAAGGCAAATATACCCGTGACCTCCTGAGGCGCTTCGACATGTCCGATGGGAAGCCGGTGATGACTCCTATGGCCACCACCGCTGTCCTCGAGCCCGATGAGGATGGTGAGCTCTTGATCAAAAGGAGTTTTGAGCATGATCGGCTCCCTCTTGTACCTCACCGCTTGAGACCGGACATACATTTCGTTGTGTGTGCGTGCGCTCGATTTCAAGCTTCTCCTCGCGCCTCACCGCCAGCGGTCAAGCGCATTTTCAGTACCTTCGTGCTACTGCGATTATGGTATTTAGTACTCTTCTTCTTCTTGTCTATCTCTTAGAGCCTTTTCCGATGCCGACTTTGTTGGTCAGAGGATAGATAGGAAGAGCACTTCGGCACTTGCCAATTCATTGGCACTTCTCTTGTTTCTTGGTCATGTAGGAAGCGATCCGAGTTACCTGATCCACCGGCGAGGCCGAGTATGTTGTTTGCAGCCGATTCTTTGTAGCAGTGCTCTGGATGAGATCGACCTTACGGGACTATGGGTTAGAGATAGAGAGTGTGCCACTTTTACGTGACAACACTTCAGCTATTTGCATTGCTAAAAACCCGATGCAACATTCCGGACCAAGCACATTGATATTAGATATCACTTCCTTAGAGACCATGTGGAGAAGGGAGATATCGCGCTTCAGTTCGAGAGAGTGACCTTCAGTTAGCCGATATCTTCACCAAGCCTTTGGATAGCTCCAGATTTGTTGCCTTGAGGAGTGAGCTTGGAGTCGTGAGCCCTTACGGCCTTTCGTGAGGGGGAGCTGGTTTGTATATTATGTATTATATGTTTTCTTTCAGCTTTTCTTTTCTTTGTGTTTCTTCTGGTGACTTTGGGCTTGTTTTCTTGAGTTGAGTTCACTCACTTAGACTTCTGGCATGCCTTGCATTGACCTCTTATCTTGTGCTTTAGGTTGCTATCATGCGTGATTAGCTGTTCTCTCTTCTCTCTAGGTTGAGTTCCCTCACAGTCTTATAAGTCTAGCAGGTATTGGGCCTCTGGTAGGCAGTGCATGTGCACTCCTTAGTTGGGATCTAGAGTCGACTTCCCTATGTCGATCCTTTGGGAAGATAAGAGCGAGTCCGAGCCGTAGTGAGTCTCTTCTATCTTTTCTATGCTCTATAGCCATCCAGTTTTGCAGTTTCTCGACTTGTTCTCCTCATTCTGCATTTTTGGTTATTATTGAGTTCATTGGGTTTTCTTTATGCCTAATCTTGATAATAACTCAACTTTAACCAGATTTGAGCTTAAAATTGATTCATTTGTTGAGGGGGAGTTTGGGAATCTGTTCATGCATTGCATTTTCTGTTTTATGAGCTTTGTCTATTATGCAATTGATTTCTTCTTCATGCTATACACCATGCTACATCATTTGAAGAAAATCACTAGCTTAGGTATGTCCAAGTTCATTTAACTTGCTAAGCTTAAAAATGAAATAAGCCTTAAATGAAAAACTTGATGAAACTTGTTGCTTTTACTTGCTAGGTTTCTTCTCTAGAGGTTTGTGCCATAATTTGAGAAATTTAGGAGTTCTCTAGAGTCCCTATAGCAACTTGGGTGAAACTAGTTTGATCCATGCAGAGTCCTTCAATTGCTCATGAATCGTTGTGCTAAAAATGAAAATTAAACAAAATTGACTCTTCTTGTGCACATACGACTCAACACCTTGTATTCACAAGACCGCTTCCCATTGCACTTGGGATGAACTTGGAATACATCGTGTTTGACCTAGACCATCCTCTTAAGAGCTCATCTTGAGATGGTCGATACGGCTTGAGTCAATTGGTTGTCAAAAGAAAATGCAAATAAATTAAAAACAAAGACATATGTGGGTAAAGAATGCAAATAATGTCAAACATTTGCACCCGCTATGTCTTGTATGATGATAAATCAAAATTTGCATTAAGTGATAAATGAGCCCGAAGGACCTTGTATGCTCTTCTAGATTCCCCAACGTGTTGAGTAGGTTGAACTCTAGGTTTTCCTTTTGATCCTTAGAGTGGCTATTCTTCTATTTTTGAAATTAAAGCTAAGTGTTGCACTTGTCAATTCTTGCTAAAAATGAAATATTCAAAACTAAGCTCGTATTTGCACTTGGACATGTCTTAGTTTAGTCATCTTCTGAAATTGACAAGCTTGGTGTAGTATCCTTCCATTTTGATCAATTGGATAATCTTCAAAGCTCTTTCGATTGCATTTCATGCATACATAAAAAAAAAATTGATGCCTATATTGCCAAAAGGGGGAGAAAACGTAGAAAAGGCATCACTAAAAAGATAAAAATGTGAATGCTTATTTGGTTATTATGATCTTTGTAAAACTATGCTACTACTTCTGTTGGATCATAATCTCATAATCACATTTGACATGTTTAGTTGGATTTTAGAGTTTTTGTTGAAAACTTGCTCTTTGTTAAATTTAACTCTAAAATCTAAATTCCTCTTCGTCAACTTGGTCATGGTTCTAATTTCTATCTTTGGACCAAGTTTGACTTTGCAACTAAAAATTGCTTTCTTCTTCATTTTCTTCAAACTCAAATTTATGCCTTTTGTGTGGTTTGTCAATATACTCATCAAGGGGGAGATTGAAGGACCATGTGGAGGTCCATCCATGTTTGTGATGAGTATTTGACTTTATTTGAGCAAGGTGTGCTCAAGTTTGAGTTTGATTTGGATTGATTTTCAAAATGAAGCAATTTGAGTTGTCTCTGCCAGGAGTGGCAGGACCGGTCGTATGGACGCGGTAGTGATGAGTTGGATGGTTTATTGCACATCTTTGTGGGCATTGCTATGTGAGGAGTTTCCTTGTCTTTGATGGTTGCAGGGCGACGGTGCTAGGTCATGGTGAGGCGAAGGATGACCGGACTAGGCGAGGAGCGTCGGAGGTCCGAGACGGTTGGGAGATCGCGGAAGATGATCGGAGACGGAGTCCGGGCAAGTCAAGAAGATAAGGAAAGGAGATGATGCTAGCTGGATGCGCGTGGATCAATGAGGACCGTCGGATTGAGGTCTAGTTGATAGGTTAGCGGGTCTAGGTAGTATGCTTTGAAAACGTGCAAGAAAACCCGGTATGTGTGTGGGTTTTGGGTTAGCCCTTGCATGGCTGTGTGTGTGGGTTAATCCTAGCCCTTAGATGAGTGCTCTAGGGTTGAGGACTCATCCAAGGGTGGTAGGTGGCCCAAGAGTAGTATAAATAGGGGTGGAGGGTAGCCTCCTTCCCTTGAAGGTGTTGAGGTTTTGATGCTCATTTGAGCTTTGCCCACATGAATGTGAGGCTTTGTAACCTCCCCTTCCAGAAATGAAAGTTTTATTCATGCACCTCTGAATTTATTTTGCGCATTTACATTATGTCTTTACTTTACGCAATTTAAATTCAGCATTTACTTTCCCGTAATTACATTCCCGCAATTTACTTTCAAGTAATTTGGATTTGCCTCCCCTCCTTCTAAATGCTGCTGTTCTTGGATGTTTTGAGTGTGTTCATATGGTTTTACATCTCTTTTGCACTCTTGGATTGAGTAGAGAACATCTTTTCTTTCAAGTTCCAACTTTGTTCTGAACTTGTTCTTCGCGCAGCAGTCAGTGTTTGATTTTTGTAAAAATATAGAAAAATCCTTTTTAGTGATTCTTATTGGAGGAGGTGCGGGACTCTGATATCCGCTTGCAGAAAAATTTTGGAGTTCACTTGTTGTACCGTTTGGGCGCCATGAGGTGAAAACCGAGCCCCAAACGTTCTGCTCGAAGTTCTTGACCAGACTGTGTTCTTCGATTTTTCGTGTTTTTTCTGTAAGGCTTTTTGAGGAGAAATTTGGTGGAGTTCTTCAACACTCTGATGCTCACAGGGAGAAAAAGTCTCAAAATTTTGTGAGCTACAGAAACCCACCAACCTCCTGTGCAAATTGAGGACAAGTTCTGGGAATTCTGCTTTTGCTTTTCTGAAAGTGACTTTTGTGATTTGAATTGATGTCCTTTCTAAAAGCAAGAGTTTGAATTGATTCCTCTTTATCTTGGACACTAGACAATCAGGATTGTGACTCAAAAATCCCCACATATTTTATGGTACTTATCCATGCAAGCTTGGGGTACACATAGTTGTCTAGTTTTTCGGGTTTTTCACAATTCCTTTTGAGCGATCTTGTCGAGGTTTTTGTTGGAGTATTTTGGGGGAATTTTTATTTGCGACCATTCACCCCCCCTCTGTTCGCCATTTCGGTCCTTCAAAACTTAACATGTACAAATCACTTTCTATGCAAAAACATCTAAGGCCAAGAACTATGTATACATAACAACTTAACTAATGTCTTGATCATACCAACTCTAAATAATTTTTGCCTCCCCCTGGCCAGCAGTACCGCCCACCTGAGGTCGGTAGTGCCACTCTAGGCAGACTCAACTCAAATTGCTTCACTTTGAAAATCCAATTCAAATCAAACTCAAACTCAAGCACCTCATGCTTAATCACAGTCAATAACTCATCACCAATAAGGTTAGACCTCCACATGGTCTTTCAATCTCTCCCTTGATGAGTATGTTGACAAACACCCAAAAAGGCATAAAAATTTGAGTTTGAAAGAGAAGAAGAAAGCAATTTGAATGCAAAGCCAAACTTGGTTCAGAGAGAAAGAAAATAAGGACATGACTAAGTTGGCAAGAAGGATTTTAGAGCAAGCCAATTGAAAGAACAAGTTTTCTAAAAAAACTCTAAAATTCCAAGAAAACTCAAATATACTTATGATCTTCCTAAGAATTAGCAAGTTTTTACCAAGATCATAAGAACCAACATGCATTCACATTTTTATATTTTTAATGATGCATTTTTCTACAATTTCTCTCCCTTTTGGCAATATAGGCATCAAGATTTTTACATTTTCTCCCCCTTTGACATGGATGTATGAAATGCATCTAAAGAGCTTTGAAGATTATCCAAGTGATCAAAATGACAAGATATGACACCAAGCTCGTCAATGGCAAATTAGACTAAACTAAGACATGTCCAAGTGTAAAGAACAAATTTTGCTTGCAAGCTTAGTTTTAAATATGTCATTTTTAGCAAGATTTGACAAGTACACTACTTAGCATTAGTTTTAAAACTAGACGCAAAGTCACTCAAAGGATCAAATGAAAAACCTAGAGTTGAACCTACTCAACACTTTGGGGAATCTAGAAAAGCATACAGGGTCCTTCGAGCTCATTTTTCATTTAATGCAAATTTTTCTTTAAGACTTTAAAAGACATAGCGGGGTGCAAATGTTTGACATTATTTGCATTCTTTACCCACTTATGTTTTTTTATTTGCATTGTTTTTAAAGCAATTGACTCAAGCCATATTTGACCATCTCAAGAAGAGCTCTTAAGAGGATGGTCTTGGTCATACACGGTGCATTCCAAGTTCATCACAAGTGCAATGGGAAGCTGTCTTGTGAATGTAAAGTGTTAAGTCTAATACGCACAAATAGAGTCAATTTTGCTTAATTTTCATGTTAGCTCATTGATTTATGAGCAAAATAAGGACTCAAGTATGGATCAAACAAGTTTCACCCAAGTTGCTATAGAGACTCTAGAAAACACCAAAATTTCACAAATCATGGCAAATACCCATAGAGAGGAGACTTAGCAAGTAAAAGCAACATGTTTCATCAAGTTTTTCTTTTAAAACTCATCTTTCAATTTTTAGCAAGCTTAGCAAGATAACTGAACTTGGACATATCTAAGTTAGTGATTTTCTTCATATGATGTAGCATGGTGTATAGCATAATGAAAAGATCATTTGCATAATAGGCAAATCATAAAACAAAAAACAAAGTCTAAATGCAATTCATGAAACAAATTCCCAAACTCCCCCTAAACATGTGAATCAATTTTAAGCACAAATCTGGTTCAAGTTGAGTTATTAGCAGAATTAAGTTCAAGAAAGGACCAAATGAACTCAATCAAAACCATGAACACAGAATGAGGAGAAGAAATCGAGAAACTACAACTGGGTGGCTATAGAGCATATAAAAGATAGTAGAGAACACTATGGCTCAGGCTCGCTCTCATCTTCCCCAATGACTAACATAGGAAAGCTGCCTCTAGATCCCATCCTAAGGAGTGCACACAGACCCTGTCTACCCAGGGGGCCCAACACCTGCTAGACTTATAAGACTGTGAGGGAACTCAATCTAGAGAGAAGAGAGAACATCTAATTATGCATGATAGCAATCTATAGCATAAGACGAGAGGTCCATGTAAAGCATACCAGAAGTCTAAGTGAATTGAACTCACAACCCTAAAATTAAGCCCAAAATCACCCAGAAAATGCAAAAGAAGGAAATTCTGCAAGAAAATATATAATACATAATATACAGATCAGCTCCCCCTCACGATAAGCTGTAAGGGCTCAAGACTCCAAGCTCACTCCCCAAGGCAACAAACCTAGAGCTATCCAAAGGCTTGGTAAATATATCGGCTATCTGGTGGTCACTCTCCACAAACTGAAGCACTATGTCTCCCTTCTCCACATGGTCTCTAAGGAAGTGATATCTAATATCAATGTGCTTGGTCCTACAGTGCTGCACTGAGTTTTTTGCAATACAAATAGCAAAGGTGTTGTCACAAAAAAGTGGAACACTCTCTATCTCTAACCCAAAGTCTCGTAAGGTCGATCTCATCTAGAGCACTTGACTACAACAACTAGCTGTAGCGACATACTCGGCCTCAGCGGTAGACTGTGCAACTTCGGACCGCTTCCTAGATGATCAAGAAATAAGAGAAGTGCCAATGAATTGGCAAGTAATAGAAGTGCTCTTCCTATCTATCCTACAGCCAGCAAAGTCTGCATCAGAAAAGGCTCTAAGGGACAGACAAGAAGAGGAAGAGTACCAAATACCATAAACAATGGTAGCTCGAAAGTACCTAAAAATGCGCTTCACCGCCTGACAGTGAGAGACACGAGGATAAGCTTGAAATCGAGCGCACAAACACACAGTGAAATGTATGTCTGGCCTCGAAGCAGTGAGATATAGAAGGGAACCGATTATGCTCTGGAACTCCTTCTGATCAATTGGCTCACCATCCTCATCAGGCTCGAGGACAGCAGTGGTGGCCATAGGAGTCATCACTAACTTCCCATCAGACATATCGAAACGCCTTAGGAGGTCTCGAGTGTACTTGTCTTGATGCAAGAAGGTACCCTCTCGAGTCTACTTGATTTGGAAGCCAAGGAAGTAGCTCAATTTGCCCATCATACTCATCTCAAACTCTGTGTTCACCACCTTCGGCTCAAAGGAGGCAACAAAGGCTGAGTAGGGACAGAAAGAAGATAAGCCTAATTTTGAGCGCGTCACACTCTCAAATAGATCACCAATGATCTGATCAAGTGGATGAGAAAGTTGAATATGGCGGGGAGGTCCAGAAGCAGAAGTGGCCTCTACCTCTTGAACAGAAGAGGCAGGAACAGAACCACTCGCTCAAGGAGAGTCCGAAGGTAAGGGCTGGTCTCCCTAAGGTGCAGAAATGGAAACAAGAGGCACCTCAAGTGTAGAGGGGACTGGATCAGGTTGAATACCATCATCTCCATCCTCTACAAAGATGGTCTTGGAGAGGAAAGAGGAATCTGAAATGTCGGGTCTAGTTCCTGGGCTAGCCTCATCAAAGGTCACATCATAGGTCTCTATGATCCTATTCGCATCACAACTCCAGACCCTATAGCTATAAAAAGAAGTCGACTAACCCAGAAAAATACCATCAGAAGAGCGAGACTCAAAATTATCCAGGTTACCAGACTTCAAGATTAAACACTTGCAACCAAACACACGAAAATGAGAAACATTGGGCTTTCGCCCATAACTCAACTCGTAAGAAGTGCAATGCAATGTGCTCTCAAGAATACTCAATTAGACATATGGCAAGCAATAGCTATAGCCTCAGCCTAAAACTCCCTAGGAGTACTGTACTTGTCTAGCATCATCCTAACCATCTCAACCAGGGTCCTATTCTTCCTTTCCACTACGCCATTTTGCTGAGGGACATAGGGAGAGGAGAATTGATGCTCTAAACCAGACTTCACACAAAAACTCTCAAAGTAGGAGTTCTTGAACTCCGTTCCATTATCATTGTGTATAGCTCGTAAGGCACCTGGGAGCTCGATAGACAACCTACTAACAAAACCCCTGAAATGAGAAAAAGTCTCATCCTTCGAAGTCATGAAAAATACCCAAGAATACCTCGAAAAATCATCGACAATGACAAGAATATACCACTTTTCATCCGCTGACTGCACTTTAGCTGGACCAACAATGTCCATATGTAAAAGCTATCCTGGTGCATCAGTCATCACAACAGTGACTGGAGGATGAGAAGCAGCAACCATCTTGCCATGACGGCAAGGAGAGCAAACTAAGTCTTTGACCATCTTAAGTTTGGGAAAACCACGAATGAGGTCGTGGCTGCTAACTTAGGTCAAATGATCGAAATGTGACCAAGTCTCTTATGCCAGAAGGAGAGATCACGAGACTCAGAAGCAATCAAACACCGAAGAGAGTCTCCAGAAGAAGCAGAAAAATAAGCACGAAAGACTCTCCCGAATCTAGAAATCCCGCAAACTAACCCTCCTAATGAATCATGGATTCTACAAGCACTAATCTTAAAGCTTACCATGAAAGAGTCATTGATAAGCTAAGAAATAGATAGCAAATTGTATTGTAGCTTACTCACTAAGGCAACGTCCTTAAGAATGAAATTGTCATTAATGCAGTTGGTACCTTTGGCAATGACTCTACCTGATGAAGTATCCCCAAAAGTGATCAACTCATCACCGGGGGCTCGGACTAGGGAAGATAACCAACGAGAGTCTCCGGTCATATAGCGAGAACAACCGGAGTTAACAATCCAAACCTCTCCCTTTCCCATCCGATGAACCTGATCAAGATACAAGAGAGAGAGATGACTCAGTATTGGGATAAAGTGAAGACTTGGGAACCCAATATTGAACCACACAATGCCTCAGAATACCAACCACAGAAGAAGAAGACTAGACTTTAGTGTCTCTCTGACCCTCAACTCTCACAAGATCAGAGACAATGTTAGTAGAAGATCTAGGAGCCAAAATTGGGTTGGCCCGCTATCGTGCAAAGGTCGAACCATCCCAGTGAGGCTGTCCAAATCTCCTACTAGGAAATACCTCACGCCGCTGATATCTACATGGGAAAAATGAGGAATATAAGGAGGACGGCGGAAAGACTGACCACGAGTAGCTCCAGGACTAAAACTCGACTGAACAACATGAAAACTAAGTCCTAGACGCTGCCTAAGAACAGGCGACTCTCTAACCTGTCTAGCAGCAGTGCATGCTTTAGAAGCACTCAGAGTCTGGGGATGACCCTGAATACCCCTAAGGGCAGCAACATGCTGACGCCTTTTGATCTTGGCATGCCTGAAGAAAAATCTGCCAAATGTCAATCCTTCTAACAGAAGGTGCATGTATACTTCGCCTTACCAGAGGCAGAAGTAGCAAGAGGAGCAACCTTCTGATTAGAGATCCATGGACAACCCCGGTAGATCTAAACATAGTGGTACTCACCCTGGGAGCTACCATGATCTCACCACTCTTGGAGCCACACACAATGATGGAAGGATGCGCCCAAGCGTGCTCCAAGTAGTCAAATCTTAGATCTTGATTAAATCGGGTAATCTTGGATTGTTCTAGAATGAGATTGAGCTTCTTCTTGCCTCCTACAAATTTCTCAAGAGTGCTCATGAGATACTCATACTCCCGAAAGAAAGAGGCACACAAAGAACAGGGAAAAGAGGAGGAAGAAAAACCAGGAAGAGAAGAACTTCCAACACGTGCATTTTTCTCCTTCAGCATGGTTGCCTCAATTTTGAGGGCCTCACATGAAATACAAGGAGCATTTCTAATCCTAAGGGTCTAGGCCTCAAGCTTCTTCCTAAGTTTGACTTGGATTTCATCTAAGTCCCCCTCAATAACAGCACATCGCAAGCAACTTTCTTGTGACTTAACTAGTAAGTCCTTAGTAAGTTTAGCACACTTGACATTTAAAGATCAATTGTCAAGTTTTAGTTGTTTACAGCCCTCACATGAGCTGACTAGGTCCTTAGAAGCATGCATTTCAAGTTCATCATTTCTAGTTGAGAGCTTCCTAAGGTGAGTGCTCATGGCATCAATCTCAGCAAGTAATTTAGGACAATTTTCACATAGGGAGTAGAGTGAGCATAAAGAAAACTAGCATCTCAAGACATAGCATTAATAGATTCATTGCTAGCATTCTTCAACCTAAGACTGTCTAGCTTAGACAACACATTATCATGCATAGTCCTTAGGTTCTCTAGCTTTGCAAGCTGGGCATCACACAAAGAACGTCATCCGTGACTTGGAAGGAAGAAGATCTAAGAGAAACTAACTCCCGAGTCAAGGTACCTACTTCCTTCTCAAGCTCCTTACACCTAGCTCTAGCTCTAGCATGAAATTTTCCTAGTTTGCAGAAAGCTTCATTGAACTGGTCATATGAGGGTACCTCGTCCGTGTCGGTGTAGAGCTCAGAGTCGCTGATGTCGTTGGCGTCTACCATAAAGCACATGCCGGTGAAGTCATCGTCGCCTTTCTTCTCTTGTGGATCATCCTCGCCTTCATCGCTCCAGGTTTCTGTGTCGGAGAGGTTGATGTCGTTGAGTGCGACGAGGACGCGGTGGAAGAGCTTCTTGTTCTTCGAGAAGTTGCGGTACTTCTTCTCACGCGTCGGCTCGCGAACTGGAGGCTTCTTGTTGCGGTTCTTGTCGGTGTAGTCGTTCTTTCCCGAACCGCTGGAGTTGTTCTTGCCCTTCTCCAGCTTGGGGCAGTTCGCTTGAATGTGGTTGGGGCCACCACACTCGAAGCAGGTGATCATGCCATCTCTTTTCCTCTCTCTCACCCTCTTGTATGCATGAGAGAATTTGCGAGCCAAAAGCGCAAGCTCATTTTCTAGAAATTTTTCCAGTTGGTCATTGCTTAGCTCGCAAAGGGCGGAGAGGGAGAAACCAGTAGAAGAATCAGAAGTGGATCCAGTGGGATCGGTGACCAGGGCCATCGACTGAGATTTTATCTTGCGAGAGAAGATGCCAATCTCATGAGTCTTGAGTCGGGAATAGAACCCGTCAAGAGTCAGAGTCGACAAGTCGGTAGTGTCCATGATGGTGGTCACCTTCATCTCCCAAACTCGAAGATCGAGCGTGGTCAAGAAATGTCGAGCATTATCCGATTCAGGGTATATGCAACTGACTGCTCGAAGGTCACTCAAAATCTTCGTAAAATGACCAAAGCACTCGTAAAGACTCTCATCAGTGTGTTGTTAGAATTTGTTGTAGTCACGCTTGTATTAATCCTGTCTCACTGTCTTGATTTGGGTAGTGCCCTCATGGTAAGTGAAGGATCAAGATGGCGATCAGAGGGGGTGAATGATCTCAATTTAAATTTTATCCCCCAAACATTACCACAAATGCAATTTTTCACCCAAAGAAACTAAGCCAAAATACTTAGGTATCAAATGGAGGCGGAATCTCGGGACCCAAATATGCAAATCCGGACCCTCTGTGTATACTGCACTAGTCCAGGATCACGTTAGTGCACACAGGCTCAACATTAGTAAATATCACAATCATACACAGCGAAAACATTATGAAAGACATCATATATTAATTAATACCTGTTGAATGACCTTAAGGTCAACTTACATGACTATGCCCTGCAAGGCTAAACAACAAATTAAACTGTAGTGGAATGAAAATGTAGATAAACCCCTCAGTATACCACAGGCAACTAACAAGGCTCGCACCCTAAACATTCATCTCCTTCTGGTACATCTCCTCCAGTATGGATGCAGACTCCTCAACTGGTGATGTTGTTGTGGGCAAGAGTGAGTACTTAAAGCACTCAACAAGTTGTGCACAGAATGCAATTCTATGTAACTATATGCAAGGCTTATTCCAAAGGAAAAAGCTATTATGGCTATTTTGTAATAAGCAGCATTTATGAACAAATACAACAAATGGATTGTAAAGACCGTAAAACAAATACCAATAATAGATAGATTCAATGTTTCTCAAGTAAACCAAGTTTCCAATCCTATGTCAAATTTCAACCTTCCACATGGCAATCCTACCATCCCAACCAAGTTTCCATTTAATTAAGCTAACCCTTAACTGTAATTCCCGAACATTGCTAAATACCGCGAGCACGGCTGTCTGAATAGATTTACACTGTGCAGAGGTTATGCACTTTACCCATACGATACAACCATACACCACAAAGACGAGTGATTATAACAAAGCCTTTACAATGCACTACCTTAAACTAGTACTACCCGCTAAGGTTTCAACACTGGTGGGTCTGAAAACCATATCCAGGGCCCCCCTCTTGCGTCATATGAGTTACTCCATAACTCGAGAACTTACACCGCCATTGATAGTACCAAACTAAAGCATTGCAAATTAATCGGCTAGGCAGTCCCATACTAGACATGTGGTTGTATGATTGACTCAGGTCAAAGGTTTGCAAGGTTAAGTCCTTAGAATGATCGAAGTAAGACTTACACATACCCTCTGCCCATTGGGCCAACCTTGGCACACTCGCCCCATGTCACTTGCACCAATCTAAGTGATTACCACCCCAGTTGATTACCAAGAACCACATGCCATCAACAATTCAACATTGTTGCGTAACATCCCTCGCCACTACAACTCAATCTCATCATGTGACCACACATGACACACAAGTTCATAACATTGTTCCATATTCCATTAAGCAATATTAATCATTGATGATTCATGTACATGTGATGACGTGGCATGGCTAAGCAACTAACACGGTCTAACCATCCCATGTTGATTTTAGTATTAACCAACCATAGTGAACCAATCTAGGGTGACAATAGATTATGGCATACAAATAACAAGGTAGGGTATAGATAAAAAAGGTGTATTAACTAAGTCCCAATTTATATTGAAATAATTGTATACTAGAAATAATATGCAATAGGGTAAAACAATATAGCAATTTTATAAATATGGGTTCAACATGATCAAAGCACAACTTACCTTAGAAAAGCCCTTATTATTGCTCTGGACCATGGTCTTGAGTCGTCGGATCTTCCTCAGACAATTTGCACAATTTGACGTTTACGCGAAACGAGAGAGAAAACCAAATAAACATCAAATTAGAGAGCCAAAAACTCCAAAAATTAAATAAAATTCACCATTAAATAGATCTTAATTTTACAAATTTGTAGAAACTTGAATCACCTCAATCGGAGCTCGTATGAGGGAGAACGGGTTCGGAGAAGATTCAAATATCATAAAAATTAGAAAATAAAATAATAAACCAAATTACTTTTATTCAGAAAAACCGCATTATTGTGTCATGCTGACGTCAGCCCTGATCCGAAGCTCCCCTGTGTCGATACGTGTCCCTCGTTCCATGGACTGGGTCCATGAACATCATCTGGTTGACGGTGGACTTGCTCCACACGGGTCTGGTTCGCTGACATGCGGGCCTATATCACGGTGACTCAGCGTCCATGAAAATGCACACGCGATCGCCATGCAAGTGCCACACGACCGCCACGCAGCTGCCACCTCAGTCGACGGTGTGACGAGGCAGCCACGCGTCGATGAAGCATCAGCCCACATCACCGCCACCAGCACGGGACCCTATGGTCGCTGCCGACAGTCGGCGAGGGCACCTTCGGACGTGTCTCAACGTCGCGGATCTTATGACGCGATCGGATTTAGTTTTGGTGCACCGGAGTAATGGCAGTGTGGTCTTCTTCTCCAGCGGCGACGGCTTCCCGGTGATCTCCTGCTCCGACGAGCCTTCGCTGGATCCAAGGTGCGCACTACGTAGCTCTCGCGATGAGGAACTCTTTGGTGTTGTTCCTGAGTCTTGAGCTCCATGGAAGACGATGGAATCAAAGAAAATCTCTGGTGGCGGCGCACGGATGAACTCGCAAAATCAGCGAAACGGTGACCTAATCCTACACAATCGATCTGAGGTTCTGTTTACTGGTTGCCCTGCGGTCACGATGCGTGCCTCATAAAGGCCGGAGAGTCCTGGCTTCGCACGGCGCAGCTTCGAATCCTTGGCGACGCTGGGGACAGATCAGAACAGAGTCTGCACCGGTCAAGCGGGGATGATAACGGGGGGCCGTCCACATGTCTTGATCCACAGCTGAGATGCATTCTTCACAAAGCGATCTAAACACACGCCGAGATCAACGGACACCAACAAAACTCCAACCGAATCGATCTCCGTTGTACAATGAGGATCCAACAGACACAGAGCGAGCTTCTAGATGATGGGCCGATCGGGCTGCGCGAATATGGGCCATGGATGCATAGAAATGGGCTTCGGCCCGATTACTTTTAACGATTTTCCCGCATTTTGTTAATTAAAATGATTCTTGTAATTTGATTAATTAGTTTTAGGCAATATAAATATTAGGAAAAATCCAAGAAAAATCTCGAAAATACTTTGAGACACTTTGAACTCAAATAAAATATTTTTGGCAAAACTTTGTATAAACTTTATCATTATTTTAAAACTTTTCAAAAAAAGGTCAAAAACAAATATATTTAATAAATTCCAATGAAATCCAGAAAAATCCAAATAAATTTAGAAAAATCATAAAATTCATAAATAACAATAAAATGATAATAACTTTTCTTTTAGAGCAAAATTTGGGATGTTACAAACCTCCCCCCTTAACAGAATCTCGACCCCGAGATTCAGGGCAAACTAGAGAATAGGTTTGGAAATTCTGATTTTAGATCCTCTTCACGCTCTCAGGTAGCTTCATTCTCTGAATGATTACTCCACTGAACTCTGCAAAAGTGATCAGACTAATTCCTGTTCCTGCGCTCCATTACATCCAGAATTTTGATTAGCTGCTCCTTGTAGGTTAGGTCCTCCTGTAGCGCAATTGCTTCTAGCAGCGTCTGTTCTGCTGGCACTCTGAGGCACTTCTTATGCTGTGACACATGGAACACATCATACACTCCTGCCAACAACTGTGCAATTCCCACTGATAGGCAACCTTTCCTCGATGACTCAAGATCTTGAACGGACTAACATATCTTGGCGCATGCTTCCCTTTAGCATGAAACCTTTTACATTTTTAAGAGGGGTAACTCTGAGATACACAAAATTATCTAACTCAAAGCTCAATTCATGTCGACGATTATCATCACAGCTCTTTTGCCTTGACTGTGCTACTTTCAACCTCTCTCTGATCGTCGCAATTTGCGCTTCAGCTTCCTTGAGAATATCAGGCCCAAACACTAAACGCTCTCATATCTCATTCCAATTCAACGGGGTACAACAGGCACGATCATACAAAGCCTCAAATGGTGACATTTGCAAACTAGCATGATAACTGTTATTATAGCTAAACTCTGCATACGACAAACACTTATACCATGATGTAGCATAAGCTAATGCACAAGCTCTTAGCATATCCTCACGAATTTGATTAACTCTTTCAGTCTGACCATCTATCAGCGGATGATATGCTGTGCTAAAATTCAACCAAGTTCCCATAGCTTCATGCAACTTATTCCAAAATCTCGAAGTAAATTGGGTACCTTTATCTGAGACAATCTTTCTAGGCACACCATGCAAACACACTATTCTTGACATTTATAACTCTGCCAAGCGATTTCCTGAATAAGTCGTCTTTACTGGTATGAAGTGAGCGACCTTGGTCAATCAATCCACGATGACCCATATGGAATCATAACCTCTCTGAGTCTTAGGCAAATTGGTGATAAAATCTATTCTGATTTCCTCCCACTTCCATTCTGGAACTTTTAGGGGTTGTAACAAACCAGCCGGTCTTTGATGCATAGCCTTTACCCTTTGACATACGTCACACAGAGCAACGTGCTCAGCTACTTCACGTTTCATGTTAGGCCACGAAAACCTTTCCTTAAGATCTTGGTACATCTTAGCACTTCCTGGATGAATCGAGTACTTAGAACCATGAGCTTCCTCAAGAATCAATTGCTTAAGCTCCTTCTTATTTGATACACAAATCCTTCCTTTAAACCACATGGTACCTTGCTCATCCACGATAAAATCCTCCGCTAAACCTTCATTCTTTTTAGACTTGATTCTGCTGATTTTCTCCTCATCCCTCTGACCTTCTCTTATTTGATCTTGAATTGTCGGTTTTACTTCTAACGCAGCTACAAAACCTTGTGTAACAACTTCTAATTTCAGCTTCTGAAACTCTTTACTCAACTCTGGTTGATCACTTGATATCAGCATATTAGCGCTGTGGTTCTTTCGACTCAAAGCATCGACTACCACATTAGCCTTGTCAAGGTGACAATGGATTCAAACATTATAATCTTTGATCAACTCCAACCATCTTCTTTGCCTTATATTGAGATCTGACTGGGTAAATATATACTTTAGACTCTTATGGTCTGTATATATCTCACATTTGTTTCTAATGAGATAATGATGCCATATTTTCAAAGCATGCACTACGACAGCTAACTCCAAATTATGTGTAGGATAATTCTCCTCATGCAGCCTTAATTGTCTCGACGCATAGGCCACTACCTTACCATTCTGCATTAACACACAACCAAGACCTTGTCTCGAAGCATCACAATATATATCAAAGCTGCTCTGCACATCTGGCAATACTAACAAAGGTGCGGTCGTCCGACACTTCTTTAACTCCAGAAACCTCTTTTCGCACTCTAGCGTCCATGCAAACTTCTCCTCTTTCTTCAACAACTTCGTAAGGGGTCTAGCAGTCATCGAGAATCCTTCTATGAACTGGCGGTAATATCCTGCCATTCCTAGAAAACTACGAATCTGAGTAACTGACTTCGGTTGCTCCCATGTAATACTACTTCCACTTGCTTGGATCAAAAACTCCTTTTTGCAGCCATCACATTACCAAGAAACTCAACTTTCTCCTTCCAAAAGTCACACATACTAAACTTAGTTAATAGTTGTTGCTCTCGCAGTCTTTCCAAAACCAATCTCAAATATTCTGCATGCTCTTCCCTTGTCTTGGAGTAAACAAAAATGTCATCTATGTGCACAACAACAGCTTAACCAACTATTCCATAAAACTTCGTTCATCATGTTCATAAATTATGTGATGGCATTGATCATTCTAGTAGACACAACTGTAAACTCATATTGTCCATATCATGTATAAAATTCTGACTTAAAACATTCTCTACACGAATCTTTAACTGATGATAACTCGATCGAAGATCTATCTTTGAGAAAACTCCAGCTCCTCTTAACTGATCAAACAATTCATCGATCCTATGTAACGAATATTTATTCTTTAATCATCACTTCATTAAATGCTCGATGGTCGACACACATCCTTAAGCTCCTATCTTCAAACAGAATAGGCGCTCCCTATGGTGATAAACTGGTTCTGGCGAAACATTTTTCTAGCACCTTTCGATCTGCTTCTTCATCTCAACTAGCTCATCTGTAGGCATTCGATAAGGCCTCTTCGCTTTTGGCGCTATACCAGTGAAGGACCGAAATGGCGATCAGAGGGGGGGTGAATAATCCCGAATAAAACTTTCCCCCACTCAAAGTACTCCAGACAATCTCGCAATAAAAATCTGAAAGACCCAAAGATTTTCCTTCAAACTAGTGTTTCTCAGATTCGCACAACCTCTAAAACCCGAACAATTAGACAACTATGTGTGCCCCTAGCTTGCATGGATGAGAACCATGAATTATGTGAGGGATTTTTAATCACAATCCTGGTTGTCAAGTGTCCAAACAAAGAGGAATCAATTCAAAGACTACTTTTCTAAAAGAGAAAAAGCTAAAACACCAAAGTCTCTTTCTAGATAAGTAAAATCAGATTTTCCAGGAATTATCCTCAATTGGAGCAGGTGGTTGGTGAGTTTTTGTTGCTTTAACGTTTTTGAGAATTTTTCTCCCTATGTTAAGTTGAGTCGTGAAACAGTCCATCAAAAATCACCTCAAAATACTTTGCAGAATAAGCATGAAAAATCAAGCATTACAGACAGTCAGGAACTTCGACCAGAATGTTTGAGGTTCGGTTTTCACTTCATAGCGCCCAAAAGGTGCAACCAGTGGACTCAAAATGTTTTCCAGAGATGGATATATGAGTCGTTCACCTTCTCCAATAAGAATCACTTAAAAAGGATTTTTATAGATTTTTATAAAAATCAACGACTGACTACTGCGCAAAGAACAAGTTCTGGGCAGATTTGCAATTCTATAAAAACTTGATCTCTAGTTTATCTTAGGGTTCAAGAAAGATGTAAAACCAAATGAACACACTCAAGACATCCTAGAATAATAGCATTTAGAAGGAGCGGAGGCAAATCCAAAATGCGAGAAAGTAAATTGCGAGAATGTAAATGCGGGAAAGTAAATACTGAATTTAAATTGCATAAAGTAAAGACATAATGTAAATGCGGAATTTAAATTCGCCATAAGGTAAAGAATTTTTTTGTATTTTCTGGATGAAAGATTTACAAAGCCTCACTTGTTGTGGGCAAAGCTCAAAGGAGCAACTCAAACCTTCAAGGGGGAAGGCTACCCCTCCACCCCTATTTATACAACTCTTGGGCCACCTACCACCCTTGGATGAGCCTCTAAACCCTAAAGCATCCATCAAGAGATAGGATTTACCCACTCAACTAGCCATGCAAGGGTTCACCCAAAACCCACAATACATAATGGGTTTTCTTGCACGGTTCTCAAAGCACACTAACTAGACCCGCTAACCTATCAACTAGACCAAGATCCAATGGCCCTCATTGATCCATGCAGCGCCAAGCTAGCATCTCAACCATTCCTTGTCTTCATGGCTTGCCACGACTCCGTCTCCGATCATCTTCCGGCGATCACCGACCGTTTGGACCTCCGACGCTCCTCGCCTAGTCCCAGTCTTCCTTAGCCTCACCATGATCTAGCATCGTCAACCTGCAACCATCAAAAACAAGGAAATACCTCACATAGCAATGTTCAATCATCACAAATGCTCACAATAAATTATGTCTCAATCATCAGTCGGTTCTACCGCCAGCCACAGGCCGGTAGTACCGCAAAAAGCTAACATAACTCAAATTGCTTCCTTTTGAATTCTAATTCAAATCAAACTCAAACCTGAGCATACCTTGCTCAAATAAAGTCAAATACTCATCACAAACATGGATGTACCCCACATGGTCCTTCAACTAGGTACTAACTCAATAACAAACTTGATCTCTCGATCTGATGGCACACCAAATAGATTCTCATAAAACACATCTGGATACTCTCTAATTGAAAGACCATGTGGAGGTCTATCCTTGTGTGTGATGAGTAATTGACGAGTTTTGAGCTTGGTTTGTTTTGAATTGAATTAGATTTGAAGCAATTTGAGTGTTGGTTGCTCTTCTTAGTGCTACTGGCCTAGGGGTAGTAGCACCGGACCATTGAGAGCAATTATGATCGATTAATGATTTTGGGATAATCATTGAATATCTTTGTGGGCATTGCTATGTGAAAGGTTTTTCCTTGTCTTTGATGGTTGCAGGGCGACGGTGCTAGGTCATGGTGGGGCGGAGGATGACCGGACTAGGCGAGGAGCGCTGAGGTCCAGACGGTTGGGAGATCGCCAAGATGATCGGAGATGGAGTCCGGCAAGTCAAGAAGACAAGGAAAGGAGATGATGCTAGCTAGATGCCGCGTGGATCAATGAGGGCCGCTTGATTGAGGTCTAGTTGATAGGTTAGCGGTCTAGGTAGTATGCTTTGAAAACTGCAAGAAAACCCGTGATGTGTGTGGTTTTGGGTCAGCCCCTGCATGGCTGTGTGTGTGGGTTAATCCTAGCCCTTAGATGAGTGCTCTAGGTTGAGGGACTCATCCAAGGGTGGTAAGTGGCCCAAGAGTAGTATAAATAAGGGTGGAGGGTAGCCTCCTCCTGAAGGTTTTGAGGTTTTGAATGATCCTTTGAGCTTTGCCCACATGAAAGTGAGGCTTTGTAACCTCTCCTTCCAGAAATGAAAGTTTTATCCATCCAACTCTGAATTTATTTTGCGCATTTACATTATGTCTTTACTTTACGCAATTTAAATTCAGCATTTACTTTCCCGCAATTACATTCTCGCAATTTACGTTCACGCAATTTGGATTTGCCTCCCCTCCTTCTAAATGCTTTTGATCTTGGATGGTTTGAGTGTGTTCATATGGTTTTACATCTCTTTTGCACTTTTGGATTGAGTAGAGAACATCTTTTCTTTAAATTCCAGCTTTGTTCAGAACTTGTTCTTTGCGCAGCATTTAGTATTTGCTTTTTATAAAAAGGTAGAAAAATCCTTTTTAAGTGATTCTTATTGGATGAGGTGTGTGACTCTGATATCCACCTGTAGAAAAATTTTGGAGTTCACATGTTGCACCGTTTGAACGCCATGAGTTGAAAACCGAGCCCCAAACTTTCTGCTCGAAGTTCTTGACTGACCGTGTTCTTCGATTTTTCCTGTTCTTTCTGTAAGGCTTTTTGAGGAGAAATTTCTTGGAGTTCTTCATGACTCCACTTCTCATAGGAATAAAAATTTTCAAAATTTTGTGAGCTGCAGAAACCCACCAACCTCCTGTTCAAATTGAGGACAATTTCTGGAAACTCTGCTTTTGCTTTTTTGAAAGTGACTTTTGTGATTTGAATTGATCTCCTTTCTAAAAGCAAGAGTTGGATTGATTCATCTTTATCTTGGACACTAGACAACCAGGATTGTGACTAAAAAATCCCCACATATTTTATGGTACTTATCCATGCAAGCTAGGGGTACACATAGTTGTCTAGTTTTTCGGGTTTTTCACGATTTCCTTTGAGCGATCTTGTCGAGGTTTTTGTTGGAGTATTTTGGGGGGAAATTTATTTGCGACCATTCACCCCCCTCTGTTCGCTATCTCGATCCTTCAATTGGTATCATAGCCGGTTCTGCTCTTTCTAGATCTTGACCGGTCTCAAGAGCCATGGCGACGGACAAATTTTCCACCAAGCCTCCCATCTTTAATGGAGTTAATTTTCCTTTTTGGAAGTCCCGGATGGAGTCATACATCACTGCCCTGGGATACCTGATATGGCAGATGGTGAAACTCCCGTATGAGGTTCCTGCTGATTAAAATGTCACGGCCATCAATATGGCTGACGTTGAGGCGAATGCTAAGGCAAGGAACATTCTCATACAGGGTCTTAGCCGTGGTGAGTATGATAGGATTTCTCACATTCGCTCCTCTCACGAGATTTGGGTAACCCTCGATACTTACCATGAGGGCTCTACTTAAATCAAGACTGTGAGGCAGGACCAGTTCAAGCGCGAGTACAACAAGTTTGATCAACGCGCTGGTGAGAGTCTCGACGAGTGTTTTGATCGGTTTACAAAGATCTTGAGCGACCTCCGAGCAGTTGGTTGCATATACCCTGACTCGGACAATGCTCGGCATTTCTTGACCGCACTCGACCTTCGGGTTTGGGAGATGAAGGTGACCACCATCAAGGACACCACCGACTTATCGACTCTGACTCTTGATGGGCTTTATTCCCGCCTCAAGACTCATGATATCGATGTCGTCTCTCGGAAGACAAAATCTCAGTCGATGGCTTTGGTCATCGATCCCAATGGATCTTCTTCTGATTCTTCTGTCGGTCTCTCCCTCTCCACCCTTTGCGAGCTAAGCGATGACCAACTGGAAAAATTTCCAGAAAATGAGCTTGCTCTTCTTTCTCCCAAATTCTCTCATGCATACAAGAGGGTGAGAGAGAGGAAGAGAGGTGGCATGATCACCTGCTTCGAGTGTGGTGGCCCCAACCACATTCGGGTGAACTGTCCCAAGCTGGAGAAGGGCAAGAACGACGTTGGCGGTTCGGGCAAGAACGACTACACCGACAAGAACTGCAACAAGAAGCCTCCAGTTCGTGAACTGGCGCACGAGAAGAAGTACCGCAACTTCTACAAGAACAAGAAGCTCTTCCACCGTGTCCTCGCCGCGCTTGACGACATCAACATCTCCGACACGGAGACATGGAGCGACGAGGGCGAGGATGATCCGCAAGGAAGAAAGGCGACGACGACTTCTCCGACATGTGCTTCATGGCCGACGTCAACGGCATCAGCGACTCCGAGCTGTACAGCGACACGGACGAGGTACCCTCCTATGACCAGCTCAATGAAGCTTTCTGCAAATTAGGAAAATTTCATGCTAGAGCTAGGTGTACGGAGCTTGAGAAGGAAGTAGGTACCTTGACTCAGAAGTTAGCTTCACTTAGATCTTCTCCCTCCCGAGTCACTGATGACTGTACTTTGTGTGATACTTTGCTTGTGGAGTTAGAGAACCTAAGGACTATGCATGATAGTGTGTTGTCTGAATTAGATAGTCTTAGGTTGAAGAATGCTAGCAATGAATATGTTGATACTCCTTCTGTAGATGCTAGTTTTCTACATGCTCACTCTACTCCCTCTTGTGCTAATTGCCCTAAATTGCTTGCTTAAATTGATGCCATGAGCACTCACCTAAAGAAGCTTTCTTCTAGAAATGATGAACTTGAATTGCATGCTTCTAAGGACCCGGCACCATGTGAGGGTCAGAAGCAACTAAAACTTGACAATGATGCTTTGAATGTCAAGTGTGATCAACTTGCTAAGGACTTACTAGATAAGTCACAAGAAAGTTGCTTGCGATGTTCTATGATTGAGGGGGACTTAGAAAAAATCCATGTCGAACTTAGGAAGAAATTAGAAGACCAAGCCCATAGAATTAGAAATGCGTCTTGCGTTTCTTGTGAGGCCCTCAAGATTGAGACAGCCGTGCTAAGGGAGAAAAATGCACATGCTGAGAGAGCTCATCTTTCTGGTTCTTCTTCTTCTTCCCCCTGTTCTTCTTGTGCCTCTTTCTTTCGAGATTGCCAGTATCTTATGAGCACTCTCGAGAAGTTTGTAGGAGGCAAGAAGAAGTTCAATCTTATTCTAGACCAATCCAAGATTAGTAGATTCAATCAAGGTCTAGGATTTGATCCCTTGAGCACGCCGGCGCATCCTCCCACCATTGTGCGCGGCTCCAAGAGTGGTGAGATTGTGGTAGCTCCTGAGTGAGCACCACCGTGTTTAGGTCTCACTGGGGTTGTCCATAGGACTTCGACTGTAAGGGTGTTACTCCTGTTGCTTCCGTCTCTAGCAAGGCGGCACACATGCACCTTCCGTAAGAAGGATGGTTACCTAGTAGGTTTCTACCAGCGCCAAGGTCACTCGGTGTGAGCGTGTTGTCGCTCTTAGGGGTATTCGTGGTCATCCCGCACTTTGAGTGCTCCTAAGGTACACACCGCTTCTAGACAAAGTTAGAGAGTCGTCTGCATTTTTGGGCAGCGCCGGGACTCGGTTTTCATCTTTGGTTCTTCGAGTTTTAGTCTTGGAGCTGTTCAGAAGTCGATCTTTCCGCCGCCCTTTGATATTCCTCGCTTTTCCCATCGAGGTAGACATCGTGGCGTGAGGTGTTTTCTGGTAGGAGATTTAGGAAGCCTCACCGGATGGTCGGCTTTTGCACCACGGCGGCTAACCTGGTTCCACTCCTAGATCATCTACTAGAGTTGCTCACGATCATGTTAAGGTTAAAAGCAGAGAGACACTTGAGTCCGTCTTCTTACGTGGTTGGTACTGAGGCGTCGTGTGGTTCAAAGATTGGGTTCCCAAGTCTTCACTTTATCCCAAGATCGAGTCATCTTTCTCTCTTGTGTCTTGATCAGTTCGTCGGATGGGGAAGGGAGATGTTTGGATTGTCGACTCGGTTGTTCTCGTCATATGACCGAGATTCTCGATGGTTCTCTTCCTAGTCCGAGCCCCTGATGAGTTAATCACTTTTGGGGATGCATCTTGTGTAGTCATTGCTAAAGGTACCATCCGCATTAACCAAAATTTTATTCTTAAAGATGTTGCCTTAGTAAGTAAGTCGCAATACAATCGCTCTCTGCTTCTCACTTATCGATGACTCTTTCGAGGTAAGCTTCAAGAGTAATGCCCGAGAATCCTTGATTCATCGGGAGGGTTAGTTTATGGATTTCTAGATTTGGGAGAGTCTTTCGTGCTGATTTTTCCGCTTCTTCCGAGACTCTCTTCGATGTTTGATTGCTTCGAGTCCCGTGATCTCTCCTTCTCGCATAGGAGACTTGGTCACATTGGTTTTGATCATTTGACCCGAGTTAGCGACCACGATCTCATTCGGGTTTGCCCAAACTCAAGATGGTCAAAGACTTAGTTTGCTCTCCTTGCCGACATGGCAAGATGGTTATCGCTTCTCATCCTTCAACACCGTAGTGATGATGATACACTGTGACAACTTTTACATATGGACACCGTTGGTCCAGCTAGAGTGCGACACAGGAGGGAAGTGGTATGTTCTTGTCATCGTTGATGATTTTTCTAGATACTCTTGGGTATTCTTCATGGCCTCGAAGGATGAGACTTTTCTCACTTCGTGGATTTGGTCAAGATGGGTTGTCTATTAAGATCCCTGTGCATTACGAGCCATACGTAGTGATAATGGCACTGAGTTCAAGAATTCCTACTTTGAGAGTTTTTGTGTGGAGTCCGGTTTAGAGCATCGGTTCTCTTCTCCCCACGCCTCAACAGAATGGCGAGTGGAAAGGAAGAACAAGACCTTGGTTGAGATGGCCAAGACGATGCTAGATGAGTACAAGACTTCTAGAAAGTTTTAATGAGGCTATAGCTACGCTTGCCATGTTTCTAATCGCGTGTTTTTGAGAGCACATTTGCATCGCACTTCTTATGAGTTGAGGTATGGGCGAAAGCCCAGTGTGTCTCATTTTCGCGTTTTCGGTTGCAAGTGTTTTATCTTGAAGTCTGGTAACCTAGATAAGTTTGAGTCTTGCTCTTCTGATGGTATCTTTCTAGGTTACTCGACTTCTTCTCGTAGCTATAGAGTCTAGAGTGTTGATGCGCATAGGATCATAGAGACCTGTGATGTGACCTTTGATGAGGCTAGCCCAGAGCTAGACTCGATGTTTTGAGCTCTTCTTATCCCTCCGAGACCATCTCTCAGAGAAGATGAGGATGATGGAGATGATGGTGTTCCACCGATCCATTCCCTCTACACCGAGGTGCCTCCTGCTTTCCATTTCGCACTGAGGAGACCACTCTTGCCTTTCGACTCTCCTTGCCGAGTGGCTCACATTACCTCTTCTGCTCAAGAGGTAGAGGCCACTGCCTCGGTCCTCCCGACATATCCGTAAAGCTCATCCACCTGATCATATCATTGGTGATTTGTTTGAGCAGGTCACTCGCTCAAAATCAGGTTTGTCCAGTTTCTGCCTCCACTCTGCCTTCGTTGCCTCCTTTGAGCCGAAGGATGTTTCTCATGCATTATCCGATGAGTCGTGGATTAATGCTATGCATGAGGAACTTGAGAACTTTGAGAGGAACAAGGTATGATGACTTGTCAAGCCCCATCCGTCATAATGTCATTGGGACCAAGTGGGTGTTCAAAAATAAGCAGAGTGAGGATGGGGTTGTAGTTAGAAACGAGGCTAGACTAGTTGCACTGGGCTTTTCTCAGGTTGAGGGTCTTGACTTTGAGGAGACCTTTGCCCCTGTAGCTAGGCTAGAGGCTATTCGAATCCTGCTTGCATTTTCTGCATCCAAAGGCTTCAAGCTTTATCAAATGGATGTCAAGAGTGCATTCCTCAATGGCTATATTGAGGAAGAGGTTTATGTCAAGCAACCTCCAGGATTCGAGAACCCCAAGTTTCCGAGTCATGTATACAAGCTTTCCAAAGCTCTATATGGACTCAAGCAGGCCCCTAGAGCATGGTATGAGAGGCTCAAGTCTTATCTTCTCAGCCATGACTTTAAAATGGGCATAGTAGACAAAACTCTGTTCATCAGACACCATGAGTCTTATTTTCTTCTTGTCCAGATTTATGTGGACGATATCATTTTTGGTGGCTCCTCTCATTCTCTTGTCTCTCAGTTTTCTGATGTGATGAGTACAGAGTTTGAGATGAGTATGATGGGCGAGTTGAGCTACTTCCTTGGCTACCAGATCAAGCAGACTCGAGAGGGCACTTTCTTGCATCAAGGCAAGTACACCCGGGATCTCCTGAGGCGCTTCGACATGTCTGACAGGAAGCCGATGTTAACTCCTATGGCCACCACTGCAATCCTCGAGCTTGATGAGGATGGTGAGCCTGCTGATCAAAAGGAGTTTCGTAGTATGATTGGCTCCCTCTTGTATCTCACTGCATCGAGGCCGGACATACACTTTGCCGTGTGTATGTGCGCCCGATTTTAGGCTTCTCCTCGTGCCTCTCACTGTCAGGCGGTGAAGCGCATTTTCCGGTACCTTCGCGCTACCATTGATTATGGTATTTGGTACTCTTCCTCCTCTTGTCTATCTCTTAGAGCCTTTTCCGATGCTGACTTTCTTTGGTCAGAGGATAGATAGGAAGAGCACTTCTGGCACTTGCCAATTCATTGGCACTTCTCTTGTTTCTTGGTCATCTAGGAAGCAGTCTAGGGTTGTACAGTCCACCGCCGAGGCCGAGTATGTTGGCGCCGGCTAGTTGTCAGAGCTGTGTTCTCTGGATGAGATCGACCTTGCGGGACTTTGGGTTAGATATACAGAGTGTGCCACTTTTCTATGACAACTGAGGTATATCAAGATTCAATCTCCGATTCATATTTCCCCGTCCATTGAGTATAACAGAGCAAACGATGGTATAGCAATGAACAAAAGAACCTTAGTTCCGCTTCTTGCTCTAAGCAGAAAGACTTATCAGAAATCGCGCTAAGGATGAATGAAGCAAAGATAGGTCTGCTATGCGTGATCACGAAAACTGGGATTCTTGAATGGCCAAGAATCCAAAAGATGAAGGTCGATCGCCTACATCACCATTCAATATTTCTTGCCCTACTATTGGCCAAACTACCTGAGTTGCTTTGTGGATTGTCTCATGTCTCTTGATTAGTTGGATCAGCAGAAGAAGCCAGCTCAACGACGTGTTTTTGCATTAAACCAACAAGATCTAGAATGCCGACTACTAGGAAGGCCGACCACTACATAGAGCGCCTATCGGATCGGCAGGCAAGCGACTTTATTGAATTGAAGTGCTTCTTCTATTCTTTTCCCTGGCGCAGCTGGGCCATCCTGTTTAGTCTAGCAAAGATGTTTCTGTTCTGTTCTCTAAAGATAGAGTTTTGCCGCACCCTAGATGGCTAAAGTCTAGTAGCCGAAAGCATCACTAGCTTACGCTCTGACCCGCGATTAGGGACAAAGCTAAGCTAGTATACGTAATGTGTTCAAGGCGCATTTCCTCCAACAACTAGACTAAATAATAAGGGCGGAAGGACCAGATTACTGGAAAGACTTGCTGCTTCAGTCAGGAAAAGCAGTCAGTGGACGGAAGGAAAACGTTGCAGAAAAGAAATCATACTTACCTTCATGCAACCCTTCAACCAGCGCGGACCTCCAACCTCGCCCATTTGCGGAGATCATCTACATTTTGCTCCATGTCCTCGATCTCGAGATATGCCGGCCGGAAAGCGAAAGAACAACCTGGTTTGAAACGGAAATCTTTTAGCAAAGTCAACCAATTAATTTCCTGTAATTCATAGCGCCACAATGACGGTATCTGAGGAATAAGCATCGGCTAACTCTGTGCCAGCAGCCCGCACAAAGAAAGGGTGAATGTCAATCAAGTAGTTCTTCTTCACGGGGAACGTTATTAGGGAAGGGGCGCCCGATTTCAACTAATCCTTTCCGGAGAATTAGATGGCCTACCCGAACAAGCTTTTTATTTGGTGGGTCCTTATTTAAGGAGCCCTACATAACATGTAATTCATGTGATATCATAGTCGGTTAGATATACAGAGTGTGCCACTTTTCTGTGACAACACTTCTGCTATTTGCATTGCTAAAAACCCAGTGCAGCATTCCCGGACCAAACACATTGATATTAGATATCACTTCCTTAGAGACCATGTAGAGAAGGGGGATATCGTGCTTCAGTTTGTAGAGACTGACCTTCAGTTAGCCGATATCTTCACCAAGCCTTTGGATAGCTCCAGGTTTGTTGCCCTGAGGAGTGAGCTTGGGGTCGTGTGCCCTTACGGCCTTCTGTGAGGGGGAGCCGGCTTGTATATTATGTATTATTTTTTTTTCTTTCGGTTCTTCTTTCTTTTGTTTTGTTCTGGGTGCTATGGGTTTTTCTCTTTAGAGTTCTGAGTTCACTTCACCTAGACTTCTGGCATGCTTCGGTATGGACCTCTCATCTTATGCTTCAGGATGCTATTCTTTTCTTCCTCTTGGTTGAGCTCACTCACAGACTTATAGGTCTAGCAGGTGTTGGGCCTCCTGGGTAGATAGGGTCTGTGTTTGCTCATGTGATGGAGTTCAAGAGTTAGCTGTCCTTTATCAATCATTGGGGAAGATGAGAGCGAGTTTGAGCCTAGTGTTCTCTGCTATCTTTTCTGAACTCTATAGCCATTCAGTTTGAAGTTTTTCAATCTTTCTCTCCTCTTTTTTGAGTTTTTGGCTTCAATTGAGTTCATTTGGTTTTTTCTATGCCTAACTCTGCTAATAACTCAATTTGTGCTTAAAATTGACTCACATGTTGAGGGGGGGGTTTGAAAATCTGTTCATGCATTGCATATAGGCTGCATTTTCTTTTGTTTTATGAGCTTTGTCTATTATGCAATTGATTCAATCTTCATGTAATGCACCTTGCTACATCTTTGAAGAAAATCACTAGCTTAGGTCTATCCAAGTTCATCTATCATACTAAGCTTGTTAAAAATCTGAAAATTGAAAATCTTAAATGAAAAACATGTTGCTTTTTCTTGTTAAGTTTCTTCTCTAGAGGTTTTTACCATGAATTGTGAATTTATGGAGTTCTCTAGAGTCCCTATAGTAACTTGGGTGAAACTTGCTTGATCCATATTTTAGTCCTTCAAAATTGCTCATATGTGCTAAATTAAGAAAAAATTGACTCTCTTTTGTGCAAAATTGAACTCAACACTATATATTCTCGAGATCGCCTCCCATTGCACTTGGGATGAACTTGAATATATCGTGTATGACCAAGATCATTCTCTTAAGAGTTACTCTTGGGGTGATCGAACATGGCTTGAGTCAATCATTAAGAAATGCAAATAACAAAAACATAAGTGGGTAAAGAATGCAAATAATGTCAAACATTTGCACCCCGCTATGTCTTTCAAAATATCAAAGAAGAAGAATTTGCATGAATTGAAAAATGAGCTCGAATGACTCTATATGCACTTCAAGATTCCCCAAAGTGTTGAGTAGGTTGAACTCTAGGTTTTCAATTTGATCCTATGAGTGGTGTTTGCTTCTAGCTTTGAAACTTTTGCTAAGTTTTGCACTTGTTCAAATCTTGCTAAAATAAAATCTTGTAAACAAAGCTTGTGAGCAAAATGAATTTGTTCTTGGAGACATCCTAGTTCAGTCATTTTCTAAATTGACTAGCTTGGTGTCATATCTTGTATTTATGATCACTTGGATAATTCTCAAAGCTCACTTAGGATGCATTTCATGCATACATATATAAAGGGGGAGAAAATAAAATTTTTTCTTGATGCCTATATTGCCAAAAGGGGGAGAAAATGTAGAAAAGGCATCTTCAAAAGAAAAATGTTAATCCACTTTGGTTCTTATGATCTTTGTGACAATTGCAAAATTTTATAATCATAAGCATATTCGAGTGTTCCTTGTGAGTTTTATTGGATCTTTTAGAGCTTTTGTTGAAAACTTGCTCTCTCTAAAGTTTAGCTCTAAAATCCCTTTTCTGCCAACTTGTTCATGATCTTATTTCCTTATTTTGGACCAAGTTTGGCTTTACATTCAAATTGCTTTCTTCTCTCTTATTCAAACTCAAAACTTATGCCTTTTCATGTGTTTGTCAATATACTCATCAAGGGGGAGATTGAAAGACCAAGATTCAATGGCCCTCATTGATCCATGCAGCGCCTAGTTAGCATCTCAACCATTCCTTTTCTTCATGGCTTGCCACGACTCCGTCTCCGATCATCTTCCGGCGATCACCGACCGTTTGGACCTCCGACGCTCCTCGCCTAGTCCCAGTCTTCCTTAGCCTCACCATGATCTAGCATCGTCGACCTGCAACCATCAAAAACAAGGAAATACCTCACATAGCAATGTTCAATCATCACAAATGCTCACAATAAATTATGTCTCAATCATCAGTCGGTTCTACCGCCAGCCACAGGCCGGTAGTACCGCAAAAGGCTAACACAACTCAAATTGCTTCCTTTTGAATTCTAATTCAAATCAAACTCAAACCTGAGCATACCTTGCTCAAATAAAGTCAATTACTCATCACAAACATGGATGGACCCCACATGGTCCTTCAACTAGGCACTAACTCAATAACAAACTTGATCTCTCGATCTGATGGCACACCAAATAGATTCTCATAAAACACATCTGGATACTCTCTAATTGAAAGACCATGTGGAGGTCTATCCTTGTGTGTGATGAGTAATTGACGAGTTTTGAGCTTGGTTTGTTTTGAATTGAATTAGATTTGAAGCAATTTGAGTGTTGGTTGCTCTTCTTAGTGCTACCGGCCTAGGGGTAGTAGCACCGGACCATTGAGAGCAATAATGATCGATTAATGATTTTGGGATAATCATTGAATATCTTTGTGGGCATTGCTATGTGAAGGGTTTTTCCTTGTCTTTGATGGTTGCAGGGCGACGGTGCAAGGTCATGGTGTGGCGGAGGATGACCGGGACTAGGCGAGGAGCGTCGGAGGTCCAGACGGTTGGGAGATCGCCGGAAGATGATCGGAGATGGAGTCCGGGTAAGTCAAGAAGACAAGGAAATGAGATGATGCTAGCTAGATGCCGCGTGGATCAATGAGGGCCGTCGGATTGAGGTCTAGTTGATAGGTTAGCGGGTCTAGGTAGTATGCTTTGAAAACCGTGCAAGAAAACCCGGTATGTGTGTTGGTTTTGGGTTAACCCTTGCATGGCTATGTGTGTGGGTTAATCCTAGCCCTTAGATGAGTGCTCTAGGGTTGAGGGACTCATCCAAGGGTGGTAGGTGGCCCAAGAGTAGTATAAATAGGGGTGGAGGGGTAGCCTCCTCCCCTTGAAGGTTTTTGAGGTTTTTGAATGCTTCTTTGAGCTTTGCCCACATGAAAGTGAGGCTTTGTAACCTCTCCTTCCAGAAATGAAAGTTTTATCCATCCAACTCTGAATTTATTTTATGATTTACATTATGTCATGACTTTTACATAATTTAAATTCAGCATTTACTTTCCCGCAATTACATTCTCGCAATTTACTTTCACGCAATTTGGATTTGCCTCCCCTCCTTCTAAATGCTGTTGATCTTGGATGGTTTGAGTGTGTTCATACGGTTTTACATCTCTTTTGCACTCTTGGATTGAGTATAAACATCTTTTCTTTCAAGTTCCAACATTGTTCAGAACTTGTTCTTTGCACAGCATTTAGTATTTGGTTTTTATAAAAATATTTAAAAATCATTTTTAAGTGATTCTTCTTGGAGGAGCTGCGGGACTGTGATATACACCTGAATAAAAATTTTGGAGTTCACTTGTTGCACCGTTTGGGAGCCATGAGGTGAAAACCGAGCCCCAAACTTTCTGCTCGAAGTTCTTGACTGACCGTGTTATTCCATTTTTCCTATTTTTTCTATAAGGATTTTTGAGGAGAAATTTGGTGGAGTTCTTCAAAACTCTTCTGATAATGGGTGTAAACATTCTCAAAATTTTGTGAGCTTTAGAAACCCACCAACCTCCTGTTCAAATTGAGGACAATTTCTAGAAATTCTGCTTTTGCTTTTCTGAAAGTGACTTTTGTGATTTGAATTGATCTCCTTTCTAAAAGCAAGAGTTGGATTGATTCCTCTTTATCTTTGGCACTAGACAACCAGGATTGTGACTAAAAAATTCCCACATATTTTATGGTACTTATCCATGCAAGCTAGGGGTACACATAGTTGTCTAGTTTTTCGGGTTTTTCACGATTTCCTTTGAGCGATCTTGTCGAGGTTTTTGTTGGAGTATTTTGGGGGAAAATTTATTTGCGACCATTCACCCCCCCTCTGTTCGCCATCTCGATCCTTCACTAACAATAAGCACATCTTTTAGGCTAGCAACTTCCACACTGTTTACCATCAACTGACCATCCGGATCTGCAGTCGCTTGAAATTCCATTTTCCCGCCTTCAGGTCTTTTAGCTGACATAATTCTTCAACCAAACTCCAAGACAGCCTTATGTTCGGGTGACCAGTCCATTTCTAGAGTATCATCTCGGGTCTGATATTCAATATCGTTCACTAGAAACTTTTCTCTAACAATAAGCCACTTAACTCCATAACATTCTAGGTTAGATCAAGCAATACTATACTTTCTGACAACGGCAATTCTTCCGGACTGACAAGATTTACGAACACCACTAAACTGACCATCATTGCATATGCAACATCTTCAGGTGAACCATCAACATAGGTGAATACTTAGAAACATCTGACTCTTCATTTTCCCTTAATACTTTCATTCCAACACTTCACATACCAATATATTAATATCTTTACTTTATCACTTTAAACAAGGAATCTTTACAGGGAATTCATCACTAATCACTTTCCTTCACAAGTAGAGTTTGCATAGGGTAAAATCATTAATCTAAACTTCCTCGATTGACGTTGGCGTTGAAGTTTTGACTGAGACAAAATTGAGGTTGACTTGAACCGGCATGGTCGCTTTCTTCTGAGGGAAATTTTTGGCAAAATGCCCGGGCTTGTCGTAGGTATAACAGAGTTTAAGGCAAACTCTCTTTCTTGAGCATTTGTTAACTGGGGCAGTGTCTTCGTTCAAACGCCTCTTCTTCAACTGATTCTCTGTACAAACTTCTCTTGCGACTTTACTGCTCACTCTTGGCATTATGAACTTGACTGAGGTAACTTCCGGAATGACCGCGTCTGTAGGAGAGTCAAGATTTTTCCGAGGGCATCTCTTAACAAAATAGCCTTCCTCACGACAGTAGTAACATAAATGTTTGCATCGTTGTGCCTTATTGGGTGCAACTACATGTACATCGTTCTCTTCTTGTTGTGTCAGGGCTGGTAGCTTCATAGGGCATTCTCTAGCCCAATAACCTTCTTCATCACACAGGAAATATGCTGTTGGTGACTGTCAATTACTGCTTTCTTGATGAGGGCTGACAGGATCGGAGTGATGCGTCTTTAGCTCCTCAAATAACTTAGTATATACGACTGGTATTCCACTTCCTTTTGATAGTTCTTGAGCAACTGTGGCTTGAAGATTCTTTCGCTGATGCTGGGTCACAGCGGTTACTATTGGATCCAAGGGACATTGAGCTGGGCAATGATCTTGACCTTCACAAAGGTAACATATGATGTTGCTCATCGGACACTCTTTAAGAGGACGTCTTCCCTCATAGCTGGAGCAATTGATAGCATGCTCATCTGAGGTATGTCCTATTTCTCCACAGTGATTGCACGCACGATCCTTTGACTTGTTTGGTTGACAACACTTCAAAGAACACCGTCTTGATGTCGAACAAGATGCATGGATAACATTTTTCGTTGAATTCACTGCGACTATATTGTCCTCTGGTAAAGCAAAGAGATCACGAAAAACAACAACAAACTCCTCCCAAAAGATATTCTACGGGGCTTCATGGATGGCACAGTACTTCCTCCACCATTTACCAGCAATTCCTTCCAGCAGATAAGAGGCATGCATGAATTTCTTATCACTTTCACACTGAGCAATGAGTAACTTTCTCTCAATAATTTTAAGCCAATCTTCCGCTTCGGAAGGTGAAACATTTCTTGAAAAAGTCGGCGAATGATTCCTTATGAATTATGATAACCTTGAGTAGGAACAGAAATCATTGATGACAACTTGGGACACTCTATTGACATTGGCTTGATTGTTCATATTCTGCATTTGCTTCATCATTGCATGCATCAACTGAGTCTAAGAAGTCAAGAACTCTCTGAAACTCTGCATATCTATCTGTACTGACGGTTGAAGAACTGATCCATCATTGAGATTCTCATTGGGTTGATTTTCACTTCCACTGATTCCGTTTTTACCACAAGTCTGAACCATCTGCTTGATTGCTTCACAGGGTAAGGGAAGAGAGAAATGGCATAGGTAAGAAGCAGAGATCATAAAGCAGGGGAGATAGGTTTAACCTAATCATCTTAAGCATGCAACATTAATAACTTGGTATGGTTACTTACATAAGCCTAAGAGCTCTGCAACACATACTGCACACTCAACAATCAAGAAAAAACCAGTTCAACCTAAGCACACAAAACTACCGCCTACATGGTGACGCTCCTATCTTAGAAGACGCGACTCCCACAGATGAGTCTCAACTGGCTACTCGAAGCATGGGTCTTCTAGCTTCTGGAACACTTCATCGATCCACTCCTCGAGCTTGATGATTCCTTCCTTCATGGTCTTCAGGGTTGACAGCAAGCACCCGATGATTTATCCTATGGTATGGCAAGTCATCAACTACCAAGATAACTTAGGTAAGATTTTAACTTGTTCCAGCAAAGGTAAGAGAAAGAAATTTCAGCAAGGGGAAAGAATAGAAGAATGGGATAAGTCAAGAACTCATTATTCTTTCAGATTAAGTCTTTTACTTTAGAAAATAATTTTGAAAGTCTTAATGAGACGGCCAAACTATCTAGGGCCAAGACCTGTAGTCAGTATGGCTCTGATACCACCTCTGTCGGGGCCCGAATATGCAAATCCGGACCCTCTGTGTATACTGCACTAGTCCAGAATCATGCTAGGGCACACAGGCGCAACATTGGTAAATATCACAATCATACATAGCTGAAACATTATGAAAGACATCATATATTAATTAATACCTGTTGAATGACCTTAAAGTCAACTTACATGACTATGCCCCGCAAGGTTAAACAACAAATTAAACTACAGTGGAATGAAAACATAGATAAACCCCTCAGTATACCACAGACAACTGACAAGGCTCGCACCCTAAACATTCATCTCCTTCTTGTACATCTCTTCCAGCATGGATGCAGACTCCTCAACTGGTGATGTTGTTGTGGACAAGGGTGAGTACTTAAAGCACTCAACAAGTTGTGCACAGAATGCAATTCTATGTAACTATATGCAAGGTTTATTCCAAAGGAAAAGGCTATTATGGCTATTTTGCAATAAGCAGCATTTATGAACAAATACAATAAATAGATTGTAAAGACTGTAAAACAAATAATAGTAATAGATAGATTCAACATTTCTCAAGTAAACCAAGTTTACAATCCTAAGTCAAGTTTCAACCTTCCACATGGCAATCCTGCCATCCCAACCAAGTTTCCATTTAATTAAGCTAACCCTTAACTGTAATTCCCGAACATTGCTCAATACCACGAGCACGGCTATCCGAATATATTTACACTATGCAGACGTTATGCACTTTATCCACACGATACAACCATACACCACAAAGACGAGTGATTATAACAAAGCCTTTACAATGCACTACCTTAAACTAGTACTACCCGCTAAGATTTCAACACTGGTGGGTCTAAAAACTACATCCAGGGCCCCCTCTTGCGCCATGTGAGTTACTCCATAACTCAGGAACTCACACCGTGTAACATCCCAAAAATTTGGACTATTTTGAATTTAATGAGTTTTCTGAATTTTTGAGAATTTTTGGAGTTTATTTGGATTTAATTGGAATTTCTGGAATTTAACCCTTCTTTGGAATTAATTAATTAATGAATAAGTTTTTGCAAAGTTTTTTGGGAAATATTTTATTTGAGTCCAAAATGTCCCAAAATGTTTTCTGGAATTTCTCTAGAATTTTTCTGCTATTTTAAGAGCCTCAAATGACTTAATTGAATATCTATAATTATTTCTATTAGAAAATTGGGGAAAATCACTATGAACAGTATTGGGCCGAGCCTGTTACTGTGCGCACTGTTGGCCCAGCCCAACGAAACCCAAATCGCCGCTAGCGGGTGACCGTCCGATCGGGATCGGATGGACCGGATGAAGCCGCGTTGCGTGAATTTCCGGTTCATCGATCTGTTGCCACGTGGATGGCTGGGATTGCGCCACGTCGATTCGCCGTGCGTTTCGAACGCCCGCCGCTGCTTCTTACCGAAGATTTTGCGCGCGATTAACGCCGGCGTGTTTATTCTTCCTCTTCTTAAGCTAATGCACCGTGTAGAGCATTTCCTTTCGCACAGTTTGCCCTATCTCTCCCTCACCGAGACTCACCGTAGCAGTCGCACGAGCTCGCCGTAGTTCCGAGACGTTTCAGCCATCTTTGCACTACCGCCGTTCCCTATCCGCCGTCGTTGAGGCCACTTGAGTAATCCTTGCACCGAGCCGCGTCTACCCATCTACTTCGTGTCGCCGGAAAAGCCCCGCAGCGCCGTCGCAGCGATCGTCTTCTTCCTCTCCGGCAAGATCTGTGCCGCCGCAACATCACCGCCAGTCGAGCCTCGTCGACCGTCCGATCATCGCCAAACGCTCCAGATTCGTCCACGTCGCCATTTAAACAGTAATCCTCATCTTCACCCTTCAGCCGTTGGATCTAATCAACGGTTTAGATTGCTCCGCCTAGATTCATGTCAGTTTAATCTCAGCCGTTAGATCTAGATCGTAGAGTGTATATTTTGCCGCGTCGCGTAAGTACCGTAGCCGTCGGATGCACACCGGTTGTCTTGGATCGTGCCGCGTGTCGCGCCCGCAGTAAACCAGAGTCGAAACCTTGGCTCATCTCGGTCGTTCGTTTTAAATCGGATGGACGAGATCGCACCGCGCATCGGGCCAGTTCCGTGTGGACGTGTGTCCCATAGAAATCGAGGAGCCAGCGCCGCCGTTTCTGTCGAGGTTGCCTAATTAATCGTAGTCGTCCGATCGGGATCCAATGGCCACGGTGAAGCCACGTGTCGGTTCTGTTGGATCTGAGTCGAAACGTCGCGTCAATCTCAGCCGTTCGTTCTAAATCGGATGGATGAGATTGAATCGAGTTTCGATTGTCAGATTAACGCCGCGTATCGATCGATGATTGGTGGACTGCACGGGTGATGCCAAGACACGCGCCACCGGTGCATGTGCATGCGAGAACGATACCCACCGTGAGACCAAGATCGTTTCATAGACCCGGTCCATAGACCGAGGCGACGTGGCAGCACCAGGAGCTGCCACGTGTCATGCTGACGTCATAAAAATTTTTGTATATAAAATATTTTGGCCGAAATTGTTTTCTGTGCTGACATCATCATGATGCGACGCTGACATCATAAATGAGATTTTTCAGTATAAAAATAATTCAAAAAAATCGGATTTTCTAATTTCTGTATTTTCAGATTTTATTCAAATTTCAAATGGCTTTAACTTTTGCATTTAAACTCGGATTTGGGTGATTCAAATTTCTTAAAATTCATAAAATTGTGATCTCTTTAATGCTGAATTTTATTTGAATTTTTGAGGTAATTTAGTCCTCTGTATTAGTTATTTATTGCATATATTGTTTGTACGCGTAGACACAAATTTGCCGGAAGGTTTCGAGTCAGAGTTCGTCGCTCAAGACCAAGCTTCGGGACACGACCAGCAACTCTTTGAAGGCAAGTGATGCTTTGATCATTTTGATCCCAGATTTTAAAATGTAATTTATGCTTTGAAATTGTGCATGCTAATTTATTTAAAGTGAACTTAAACTAAATTGGGTAAATGTAGCTAATCAACCCATATTATTATTGTCACCATGAAAGTATTATTTGTATGCCCTGAAGTCTTTGTCACCCTAGGTTTGATTGTATTAGTTGGATGTTAATATTGTGCCAACACGGGAGGCTAGACCGTGAATAGATGCTTAGCCTTGCAACGAGTCATCAATGATCTTTCGAAAAATGCAACAATGTTGACTAATGTCATATGGAATGTATTTGAAAATGGTGTGGTGATGCCACGTGATGTGACTAAAGTACGGAGACCTGTGTGGTTCTGTACCGATGTTGAGTTATTGCTGGCATGTGTTGCACAATAATCAACCGGGTGGGAAATGATTTAGACTGAGGCAAGTGGCAAGAGGCTTTGTGCCAGGTGGGCCTGTGTGGCAATGGGCTATGAGTGATGTGAGTCTGTGTTCCACATTGGGCTGTGTGCCACAGTTGAGTGATGAAAGTCTTGCCTTGGTCAGCTAAGGACTTCACCTTGCAAGCCTTTGATCTGAGTCACTCGTACAACCACATGTCTGGTATGGGACGGACCTAGTTGATTAGGGTTCTTATATCTTTCCTATGATACCTCAGGGTGACAGTACACAGGGGTGTATCTGTACGGGGGAGCGTACCTGTGCTACGGCTTGGTGCCCATCCAACGGTGATTGGCCTGACATATACTTCGGCTCTGTGTGAGGGAAGTGATAGTGAAGGCAATACCAGAGAGGTTCTTTGGTCAAGGTAGAGGTTCCTGAAAGGCTTTGTTACGGACGATCACCTGTGTGGTGAATGGCTGTATCTTGTGGGTAAAGTGTACAACCTCTGCAGAGTGTCAAATCTATTCGAATAGCCGTGTCCGCGGTATTGGACATTGCTCGGGGATTACAGTCAAGGGTTAGATCTTCAAAAACAAAATGTGGAAAGGGTGGCTGTGTGCCAGTGTTAAAAATGAATGCTAAGGCTGTGTGTCGAGAATCTTCACAGAAAAACCATTTGAAGAAATTAGTATTATTTATAACTGTTTCACTGCTTTAATCTAAATAAGACACTGGTTTAAAAATGTTGTTTGATGCAAAAGAACCAATTAAGCCAATCCTTTGGAATAAGCTTTGAATATAGTAATAGCGCTGCATTCTGTGCATTACTAGTTGAGTGCCTTGTGTACTCACCCCTCCTTGCTTATCAACCCCAATATCAGTGGAGGAGTCTACAATAGCATGGGAGGAGTACATTGAGGATCCGGACACTTAGGGAGCAAGCCCAGTTGGTTGCCCGTGGCAAGATGATGGCTTCCACGACATTCATTTTATTCCGCTGCTATTTCTTTTACTCAATAATGTAAGCCTGCGTGGTCGATTTTATGTAAGGAGACCATAAGGTCGTACAACTCAGTTTATATAATTGTTTGAACTATTTATTCTTATATCGCTGTGAATGTCTGTGATGTGCAACCCTGTAAGACTGTGTGTGCTAGCGTGATCCTGGACTAGCACAGAATACAAAGAGGGTTCGGATTTGCAGATTCGGGTCCCGACACACCGCCATTGATAGTACCAAACTAAAGCATTGCAAATTAATCGGCTAGGCTGTCCCATACCAGACATGTGGTTGCATGATTGACTCAGGTCAAAGGCTTGCAAGGTTAAGTCCTTAGAATGATCGAAGTAAGACTTCACATACCCTCTGTCCATCGGGCCCACCTTGGCATACTCGCCCCTTGTCACTTGCATCAATCTAAGTGATTACCACCCTAGTTGATTACCAAGCATCACATGCCATCAACAATTGAACATCGCTGCGTAACATCCCTCGCCACTACAACTCAATCTCATCGTGCGACCACACATGACACACAAGTTTATAACATTGTTCCATATTCCATTAAGCAATATTAATCATTGATGATTCATGTACATGTGATGACGTGGCATGGCTAAGCAACTAACACAGTCTAACCATCCCATGTTGATTTTAGTATTAACCAACCTTAGTGAACCAATCTAGGCTGACAATAGATCATGGCATACAAATAACAAGGTAGGGTATAGATCAAAAAGGTATATTAACTAAGTCCCAATTTATATAGAAACAATTGTATATTTGAAATAATATGCAATAGGGTAAAACAATATAGCAATTTTATAAATATGGGTTAAACATGATCACAGCATAACTTGCCTTAGAAAAACCCTTATTCTTACTATGGACCATAGTCTTGAGTCGACGATTCTTCCTCGGACAATTTGCACAATTCGACGTCTACACGAAACGAGAGAGAAAGCCAAATAAACACCAAATCAGAGAGCAAAAAACTCCAAAAATTAAATAAAATTCACCATTAAATAGATCTCAATTTTAGAAATTTTTTGAAACCTTGAATCACCTAAATCGAAGCTCATATGAGAGAGAACGGGCTCAGAGAATATTCAAGTATCATAAAAACCAGAAAATTAGAAAATAAAATATTAAACCAAATTACTTTTATTCTGAAAAATCGCATTATTACATCATGCTGATGTCAGCCCTAACCCGGAGCACCCCTGTGCCGACACGTGTCCCTCGTTCCATGGACTGGGTCCATGAACCTCATCTTGTTCATAGTGGACTCGGTACACACGGGTCTGGTCGCTAACATGCGGGCCCACGTCATGGTGACTCAGCGTCCACGGAAACGCACACGCGGTCGCCACACAAGCACCGCGTGATCGCCACACAGCTGCCACCTCAGCCAACGGTGTGATGAGGCAGCCACACGTTGATGAAGCATCAGCCCACTCCACCGTCACCGGCACGGGACCCTATGGTCGTCGCCGATGGCCGGTGAGGGAACCAACGGATGTGTCTCGACGTCGTGGATCTGATGAAGAGATCGAATTTACTTTTGGTGCACCAGAGTAATGGCAGCATGGTCTTCTTCTCTAACGGCGACGGCTTCCCGGTGATCTCCTACTCCGACGAGCCTTCGCTGGATCCAAGGTGCGCACTACGTAGCTCTTGCGATGAGGAACTCTTTGGTGTTGTTCCCGAGTCTTTAGCTCCACGGAAGATGACGTAATCGAAGAAAATCTCTGGTGTTGGCGCACGGATGAACTCGCGCAATTAGCGAAACGGTGACCTAATCCTACACAATCGATTTGAGGTTCTGCTTACTGGTTGCCCTGCGGTCACGATGCGTGCCTTATAAAGGCCGTAGTGTCCTGGCTTCGCACGGTGCAGCTTCAAATCCATGGCGACGCTGGGGATAGATCGAAACAGAGTCCACATCGGTCACACGAGGATGATAACGGGGGGCCATCCACATGTCTTGATCCACAGCTGAGATGCATTCTGCGCAAAGCGATCTAAACCACACGCCGAGATCAACGAACACCAACAAAACTCCAACCGAATCGATCTCCGCCGTACAATGAGGATCCAACGGACATAGAGCGAGCTTCTAGAAGATGGGCCGATCGAGCTGGCGAATATGGGCCACGGATGCACATAAATGGGCTCCGGCCCGATTACTTTTAACTATTTTCCCGCATTTTGTTAATTAAAATGATTCTAGTAATTCGTTTATTTAATTTTAGGCATTATAAATATCAGGAAAAATCCAATAAAATCTCGAAAATACTTTGAGACACTTTGAACTCAAACAAAATATTTTTGGCAAAACTTTGTATAAACTTTATCATTATTTTAATACTTTTCAATAAAAGGCCAAAAACAAATATATTTAATAAATTCCAATGAAATCCAAAAAAATCCAAAAAATTTAGAAAAATCATAAAATGCATAAATAACAATAAAATAATAATAACTTTTGTTTTAAAGAAAAATTTGGGATGTTACACGGAAGGATCAGTTTTCACGAATTTCAGCCTAAGGTTGGCACTACCGCCATGTATGGGCGGTACTACCGGAGTTATTGCACCTACAGTAAAAATAGGCATATAAACAGTGATTTCAGCACGAGTTCAAAAAGAAAATTGAGGAATCTTTTGATCCACTGATCCAAACTCAATGAAACTTTGTGGACACCTTCCTATGGATGTTAGGAACCTATTCTAACCATCGATTGCAACAATCGATGTCAAAGTTATGACTTTTTTCAAATTTACGGAAGGGTGCACAAGAATGGGTTCAAGAACGAAATCTTGGCTCTAAGCTAGTTCGTGGGTTCTTGATGATCAAGATGATCCTAGATGGCTTCCCACATGTCATAGCAAGCTAGAACAGAAGACAAGAACACACAAAAACCAATCTTCCAAGAATGATCATCTAAAGAGCAAAAGATCAGTTTCTTGCAATGAAGAATACAAGATTTACCTAGATGATTGGGATATGGTCTGAAGAAGACTCATCCATTAATCATACATCCTCAACAAAAGATCCAAAATCATTTAGAAGGAGGGGAGACAAAACCAACTTGCATGAAAGTTAATTGTAAGAATGTAAATTGCTGAATTTAAAGACATAAACTAAATGCGTAAAATAAATTCAGAGATGAGTAAATGAAGTTTTTATTTCTGTAAAGGAGGTTTACAAAGCCTCACAACAAAGTGGGCAAAGCTTAAAAAAGCACAAAAACCTCAAAACCTTCAAGAGGGGGAAGGCTACCACTACCCCTCTATTTATACTACTCTTGAGTCATCCTCCACAGTTAGATGAGTTTCTTCTACCCTAAGGATCACCATCAAGGGTTAGGATTGACTCACTCACTCATACATGGGCTAACCCGAAACCCTTTAATATAACGTGTTTTTGCACGCTTCTCAAAGCATACTAACTAGACCAGCTACTCTATCACCTAGACCGCGATCCAACGGCCCTCCTTGATCCGAGTAGCTCCTAGCTAGCATCTCATCCATTCCTTGTCTTCTAGGTTCGCAGCAACTTCATCTCCGATCATCTTCTGGAGATCCTCGACCGTCTGGACCTCCAGCGCACCTCGCCTAGTCCCGGTCATCCTTCGCCTCACCATGACCTAGCACAGTCGTCTTGTAACCATCAAAAATAAGGAGACACATCACATAGCATTTCCCAAAATAATATGCAATAAATCTCATGTAATTCCAAAATTTAAACTCAAAATTCGCTCTAAAAGTCGGCACTACCGCCCCTAGGGCTGGTAGTACTGCTCAGTCGGTGCTACCGCCCCAGCATGACCGGTAGTGCTGCTCGCCTAAAACCCCAACGAATGCCCTCTCTGGAATATAAGTACCACTCCCCTCGGTCGGTATTGCCGCTCGGCCGGCAGCACCACCCATACAAGGCTGGTAGCGCCGCTCAAGGCCTGAAAGCATTCAAATTGCTTCAAATTTGAAATCAAATTCAAATCAAACTCAAACCAGAGCAAACCTATCTCAAACACAGTCAATAATTCATCACTAACAAGGATAGACCACCACATGGTCTTTCAGTAAGCATCGAGGGTCACCCAAATCTGGTGAGCGGATCGAAGGTGAGAGATCCTGTCGTACTCACTGTGGCTAAGGCCCTGTATGAGGATGTTCCTTGTCTTAGCATTCACCTCAATGTTAGCCATATTGCCGGCCGCGACGTTCTCATCGGCAGGAACCTCATATGGGAGCTTCACTTTCTGCCAAATCAGGAAGTCCTCGGTAGTGATGTAAGACTCCATTCGTGACTTCCAAAAAGAAAAACCAACTCCAGAAAAGATGAGAGGCTTGGTGGAATATTTGTGTGTCGCCATGGCTCTCGAGATCGGTCAAGATCTATGAAAGAGCAAAATCGGCTCTGATACCAATTGAAAGACCGAGATGGCGATTAGAGGGGGGTGAATGATCCCAACATAAAATTTTCCCCACTCAAAATAATCCAACCAAGATCCTCATATCACAAAAGCAAAGCGGAGACTGCGAAAACTCAAAATTTCTCAGCTAGGGCCAGCACTACCACAAAATACCCTCTTTACTGCTAGATTAATAGTATCCTAGCACTACCAGGGTACTGTAGTTACAGTAAATCAGAACAAAAGCAGTAAAAATTAGCCTGACTAAAAAGCAAAATTAATGACTCTTTTGATCGGTTGATCCAAACACTGTGAAACTTTATGGATACCTTCCTAAGGATGTCAGGAACCTATTCCAAGCTTCTATTACAAGAATTGATGTCAAAGTTCTGACCTTTTTCAAATTTACGGAAGGGTGCACAAGAACGGGTTCAAGAATAAAAACTTGGCCATTTGCTAGCTCGTGGGTTCTTGATGATCAAGATGATACTAGATGGCTTCCCACATGTCATAGCAAGCTATAACACAAGAAACGAACACCAAAAACTCGATCATCCAAGAATGATCCTCTCAAGAGCAAAAGATCGGTTTCTTGTAAGAAGGAACACAAGATTTGCCTAGATGATTGGGATATGGTTTGAAGAAGACTCATCCATCAATCATTCATCCTCAGCAAAAGATCCAAAAGCATTTAGAAGGAGGGGAGGCAAATCCAAGTTGCTTGAAAGTAAATTGCATGAATGTAAATTGCTGAATTTAAAGACATAATGTAAATGCGGAAAGTAAATTCAGAATTGAGAGGAATAGATTTTCATTTTTGGAAGGGAGGTTTACAAAGCCTTACAACAAAGTGGCCAAAGCTCAAAAGAGTATCAAAACCTCTAAAACCTTCAAGAGGTGGAAGGCTACCCCTACCCCTCTATTTATACTACTCTTGAAGGCTACCCCTACCCCTCTATTTATACTACTCTTGAGTCATCCTCCACCCTTGAATGAGTTTCTTCTACCCTAAGGATCACCATCAAGGGCTAGGATTGGCTCACTCACTCATGTACGGGCTAACCCGAAATCCTCTAACATAACGGGTTTTGCACGCTTCTCAAAGCATACTAACTAGGCCCGCTACTCACCTAGACCGCGATCCAACAACCCTCCTTGATCCGAGCAGCTCCTAGCTAGAATCTCAACCATTCCTTGTCTTCTCGGTTCACAATGACTCCGTCTCCAATCATCTTCCCGCGATCCTCAACCATCTGGACCTCCAGCACACCTTGCCTAGTCCCGGTCCTCCTCCGTCTCACCATGACCTAGCACCGTCGTCCTGCAACCATCAAAACAAGGAAAACCATCACATAGCATTGCCCAAAATGATATGCAAAAATCACATGCAATTCCAAAATTCAAACTCAAAATTCGCTCTATAGGCTGGCACTACCGCCTCCTAGGGCCGGTAGTGCCACTCGGCCGACACTACCGCCCCAGCATGGCCGGTAGTGTCGCTCCCCTAAGGAACCAGCGAATACCCTCTCTGGAATATAACTACCGCTCCTCAGGCTGGTAGTGCCGCCCCCTGGCCGACAGTACCTCCCTTCTGAGGCTGGTAGTGCCACTCTGGACAGACTCAACTCAAATTGCTTCACTTTGAAAATCTAATTAAAATCAAACTCAAACTCAAGCACCTCATGCCTAACCACAATCAATAACTCATCACCAACAAAGTTAGACCTCCACATGGTCTTTTAGGGTTTAACATCACCGGGTCTGGTGCAAGGCTAGGCTTTAGCTAGTTGAATGGTTTCATCACAACCGAGCAAATCGGGTACGGTTAGTATCACGAGGCATGGTTGACATGATTGCTAGAATGTATCATGTGGATAAAGTGCACACTCTTTGTAGAGATTAAAACATAATTAATTAGCTGTGCTCGCGGTCATGAGCAACTTGGGAAAATAATTTCAAGTATAGTCTTGTTTTTATGAAAACTTTTGGAGCCGGTGTTAGAACGGGTTAGTAAACTTGAGATCCAAGGATGGCTGTGTTTACTCGCTGTTCACAGCCAACGAGGGCTATGAAATGATGATATTGAACTTTACTTACTATTATTAGCTTCATATGAAATACTCTTTACAATTCCGATACCGTTTGATGAAACATTCACTTGCAAATAAAATTTGCTTTATGCTAAAAATGAGACCTAGTGTAGTGACTTGTTATCCTTGTTCTAACCATGCATTTACTGTATTTTCATACAATAAAGTCTTGCGAGTACATATGTGTACTCACCGTTGCTTAACCTATAATATATAGACGAAGGTACAGAAGAATACCCCGACGACTCGTACTTTGCATCAGGGTCGGACGACTATTTGGATGGATGAACTAGGACTCTTCCTAGTCGGTTGCCTATGGGTTTATGGATGGGCGTACCGCTATCCTACTTTTGAGTTTATGCTTATTTCCGCTGCAAGTTACTTTTGTATGTAATATTTGGCCGGTCGGTCACGTACTTGTAATAATAAGTAGTTGTAATAGCTCTAGTTTAAGTTTATGCTATGTCAACTGCTTAGACATGTGTGTATGTATTATGATGCATCTCAAATACGAGATTTGTGGGCGCTAGGACTTGATCTTGGGAACTAGCCCTAGACACATATCCGGGTACCTGGAATTACTCTCAACCATCTACCGCGTGGATATGAGCGGCCGTTGTTCCTTGTCTATTGTGACACACCTCCTGAGGAGTGAGCTTGGAGTCGTGTGCCCTTACGGCTTATTGTGAGGGGGAGTTGGTCTGTATATTATGTATTATATATATTCTTCTTCCAGTATTTTCTTTCTTTTGCTTTTTCTGGGTGTTATTGGGCTTATTTCTAGAGTTGTGAGTTCACTTCACTTAGACTTCTGGCATGCTTTGCATGGTCCTCTCATCTTATGCTATAGGTTGCTATCATGCACAATTATCTGTTCTCTCTTCTGTCTAGGTTGATTTCCCTCGTAGTCTTATAAGTCTAGCAGGTGTTGGCCCCCCTGGGTAGACAAGGTTTGTGTGCACTCCTTAGCTTGGGATCTAGAGTCAGCTTCCCTATGTCAGGCATTGTGGAAGATGAGAGCGAGTCTAAGCTATAGTGTTCTCTACTATCTTTTCTACACTCTATAGCCACCTAGTTTGCAGTTTTTCTCAAGTTCTTCTCGTCATTCTGTATTTCTGGTTTCTATTGAGTTTAATTGTGTTTTCTTTGCATTTAATTCTGCTAATAACTCATTTTAACCAGATTTGTGCTTAAATAGATTCATTTGTTGAGGGGGAGTTTGAAAATCTGTTCATGCATTGCATATAGATTGCATTTTCTGTTTTATGAGCTTTGTCAATTATGCAAATGATTTACTTATCATGCTACACCATGCTCTTTATGAAGAAAAATGTTAGCTTAGATATGTCCACGTTCATTTTATCTTACTAAGCTTGTTAAAATTTGAAAATTAAAGCTTTAAATGGAAACTTGATGAAGCATGTTGCTTTTACTTGCTAAGTTTCTTCTCTAGGATTGTTTGCCATGATTTGTGAAATTTTGAAATTCTCTAGAGTCCCTATAACAACTTGAGTGAAACTTGTTTGATCCATACTTGAGTCCTTTATTTGCTCATAAATCAATGTGCTAAAATGAAAATTAAACAAAAAATGACTCTTTTTGTGCTCATTAGACTTAACACCTTACATTCACAAGACAACCTCCCATTGCACTTGGGATGAACTTGAATGTATCGTCTATGACCAAGACTATTCTCTTAAGAGTTCATCTTGAGATGGTCGAATACGGCTTGAGCCAATTGCTTTTAAAACAATGCAAATAAAAAACAAAACATAAGTTGGTAAAGAATGCAAATAATGTCAAACATTTGCACCCCGCTATGTAATCGCGCTAAAAATGACATTTTCAAAACTAAGCTTGCTAGCAAAATTTGTTATTTGCTCTTTGACATGTCTTAGTTTAGTCTAATCTGAAATTGACTAACTTGGTGTCATATTTTGTCCTTATGATCTCTTGGATAATTTTTCAAAGCTCTTTTAGGATATATTTCATGCATACATGTGTAAAGGGGAGAAATTGTTTCTCGATGCCTATATTGCCAAAAGGGGGAGAAAACATAGAAAAAGGCATCTTCAATAGGTAAAAATGTTAATGCAACTGGGATCTTATGATCTTGGAAATAGCTGCAAAATTTTTAGATCATAAGCATATTTGTGTCTTTGTAAGTTCCATAAGATTTTTAGAGCATTTTGTGGAAAACTTGTTCTTTCTTTGATTTGCTCTAAAATCTGTCTTGTCAACTTGGTCATGATTTCATTCTCTTATCTCTGGATCATGTTTTGATTTTGCAATCAAATAGCTTTATTTCTTCTCTTTCAAACTCAAAGTTTATGCCTTTTCGGGTGTTTGTCAATATACTCATCAAGGGGGAGATTGAAAGACCATGTGGAGGTCTACCCGTACTTGTGATGAGTTATTAACAATATTTAAGCTTATAGTGTTTGAGTTTGAAGTGGATTTGGAGTCTAAATCAAAATTGGAGTAAATCGGTTTTTTGCCTAGTCAAGGGCGGTATGACCGGCCGAGGTCCGGTTGCACCGGCCAGCAATGCTACTGGCCGGGGTGCGGTAGCACCGGCCATGGGCAGTAGCACCAGCTTCAGGCCGGTGCGATTTTTCCAAAGAGGTGCCTTTGCGACTTTTACGGGGCGGTCATACTAGCCAGGGGGCAGTATGATCGGCCAGCGGTGCTACCGTCCTAGGGGCGGTAGCACCGGCCCTTATGAGCGAGGGTGAATTTTCAATTTGTTATTTTTGATGAATTTAATTGAATATCTTTTTGGACATTGCTATGTGATGTGTTTCCTTGTTTTTGATGGTTGCACGACGACAAAGCTAGATCATGGTGAGGCGAAGGATGATTTGGACTAGGCGAGGTGCGCTAGAGGTCCAGATGGTCGAGGATCACTAGAAGATGATCTGAGATGGAGTCGTGGCAAGCCTAGAAGACAAGGAGAGGAAAAGATGCTAGCTAGACACTGCATGGATCAAGGAGGGCCGTCGGATCACGGTCTAGTTGATAGGATAGCGGGTCTAGTTAGTGCTTTGAAAATCGTGCAAGAAAACCTGGTTTGTTTGGTGGGTTTTGGGTTAGCCCTTGCATAACTGTGTGAGTGGGTCAATCCTAGCCCTTGATGGAGTGCCCTAGGGTTGAGGGACTCATCCAAGGGTGTTAGTTTGCCCAAGAGTAGTATAAATAGAGGGGGAGGGGTGACCTTCCTCCTCTTAAAGGTTTTGATGTTTTTGGTGCTCCTTTGAGCTTTGCCCACTTTGTTATGAGGCTTTGTAAACCTCCCTTCTAGAAATACGAAACTCATTTCCTTATGGTTAATTTCCTTTACGCATTTACATTATGTCTTAAATTCCGCACTAACATTCTTGCAATTTACATTTACACAATTTGGATTTGCCTCCCCTCCTTCTACATGCTTTTGCTTCTTGTGCCAAGGATGTTGATTGATGGATGAATCTTCTTTTAGATCATATCCCAATCATCTAGGCAATCTATGCGTTCTTCTTGCAAGAAACCGATTTTGTGCTCTTGAGTGAATCATTCTTCAAAATCTCGTTTGTGGAGTTTTTGACTTGTATTCTTGCTTGCTGTGATGTGTGGGAGGTCATCCAAGATCATCTTGATCATCAAAACCCCACGAGCAAGATCAATATCAGGTTCTTGAGTTTTTGTTCAAACTTGGTGTGTTCTTCCTTCAAATTGAAAAAGGTCAAAACTTTGACATCAATCCTCACAATTGAAGGTTGGACTAAGTTCCTAACATCATTAGGAAGACGTCTACCAAGTTTCATGAGTCTTTGACCATCTAATCAAAAGTTCGATCATTTTTGCTTTTGGAGTTCGTGCTGATTTTTTCTGCTGTTCTTGAGCCGGTCATACCGCACCCTCTTCAGTCATACCGGATCTCGGTTATACTGTACTATCTCCGGTCATACTAGCCTCACAGGGAAAAACCCTCCTTCCAATTTGCTTCGTTTGATTGATTTGTTTGAGGTCTTGTTTTGGATTGTTTTGTTTTGTCAAGGGAAATTTTATTTGGGATCATTCACCCCCCTCTGATTGCCATCTCAGTCCTTCAATATGTGTTATGATGCATCTTGAATGCGGGATTTGTGGGCGCTAGGTGTTGATCTTGGGAACTAGAGAGACACATATCCGGGTACCTGGAATTACTCTCAACCATCTAACACGTGGACACGAGCGGCCGTCATTCCTTGTCTATTGCGACACACCTCCCTCGGTGGGTGTGGATGATACCATGATTCTAAGACGGATGGCATGTGTTATGCTTGGATGAGTTGGATTCAACCCCAGTATGGTTATTCAGAAAAGAATCGAAACTCTTTTGGTTGCGTAAGTGTGTACGGTGCAACTAGGTGGCTCATATTTGTTTGGGTGAGAGCCATCTGGTTAATACTCCATGCACAGGATTTTTGGGTGATAGTGATCATGCACTTAATTAGAGTATGGGTGTCACCTATAAGTCCAACGCACGAGCGAGGATCGATTCATATTTTCGGAGATTTTTTTTAAATAATACATTTTTAATTCAAATTGCAAAAATATATCACGGAATTTCTTTTCTTCAAAAATGTACTCCTGTCGCCCTTTGGTTGGGCGACTGAAGCCTGTCGCCCTCTGGTTCGGCGACTAAAGAAGATGTCACCTAATCATTGGGTGACTTGTGCCACCTCACGCAGCCGTTGGCTGTGTCGCCCGTTGGGAGGGCGATAGCCCAAAAATCGAAAGACTCGGACGGGCGACAGCGTGTGTGCTCCTCGTCGCCCAACGAGGGGCGACTTGGCGACGATTTATTATTGCGGCGGAGAAGAAAGAGTTCGGCCGAGAGAAGAAGAAAGGGAGGGAGAAGAGAAGAGAAGAGGGAGGAAGAAGAGAGAAAAGAGAAGGGAGGAAAAGGAGGAAAAGAAGAAATGAAAAGCAGCGGCTGCACGCAGGTAATTTTTTTACCGTTAATTTTATTTAGTGTTTAGGGTTAGATTTAGTTATTTCCGTGGTTTAATTTGTTTAGTGTTTAGGGTTAGGGTTGAGGTTAGATCTAATTATTTTCGTGGTTGATTTTGTTTAGTGTTTAGGGTTAGGGTTAGGGTTTGATCTAGTTATTTTTGCGATTTATTTTGTTTAGTGTTTAGGGTTAGGGTTAGATTTAGTTATTTTCACGGTTTATTTTGTTTAGTGTTTAGGGTTAGATTTAGTTATTTTCACGGTTTATTTTATTTAGTGTTTAGGGTTAAGGTTAGATCTAATTTTTTTCATGCTTTATTTTGTTTAGTGTTTACGGTTAGATCTAGTTAAAAGTAGTGTTTATTTTGTTTAGTATTTAGGGTTGTAATCCTGTAGCGGCTCTAGCAGCGTCCGATTTGTTTAGTGTGTAGCAAGAAATTATGGCAGTGTTTAGCAACAAAATGTAGTTAAATCTAGTTATATTTTTAGTCGGTTTGTGGAAATGCATGTAGATCGATATGTTTTTTACATATAGAAGTGCACATATATATATTGTTAGGGCTGTAGATGTTTTTTAGAAATATTTTTAGTAATGTAGATATTTTTCGCATAGTTTTCAGAATCTAGTTTTGTTCCATAATAATATACATGCTAATTGAACAACTTGAAAATTTCAGGGCGTAATAGTTTTTTGCATCAGAAATGGGCACACTTGGTTTACAAGTAATGATATTTGTAGGAATGTAGATGTTTTTAGAAATAGAAGTAGAGAGATGTATATTTTTAGGAATGTAGATAGATATATATTTCTCCTAGTACTTTTTACGAAGAGTAATTAATTCGTGTGTTAATGAATAGATTCGCAGATATGTCAGAACGAGTTCCATTTAGAATCTTTTATGGAGAAGGGGTTGTCATGTATGGCTCGGAGGGTGCGGATCTGAGTAACTTTCAGTATGTGGATAGAAGTTTAAGTAGGGTCGAAGAGCGTACATTTGCTTCTGTATTGAATTAGTTGTATTATACGTTTCGGATGGAACAAGAGAAGTTCCAGCTCAAGTTATCTTGCCTTTGCACCATGCGAGATGATCCTGTTTATTGGGAGCTAGTTGAGCTGAAAGGAACTGCATCTTGGAGGTCATATGTGAGGGGGGCGGGGCAACGTGGATGGTATCGGGTGCATTTGGTGCAAGCGTATGAAAGGGCTGTTGCCCCGCAGCAGCAGCTGGACGTCGGTGAGTGTAGTGAGCCTGAAAATGAGTTCACTTATGGTGACACTGAAATTGGGGAGTCTAGCCGGGAGCAGCATGTTCAGGGTTGCAATGAGGATATCGTTTACCAGAGCGGTGAGCAAGTTGAGATTGGGGAGGACGATGGAAACATTGGGCAAGATGCGCGGGGGCAAGTAGACGAAGGTGAGGAAATTGAGGAAGTAATAGCACAGATGGAAGATGAAGACCTTGAATATCAACAAATAGAAGTGGAAGACGACGATAACTCGGATGAGGAAGATGAAGATGTTGAGCCACTTGTGCCAGCAGATTGGAGCACGCATCAATTTAATAACCTGGTTGTAAATGAAGGCAATGATACACCTTGGCAGTATAGCGACAATGAGGTGAGGCCTAACAGCATTTACCCCACAAAGAGGCAGTGCAGAATGTTATCAAAGATTGGGCCTTATCACTAAGAAGAACTTTCAGGGTTAAGAAGTCCACCCCAACCTGCTACGATGTGGTGTGCGAGATGCAAGGGTGCTCCTAGAGAGTGCACACGTACAAGCCCAAATGGGGCACCCACTGGCTATGTTCGAAGGTTGAACAACATAGTTGTATGGTGAGAAACCACCGTGGCTCACGAAACACATCGTTCGGGTATATCGCGAGTGTCATGTACCCAGAGATAGTTGAGAACCTGAATTTTGAGCCCCGTGCTATTATCCGAGCAATTGAGAACAGATATCAGTACACAATTAGCTACGGGAAGGCATGGAGGGCGAAGCAGAAGGCCTTGGAAATGAGATTTGGGAAATTTGAAGACTCGTACCATAATCGCCCGCCTTTGCTCGATTGCATTCGTGAAAGAAATCCTAGTACTTATTATGATTATCAGGACTGTCCGTCAAGCAAGTGGCCGAACAAGAGGCATCTGAAGAGAGTTTTCTTCGCATTCGGAGCTTGCATTAGGGCGTTCTATCACTGCCGTCTATTGTTGTGTGTGGACGGCACATTCCTGACCATGAAATACAAAGGACAAATAATGACAGCTGTGGGCGTCAATGCGAACAACCAAATTCTGCCTGTTACCTTTGCATTTGTGGAAAGCGAGTACTATGAGAGTTGGCTGTGGTTCCTACAGAACTTGAAGATCGGGGTGGTGAAAACTCGCCAACATGTGTGCATACTGCATGACAGGCATGCTGGTATGCTTTGTGCCATCAGACAGTTGCAAACAGGGGAAGAGGAGCCATTTCCCTGGACAGACTTGCAGAGCCGATGGTGCATGAGGTATTTGGGAGCGAACTTCTATAAGCAATTTAAGGACAAGGAACTGATGAATATGTTCAAGAGGCTATGTAAGCAGAACCAATATAGCAAGTTCCGTACTCTTTGGAAGAATCTTGATGATCTAACAAAAAACACAAAGAGACTACTAGCAGTGTAACACAGGAGCAGGAAGAGCCTTTATTCCCTCTGGCAACAGAAGATGAGGCGACGAATCGTCGTCGAAGGCAAAGGCCGATCAAATGTTTCTCAGACTGGATAAAGCACGAGCCCAAAGAGAAGTGGTCATTGTTACATGACACACATGGTGCTAGATACGGTGTCATGACGACCAACTTGGCGGAGGTGTACAACTAGGTAATGAGAGGGATGAGGTGTCTCCCGTAAGTAAGAATTGTTGAGGGAGTGCTGCGGGGTACAACCAAGTATTCTGTGGATAGGCATAAAGCTGCTGAAGTAGAAATGAGAGATGAGAATGCCTTGTACTCAAGCATGATAAGTAAATACATGGATGAGAAGAGTAAGAAGGCGGGCAAGCATAGAGATATCAAAGTAGGTTTACGAGCACTATGCTTCGAGGTGATATGCAGGGATAAAGGACGGCGGGGAACAAACCAGAAGGTTATCACCCAAGAGTGCATCTTACAGGCTGAATGTCAATGCTCGTGTAACAAACCCCTCCTTTTGCATAGGCCATGTTCTCATGTGATAGCTGCATGTGCATTATTTGGAATGCGACCCGGTATATATCTATCTGAATATGTTACAAAGGAAAAGGTGATGGCAACTTGGAGCGAGGAGCTATATGGTTATGGTGTTGTCGGTTCTTTCACCACAACCCCTAGTGTCGATGAAAGGTTCTGGGTCCCTGATTTTGATACAAGATCATACAAAGGAGTCCATCGTAAAACAAGGCGTATCAAGAATAACATGGATGAGTCCGAAACTAGTAAGCGCGTGAAGAAATGTTAGTTGTGCAAGCGAATAGGATACACGTTCCAAAACTGCCAGCCACATAACGAAGAGGATGAAGGAGGAGATGGCAACCCGACAGCGGGGGAGGGATCGTCGTCTGCAAGGCGTGGTGGATGACGTCATCGTACTACCGGAGAAGCTATTTGAACTATTAGATGCTATATGTCAAATTAATATTTTGGTAATGCAATGTGCGTTGTAATATGTTTGAATATATTTTGCTGATGCAATGTGCGTTGTAATCTGTTTGAATATATTTTGTTGATGCTTGTGTATTTATTTGTACGCATTTGGTTCTATGTATTATTCTGATGCTTGTGTATTTATTTGTACGCATTTCATTCTATGTATTGTTTTCATGCCTATATAGCTCTCTATATATAACTTTTCTTTTTGTAATTTGCAGGTATGGCTCACCAGGATGGAGATGACGACTGGCCCTTTGAGTTGCTTGATTCATTCGTTGATCGTCGTCACCATGCCCACATCGCCGCCGCTTTTCCAGAGGAGGGACAAGATCCTCTAGAGCTCTGCATACTACGACCGAGGCCACCGCGGGAGCTCTGGACCCTCGATCCTCGTTGGATCCCCAGGTAACGTATTTATCTTTTAATTTCAAAATATGCCCGATGCAGTATCATAATTTGTTTTAATTACCTAGTGTGGTGCTCATATTAATTTAATATTTCTGTTTCGTAGTCTTCGAGCAGCAGGATTACTGCCATTAGCACGGATGGTGGAGGCGCACAGAGATGCGCAGGGGCGGGACGCGAGCCACTGGTTCCCATTTGACAGGTCCCTTCTCACCGCTCTGGTGGATCGGTGGAGACCGAAGACGCACACCTTCCACCTACCTGTCGGGGAGATGGTGATCACTTTGGAGGATGTCTCGTACCTCCTCGACCTCCCGATCGCCGGTGACCCTGTGGTGCCCCAGGACGTCCATGCCATGTGGTGCGAGGAGGTACTTGCGCGGTTCCACGGTGTGCTACCGCCTGCTGCGTACCGACCCTTCACCAGCACGCATGGTCCGACACACAGGTGGCTTCGACAGTTCGTGGTAAGCAACCAACCTTTCAAACTAAACTTCTCATATATTGACTAGACTAACAAGAAAACATAAATTTACATGCGGAACACATCGTCGAGCCTGTGGACGAGCAGAGGGTGAGCCGCCACCTTGAGGCGTACCTGCTCTGGCTGTTTGGCTGGTGGATGTTCACGAGCTCCCACGGGGATAGCGTGGACAGGCACTTCGTCCAGTTCGCAAGGGCGATCGCGGATGCACCCCTTGACGCTGTGCAGCAGTACTCCTGGGGGTCAGCTAACTGTGCGCGATGTACCGTGGGCTCTATGACGGCTGTGGGCGGATCACCGATGGGTCGATCCTCACCGGATGTCCACTGCTTCTGCAGCTTTGGGCATACGAGAGGTTCCAGATCGGGCGGCCCAACATCGACACGCGTCCTGTTGTACACGCTAGTACGATGATGTTGACGAGCCGACTATGGGCACCATCTGGTGCCACCGACGGGTAAGATATTGCAAACCACGATTGTGAAACTTACGCTTTAACATTTGTCAGTACTAATGCTAATGTTCTGCGTTGATTTTTCTGTTGTCACTGCAGCCTAGGTGGGCACACAGTACTGTGCGGCTTAGCTACACGCAGTTCGTTGCTGCGTTCGACCACCTCAACGAGGACCGCGTACGCTGGACACTGTACACAGCGGGAGAGGTCAAGCTACGTGTGACGGGTGGGTTGTCCACCCTATGTACACGTGACGTGGCATACTGGCGTACACGTCGGTTCCTCATGTTCGACGTCCTGGTCGAGGGCTACGCTGACCATCGAGTGATGAGGCAGTTTAGTCTACGACAGGAGTTCCTTATCCAGGTCGGCTGGCAGGTCCCACACGGCGTCCACATGTAAGTTCCCTACATCGATGCTCTCTAATCTCTACGGTGTAATGACATGTAATAATGTTATATTGTTTCTTATCCGCAGGCAGAGTAGGAGGGGCGGGCATGGGGGCACCCCATGGCATGTACGTATGGCGTCATGGGTCGAGGAGTGGGGAGGAGCCTTGGACGACATCCATGACGAGGATGAGCCGTACGACCCGCAGACGTACCAGGGGTACCGACAGTGGTACACTTCCCGTACCCGTCTGCGTTTGGTACGTGTCGACCCCGATCCTCCTAGACACATCCCCAAGGTGACGGACACGTATCCCGGGCATACAGACTCAGCTCTGCACGGTGCGGTATGTTTTTTGTAATGTTCGATGTATTTTCATATTGTATTTTCCGGATTAATGTGTTAGGCTAATTCGTAATGTATTTTTCAGACTGATGTGCTAGCCCAGTACTCCGAGGAGTCATGGAGCTTCCTTTCTTGTCTGTCTCGTGGGGTAGATGTGACCAGAGAGGATGTGACCTCCTTCTTCGCGAGGTTCAGGGAGAGCGTGAGACGCATCCTCGAGTTGGTAGGATGCCGCGCGCCTCGCGATGTGGCTCACGGTGTGCCGCTTAGTGGAGTGAGGAGTGCTCCAAGTACATCTTCACATGCCATTGCCTCACGTCCCACCGTCACGCCGAGCTATGCAGCAGGGCGAGCTGCTGGACACGTTGGTCTAGCCCCTCACGTCGGAGGTGAGTACTTCATCACACTTTGTATGTTTTCCAATTATTTTTTGAATGGTACCAACAATTCTTCATTTCTTACAGGCTCATAGGCGCGGTGGTTCTCCTCTACAGCTTCACCTGCCCCTGACGACTATGAAGGGCAGTTTGATGATCCAGCCCATGCGGAGTACGACCAAGACGATGGTGGGGTGTCGAGGTACTTCGCTGATCCGGATGAGCCTGGATCATCGCAGATGCAGGGAGCACCACCACCGACGCAGCCTTCTCAGCCGGAGTACGCTACACCACCAGCTAGACCACGAGAGACCCACGCGACCGACGCTTGGTGACCTACTCGCAGGACGGCCGCAGAGGCCCGCCACCATGAGGAGGCGCCTAAGCGGGGTGCGGTGAGTTTGTTATGTTATTTTAGCTTATGTATTTAGTTATTCCGTTGTGATATACTTTTCATCTTATGTATTTAGTTACATACGATATATTTTTGTTATGATATTAACCTATTACTTTTGGTAACGAAATATTTTTACTCTTTGTTACAGTAGGCCTGCTTTCAAGCATTAAGAGTCAATTAGTTAAAAATGGTTATAACATCCCGTAATAATACCCCAAAAATAGTTGACATATCGCTTACGTGCAGTCACAAACTTACAAACAAAAATGGACTGCAATCGTGCAAAGTGAATGGTCACTTAGGCCTTTTTGGCAGCCCGTAAAACAACACGTTTAGAAGAGAAATTTTGGAGGAATAGCCTGCAAACACCCTATGACACTTGTACTACCGTAATATGCAAAAGAATCCTATTTAAAACTTGGTTTGCATCCCAATTCTGCCAAACCAAACACCCTAAACGATCACTACAAGCACATTCCAAAAAACTTAAACAGTTGTTGCAAATGACGGCCGTGCAGCAGCTTGTCAGGGCTAATAGCCTACTCACAGGTGTGTAGCCTTGTAAGGCCGATTAGACAAGTCACATGCATCAGCTTTGTCAGCATGACCAACCAAAAAAGAAATGCCGTGTAGCTTTTGACAGAGGGTGACACGTCGTGCAACCTTTGATAGAGGTTGACAGGTCATGCAGCTTTTCTCAGAGGGTGACAAGTCGTGTAGCTTTTCTCAGAAGGTGATAGGTCGTGCAGCTTTTATGATGGGTGACACGTCATGCAGCTTTGATGATGGGTGACACGTCATGCAGCTTTGATGATGGGTGACAAATCGTGCAGCTTTTCTCAGAAGGTGACAGGCCGTGCAGCTTTGATGATGGGTGACACGTCGTGCAGCTTTTCACAGAGGATGCCAGGATGTCAAAATGCACAAGTGTTGTAGTTGTATGGGGTAACCCCTTCACCACCACTATAAAACCAGCCCAGGGGTAGACATCCAACACCGTCAAATCAGCAATAAACGTGAGCAGAATCTACAAAAATTAGGGCACGATGTCGTTCTACCGTCGCCTCTTGAGAAGCGAACTTACCCGCCCGAATACTGGATGCGATGGCGTTGGCGCCCGATTCTGCCGAGTTGCCCTGACCCAAATGCGACTGCAACCTTCCAGCGAAGATGATGCAATCTACCCATGGAGAGACGACTGCCCGCGCTCACTACTATTGTACCCGCCCCTACCGAGTAAACCTACTGGTGTTCATACAATACAGGGTAACTAACAATACCATTTTATGCATCATTCTTTCTTTTCTTAGCACAACGACCGGTGTTGCTTCTTCCAATGGATCGATGGGCCGGAACGATGTGATATCAAATTTATCAACAACTGCCATGATGCCTACCCCGCATCGCCCGATAACTTCACCCAGTGGGAGAGGCCGCCTGGATATGTCCCCGTTCTAGATCGACTAGAGTTCAAGGCCATTGGGCAAGGGGCCAACCAGTCGGTGAGTTTCATACGACATACTCATGTTTCACTCATAAAGTAGTAATTCTAAACCAGTTCATCGCATGCAGGAGTTCAAAAAGAAAATTGCGAAATTGCTCAAGTCAAAGGAGAAACCTCCCCAAGGGCCACCCGAAAGCCCTGACTTTTGCGAACACGGCCTACAGGCAGTGGTTGATACCTGCCACGATGATCTAGCGGACCGGAGATTCTACCGGTGCCCCTTGGTCGAGGATGAATGGTGCGGCTACTTCAACTGGGTGGACCCAGAGACGTACCACCCACATCTCAAACTTCCTGTTTGGGATAACTGGGGGGAGCAACCCTCTCCATGTTGCTACTACGGACCATAAAAGCCAGACCATGAGTATGCCTACGATATTATTCAACGACCACAGCGAGCATACTGCATTGACTATAGGGCACACATCCGGCTGTACAAGGATAAGCCCAACACACACCTCCTGCACCATATAGTGGAGTGCGAGCTGAAACAGAGCAGGCGTCTCGGCAAGTCTCCGCCAACGGCCAGCGCACCAGAAGTACAAGAGGGTACCTCGTCTCGAAGAGGAAGGGACAAGGGGAAGCAGCCGGCCGAGGTCCGCATGACGCAACAAATCCTTGACGCGTTATGCAGACCATCCTGGAACCCGGGTGGTATTAACATAGGGGGCGCCGGGAATCGGGATGATATGCCCATATGGGAGGGCAGAAATCCACATAAAAAATACCAACAAATTCTGTCTTATACACCCGAGACGTACGGCATAGGCCACCCAATCGGCGACAGCTGGGAGCACTGCGGATCCCCAAGGAGTTCTTTCATAGTAGGGATTGAGCGGTGTCCGAGAACAAATCGCGAAATTTACACGGGTGATGTAAAGTGCAGAAAATGTCGAATATCATTCCTGCTCTACCCAGATAGGCGGAACGATCACTTGTTCCACCATGACAAACAGTGCTTTCGTTAGTTAGTTCGTCAAGCAATTTCGTCACTATTGTAATGACCTTGTAATATAATCTAATCTATTGCTTATGTTATCACCTGAACTCTCGGTGTATGTGCCCTTATATATGTTCAACAAATAATTTAAGTGCTTCGTGGGAACTATTCATAACATAGTTGTCGTCGACTATAATACTTAGGGTTATTGCACTAGTGGAACTTAGATGCAAAACAAGGTGTAAATTACATATTTTTCCAGAATATGGTAGTGCATATATGAAAGATCAAATGTGGTCCATTGTTCATAAAAATTCCATTTAGACATGATATTTTACGGGCCACCGAAAAGGCTAAAAAACATGACATTAGTTGTCGTGGACTATAATACTTAGGGTTATTGCACTAGTGGAAATTACATGCAAAGCAAGGTGTAAATTACATATTTTTCACGAATATGGTAGTGCATATACGAAATATCAAATGCGGTCCATTGTTCATAAAAATTCCATTTAGACATGATAATTTACGGGCCGCCGAAAAGGCTACAAAAATTTATTCACATGCAATAACGCGATTTGTTCACATGCAAAAACGCGATTTTGTACACATGCAATAACGCAAAAGGCTACAAATTGTTCGCATGCAATAACGCGATTTTGCTAGTCAATTAGTACCGTCATACTAATTATAATTTTACTAACACCCTCATACTAATTATTTTACTTGGATCCTAAATGATGTACACTGTCTCTCCAAATATTTTCATCTTTTTTTGAAGTCTCTCCAAAATTTTTTTAAATTTCTAAATCTCTTGGCCGACTAGACCACACGTCGCCCTATGGTAGGGTGATTTATCCACATTTCGCCCTATGGTTGGTTGACATGTTCATGTCGCCCTATGGTAGGGCGACTTGTCCCTGTCACCTAATCGTTCTTGCGACTACTACTCATCGCCTGTCCACCTCACCGCTGAGTCAAGTCGGCCTCCTTTGTCGCCCAACCAGCAGGGCGTGGGTACATTTTTGAATTTTTTTCCGTGATATATTTTTGCAATTTGAATTAAAAAATGTATTATTTTTTAAAAAAATCATTTTCGGGTGCCCACATAGCATGGGTGGGTACATAAAACACTCAACAAATTGTGCACATAATGCAAGTCTATTATAACTACATGCAAGGCTTACTCCAAATGATTGGCTAATATGGTTAGTTTGCAATAAAGTAGCATTTACAATTGAATACAATAAATAGATTGAAATGAACGTAAAACAAATAACAATAATAAATAAGTTTCTAGTATTTCTCAAGAATAAACTGGTGCATAGCCTAAACCAACTTCCAATATTTCCAATGGCACACAGCCTTCCTTCAAAAAGTTTATTTCACCCTTGACTGAAATTCTCAAGCATTGTCCATAACCGGGGATATGACTATCCAAATAGATTGACACTCTGCAAAGAGTTATACACTTTATCAACAAGATATGATCAATCTTATAATATCAGCCATTATATGTACTCATCGAAGTGTGATCAAGAAGATTATGACAAAATCTTTCACAAACTCTATTCGTACATTGACCCTCCCAATAAGCCAAAACTTTATATTCCTTCTCTCACACAGAGCAGAAGAATATGAGGGACTTATCGTTGGACTAGGAAAAATACTTGTCCAAGATGTGAGGCCATTGCATACATAACCTTCCCAACCGCGCACACACTTTGGTTATCCTCCTGAAGCATCACATATCAAGACTCGGTAATTTACTAAGTTAAGCCTGGCCTATTACAGACATGTGGTTATATGATTAGCCCATGCAGCTCAATGGCTTGCAAGGTTAAATCCTTAACTGACTGAGGCAAGACATCCAATCACTCATAATAACCATCTCACTTTCACTTACACATCAATATACCAACCCAATACCACAGGCCCACCACGTCTCACAGCCTCTTGCCACTTTTCCCAATCTAAATCATTTACCACTCCATTTGATTATCATGCAACACATGCCAACAGCAACTCAACAACATTGTGTGACAATACATGACACACCATTTCATAAATATGTTCCATATTCCATTAGTCAAATTGAATTTGCACTTTCAAAAGACATCAGTTATACATGGCATAGCTAGGCAACTACACATAATCTAACCAACTCAAGTTAGCATCTATTAGCAACCAAGTAATAATTATTCATCCTAGGGTGAGAAATAATCATGACAAGGTAGGTATAATCTAATTGGGTTGAATAGCTAAATCCCAAATTATTTGGAAAACAGATTTAACATAAAATGACATGCAATAGATTAAATAATATAGCATTTCTAAAACTAGGTTCAACATGATCAAAGCATACTTGACTGAACCTTGATCTTGAGTCAACTCTTCACCCTCGTACGCTCCCGGCACTTCAACGTCGAATTTTTTTAAATAATATTTTCTCAAAAAAATTGCATAAATAATATGCTGAACCCAAAAATCACAGAATTACACATGTGTAGCCATTTGAAACGGTGACAACTCTCTGTCACCATTTGAAATGGCAATAGAGCCATGGTAAAAAGGGAGCCGAGCGGCTGCTAGCTAGAACAGCTAGCAAATCTGCCAGCACCAGCACGAAAGTAGAAAAAAGAGGGGGAGGGAGAGGCAGAAGAGAAGGAGGAAGAGAAGAAAGATGAGGGGAAGGGGAGAAGAAGGGGAGGAGGAGCAGGAAGAAGAAGGGGAAGAGGAGCAGAAGAAGAAGGGGAGGTGGAGGAGGAGGAGGTCGTTGGTAACATCGCGGGTATAATTTTTGTTCCTATCAATTATGTTTCGAAACATGAGTTAGCGACCAGATTAATTAGATGTGTAAGTAATTAGCTATGTGTAGTAGCAGTAGTTATGTAGATACATGACTTAGCGACCAGATAAATTGTAAGTAACTAGCTGTGTAAAGTATCAATAGTTGTGTACATATGTTGGTATTTGTAGATTCGTAGTACTATTTTTATGGCTTAGGATGGATCAGATTGGACATAAAAAACGTCAGAAAGTATTGGGGTAAGATGTAATTGAAAAATTAAATTTATATATGTTTACAGGACTTGTTTCATGCATGGTAGAGTAGCTTGTCATGGTACATTTGTTTGATAGATATTTGTCAGATTGTTTCATATCTGAAACAGATATGGATTTTCAAGATTTTAACAGCTTTTAAATTTTTAAGATTTTATCAGCTTTAATTTTTCTCAGAAATTCAAACATTGTTGTCCTTAATAGGAAAATATTTTAAATGAGGTAAATATGCATAAAACTCATTAATACATAATTTATTATTGTAAACATAGGTCAACAAAGAATACAAATGTTGGGTCCTTACATGTTTGTCATGAATGCCCAATTTTTTATGTTTCTGTTGTATCTATGAACTCATTTTTTTGTCATAGTAATAGTGAACGCTTGAATTACAGGTATGGCAGACGACGAGGCATGTGCGCAGACGCAGTACAAGCTACTTGACACGGTGACAGATGTGACACCATAGCCAGTTGTCTACCTTGGCCCCAACGGAGGGTGAGCCTCCGATCGAGCTTGGCTCCCTCCGCTTGTGCACCCTGATGAGGGCATGGCGGATCAATGTGCGATGGATTTCAAGGTGAGTGCACCCATTTCATAGTTGCGTTAGGATGTGGCGTACATATCGCACGAGCGTACTAATAATGTTTTCATGTAGGTTGAGAGCGGCTGGCTGCTTCCTTTAGCACAGTTGGTAGAGGTGACAAGCACTGACGTGCACGACAGGCTTGGTGCCTTTAGAAGGTTTTCGTACGCCTGGTGCTTACTAACGACTCTCATCGATCATTGGCGATTAGAGATACACATGTTTCACCTCTCGTGCGGGGAAATGGCCCTAAGACTTGAGGATGTTAGCTACCTGCTATGCCTTCCGTGCATTGGGGTCGCGGTTGTGCCTCAGGATGTCAACCTGGAGTGGCATACTAAGCTATTCGGTAGGTTTGACGGAGTGTGACCCGAGGAGGCAGCCTACGTATCATTCTTTAGTGTGCACAGTTCAACACAGAAGTGGCTCACATAGTTCTACGTACGTATGAATTCATTTGGACATTTCTATTTCATTTTGCATTTATGTTATCGAGCTGACTATTATGTTTTGCAGCTGGAGAGGATGGCAGATAGAGCGGGGGACTACATCGTGCGTCATCACTTTGAGGCGTATTTGCTATGGTTCTTTGGCTGGGTCATGTTCTGCTCATCCTGTGGGGACGGTGTGAACAAACACATGATCCAGTACGCGAGGACAATTGCAGATGTTGACCTAGAGGATATTTCACAGCTGGATTGGATCTCGACTGTACTGGCTAGCACGTACCGTGCCCTTTGTGACAGGTGTCATCGCGTGGCGGATGGCTCCACTCTCACCGGATGCCCTATACTTCTTCAGCTCTGGTCGTTCGAGTGCTTTCAGTTTGGATGGCTACAGATCAAGTTTACACCTTACGAGTCAGTCCTCTACGGGGACCCCAGGGATGATGTGGATCATCCTAGCATTGAGACATTGTGATGTCACTGTCGGTTTTGTAATTTCACCTTTGTCGTCAATTGTACAATAGTTTGACATCTTTCATACTAACATTCGCCTGTTTCGCTTTTCTTGAAGCCAACTTTCACCCCAGTTATGTCGTACTCATCGTACCCTAAGTACGTCGCGATGTTCGACCAGCTGATGGAGGATCATGTCATCTGGAGGATGTACATCCCATAGGTTGTCGCCGCGCGAGCACCTTAGGGCCTCTCAGTGTAGTGCACACGTGACCCACCTTCTAGCTCACTCGTCGGTGTACAACTTCTTTGTTGAGACCTTCGTCGTACATCGTGTGATGTGACAATTCAGTCTCCGGCATGCTTTCTAGGTCCCCACTGGTGACGTTGTCCCGCCGACCGTACACTCTTGAGTTCTCCTTTACTTCACTTTCAATTGCATCACACGTTGTATGTTTTTACTAATGAGGTCATGTTGTGAATCTTTTTTGTAGGCACACACGCAAGGGTGTTGGTGGACATGGTAGCTGGTCATCATGCATGCTATCTCACAAGCAACAGTGGCTGCATGCATTGGCGGATGTACACCAGGAGGCTACCCCTTACGACCACGCGACATACGATGACTATATCAGGTGGTACAACCCACGCACACATGTTCGAGTCATACGTGTCATCGACAATCCTCCAAGGCATGTTGTAAGGTCGAGGATGCCAACAAGAGGGGGGTTAATAGGCGGTTTTAAAAATTCTTTGCTCTATGACTAACGAATCAACGCATATGTCAAAACATAAATAATATGTGAAAGTGTAATTCTAAGGTTTTAACAATTAAAGCCTAAATCAACTAGGCTCACTAAGTAAACTAATAAACTAAGTCTCTAACTATGATTTGTAATCTTAAAGATAAGCAATCAATCAGTTTAATTCTATGAATATAAATTGCTTGAACATAAATGAGCACAAGAAAATAAACCACAATGAGACATGATCTTTTTTACCGTGGTGTTCGGAGACTTGCCGGTCTCCCCTAGTTATTAAGGTTAGCCCAAACACATTGGACCGGCTCCACGAATTGAGCACCCACCTCGAATCCACTAGTGGTAACTCTTTCCCCCTCCGAGTAGGTAAGCTCCAACCTTCACAACTCGTCGGGCCTTCTCACAATATCTGTTGAGAAGGTCACTGACCGCGTTGCCTCCCGACCGTCGAGGTGTCGGCAAACACCAAGAGTAATAGCCAAGCCTTCTAGCTTGAACCTTACCAAGTGCAACACAAGCACAATGGTGACCACTGAGTGCAACATATGCACAAGGCTCTCCTCTAAGTGCAACACATGAATAAGGAGTGCTCAACCCACTTCTAATTGCAACACATGCAAATTAGAATCGCTCTTAGCTCAAGAACCAAATTAGAGAGTGCAACACATGCACAACTCCTCCAAAATACCTAATAAACACAGCAAAACTACAGCAATCCCCAAATACAAACCTAAGGCATCCTTTTATAGCCCCTCAGAAAACTAGCCATTGGAGGGCAAATTGGGGAAAAATTCAGCAAATCCGGCACTACCGCCCATGCAGGGCCGATAGTACCGGCCTCCAGGCCAACAGTCGGATTTTACATTAAAACTAGTCGTTGCATAGTAAACCTGGTACAACCTCTCTCATGTAGGAGCGGTACTACCAGCCAAGCGGTATTATTAGCCCTAGGGCCAGGTAGTGCTAGCCTCAGAAGTGCACTGAGAAATCCTTATATAAAAAATAACTATCGGCCCGGAGGGACAATAGTACCAATCGAGCGGTACTACCGGCCTCACGGGGGCGCTACTACCGACCTTCGGCAGTACTGACTAAACACGTAGGTAGTGCCGGACAGAGAAAATCTTAGAGAAAAATGCCGCACTAGAAAAAAGATACCGGCACTGAGGGGCGGTAGTACCAAACCACAGGAGCGGTACTGCTGACCTTCTAGATTAAAAACAGATTTCACACAGAAATCTTTCCAATTCAAATCAACACTCAATAATATCAATTCTTTGAGCCATGTGGTGATCAACACATGATCACACCAATTTGCAAGTTCTTATCACATGCTCCAAAGAATTTCATTAAGCTTAACTTATTTGCAAAGCGCATTTGCAAATAATAAACCAAGAGTCTACAAGATCAAACCTTGAGCCATGTAATGATCAACACATAGTCACGAAACTTTGCAAAACACGTTTGCAAATGCCAACACGTGCTCCGGGATCAATCTCATAAACCTTCCGCTTATTTCCAAAACACGTTTGGTGCCTATGCTTCTTGTCTTGGAACAAGAGATAAGCATTTCTAAATGTGTTTTGCAAAGTGTTATGATCATGTGTTGGTCATCTCATGACTCAAGATTTGATTTTAATTGAATGAGTTTATTATTTGCAAAACATGTTAGCAAATAATAAATTCATTCAATTAAAATCAAATCTTGAGTCATGAGATGACCAACACATGATCATAACACTTTGCAAAACACATTTAGAAATGCTTATCTCATGTTCCAAGACAAGAAGCATAGGCACCAACATTTTGCAAAAAACTCATTTTGCAAACACCAAGCAATAAACTTGATTAGTCTTGTGATGATCAACACATGATCTCTAGCAATTTGCAAAACACATTTGCATACCCTACCAGTCACAAGCTAAGAAAATCAATGCATGAGCTATCACTATTTGCAATAGATGCAAATACTTAACTCCATGCAAAGAACATCCGTTAAACCGAATGAATGAGCTATCTCCTTTTGCAACACATGCAAATCAATAGCTCCATACAAAATCCAAATCAATTAAGAAGCAAGCATAAGCTCCTTTATTTGCAACACATGAAAATATGAGCATCATGCAAAAACCAACTTAAGAGAGTGAGCTAGAGCGAACCGGATTGAGTTCATCAACACATGATAAAGCTCAAGCTAAATGACTCAACCTCTATTAATAGTACGGCAACCTAACTAGCAACCCGGTCTCCCATCCAAACACCGAGCTAGGAACACATCCTTATCCTATCTAGATATACCTTTGCCTTCTAGCACATCCACTTGGAGCTTTTGTGATTCCTATCATCTTCTCTCCAAGTCAGGATCTTATCTCGTTCATCAACACATGATGAACTCCGTTGCTCTTCTCTTCGGGATCTCTCATTGATGCCAATCAACATATAATAGCATCCATCTTCCCAATTCTTGACTTGATGGCTATCAACACATGATGCTATCTAAATCTTCATCATCGTTGGACTTAACCTACTTTCACAACTCATAGAAAAGGTTAGTCCAACAAACATAGTTGTTTCGATCATCAATGCACTCCATTAACACATAATGGATGCCCCAAGATCCTTCGATCTACTCCTTTGATGATTGACCACAACCCAAATCAATTTGAATGAAAATTTTGATTTGTCTTATGTATATTGATGCAATTAATGCTTCATATACTTAAGAACTTTTTGTTTGTCCTTTAATCAATAAAGAACACCATCAACACATGATGGGGAGCCTTATGATTAGACGACAACTGGATACAATTTAAATGCAATTAAAATTGTCATGAGTATATATTAACTACACATTTTGATATACTCATTTTGATGGTTTCCAAGTAATGATCCAAATTATATGGAGCGACAGAAAGGGATCAATACTATTGAGACCATCAAACATACAGTAAACTCTATTAAATATATGCATATAAATAATTGAACTTTGAATCAATATGCACATATTAAATTTAAGATTGCTTTGGAGTTTATCCTATTCTTCCATGACTACATTACAACTACACAAGTTTTTATATACTCAAGGATTTGTTTCTAAGTAATGATCTTTAATTTATTTGGCAATATGAAAGGGATTAATACTTATGAAACTTCAAGGTAAAGTATGAACTGCCCCTAAATGTGTGCATTCGTGTATATATGGAATTGGACACAAAATGCATATCTTTACGTTTAAACTATGGTGGAAATCACCTTCTAACTTGAATCAAAAGTATGCTATAGAAATAATAGAGTTGTAACGATGCATACCTTTGGGGTTTCTATTTTTCATACAAATGAGACTAATAAAAATAAAGCTCAATAAAAGAGTTAGTCTCACAATGATTAGATTTGTAATTAAATAGTGATTAAACATTAATTCAAAATCAATCACCAAAACCAAAAAAGAGCTTGAACTTACACACGTGCCCTCTACGGCAGACACCTACCCCATGCAGCTGGACTTAGCTTTTCATCGCTCAGTTAGTACTTCTGTTCACATGTCTTATGTAACAAACCAAAATTTAGGTTTTCAAAAATCTATGGTTTAGTTCATCTTTCCAAAAATTCCCGTTGATTTTCTCTCTTTAATAAAGCTTAATCTGAAATTTTTAATGTTAAAATAATTTACTTGACTAATATAAACTTCAATTAAAATAAATTTAGTTTTATCTGAGTTCATTTTGCTTCAAGGAATTTTCTGTAATTTTTTGAGATTTTTCGGAGTTCGTTTGCTATTTATTTGGAATTAATTTATATTAAGCCTTTTGTTAAATTTAATTAAATTCTACAAAATTTTAAATAAATTTTGGTTCAAAATATTTTATTTGAGCTCCAAATGTCTTAAAATATTTTCTAGAATTTTTGTGGAATTTTTCTGGTATTTTTATTGCTCTAAATGAATTATTTTAATTTCTGGAATTATTTTAATTCGGAAATGGTTAAATCCACGTGGCGGCTCCTGAGCTGGCCACGTCATCGCCTAACCTCAGCCTTCCGATCTCCATCCGACGCACCAGAATGAGCCACGTCATCCGTTTACTGTTCAATGTGCGCCAGGTGTTCGATCCGATCCGTTTTCAATCCAAATCCGGTTTTTCTTCGTGTTTCCTTGTAGGACACGACTCCCTAGCCTATATAAGAGTCCTAAGACCCCTCCCACGCACCCCTAATGCCCAGAGCACCTCCCAAACCCTAAAAAACTGCAGCCATGTCTTTCCGGAGCGCCGCCAACGTCGGCTGATCTTGGCATCGCGTTCCCCATCGTCTCGGTGAGTTCTTCTGAAATCCTTTCGCGTCATCCCATGCCATATGGTCCAGTCTAGCTCTCCACCAAATTTGGTGCAGTTTCATCCAGGAAATCAAAAGTTATGGCCGTTCTAATCTCGAATCTTGCCGTCACCCGTTCTCCTTCGTTTTTGCGAGTTTGACCGTGAAATTTATTCTGTAGACTCATCTTGATGTCCTCTACCTGGTGCTCACCCTAACTCAAGGTTTTGTCCATGGGATTGCTGCAGAAAATTCAATCTTCCCGATCGATGCGTGACGCACAGCTGAAAACTTCGCCGCGCGTTCCCGTTGATCCAGAAGGTAAAACTCAGATCCGTTCGCGTCATATTGTGCCAAATGATCCCAGATAGCTCTCTGTAAATTTTGGTTAGGTTTCATCCATTATCTTAATAGTTATGGCCGTTTGATCTATTAGCTTTAGCACCGTTCATCGCCAGTTTGTGATCTGTCCTTTGGGTTGCCGCCAAATCCGCTTATACCGTTGAGATCGTCTCGCCGCGTTCTACGTGGTGCTCACTTCCCTTTGCTGTTCCATCTACCGAAAATTTTTATATTCGTTAGCCGCCGCTTTCGTCGATCTGCTACCGTCTTTTGCCGCCAACCATCTTAGTTCGCTTTGGTCGTGTCATCATGTCCAGTAGGCCATCATTCTCTGGTTTGCTCATCTTTAGAGTTCATTTGATCTTGGTTGCCATCAATGCCATATTCTAGAATCAACCGCCGTCGTTTGATCCAGCTTCTTTTATTATCGGTTCGTGTTTGATTAGCCACCCTTGGTAATCTTTTATCGCAGAGCCAACCCTACCTATCCTATCCCTATGCCAAATGGATCTATCCATGAGTCGTTTCTCTCAAACCCTAATTGAACCTTGTGTCCAATGCCGTTGACGATGGATCATGTCATGTAAACCTCGCAACTCGCAGATCAATCTCATGCCATATAATATCCTTGCTACCATATCATTGTACCGACGATCGACATCTCATCGTTGCATGAGTGTCCTGTCGTTGCTTCGCTATCTTCGCATGTGTGCATGCTCGCAAAAGCTTTAGTGCAATATCATCATCCTCTCTATCGCCTTATTGTAATCTAACCCCATCACCTGTGAGTTTAGCCTTGTCTTCATTTCCTTGCTACCTTGTCATCGTCAAGCCTCTTGATCGACGTATGGTGAACCTGATCGAATCTTATGAATGTCGACCCGCTTGTCCATGTCTTATTCTTGAAAATCTAATCGCCATTGACCTAGAAGTCATTCGTGGACTTGGTCGATAGACCATTGGCCATATGTCATATCCTTGTGCCATATCTAATCTATTAGTCCATCTTTCTTTTGTTTGATGTGTATCTGCTTAGTCAACAAAAGTCATTATTGAGCATCGATTTAGTTCATTGCGAACTAACGTATCTTTATGGACCCGGTTTATAGATCGAGAGCCCATATGTCATTGTCTATCCAATCAAGATAATAACTTGGAAGAAATATTCTTTGGAATATTATTCTTTCTTTCTCAATTATCGTCTTTTCCTTTTGGTGTATTCAAAGCTCGTTCTATTTTGTCTAATCTCCGATCTAATCCATTCAAGTCCCTAAATTCATCTAAGCCTTTGTGATCCAATACTATCCGTTCTCAATTTGGATTTTATTTGATTTATCTTTTGAGTTGGTTTGTATTTGCTTCTTCTTTAATCGTTAGACGCGTCGTCGGAAGTTATTCTAAGGAGTGAAGATCAAGAAGGTAAAGATTGAAGATCAAAGATCAAGAATCAAAGATAAAGAGTAAAGATCATTAAAAATCGCAAGGGCCGTGCAAGTTGTGCTTTGATCATGTTGAACCCATGTTTATTAAATTGCTATATTTGTTTTACCCTATTGCATATTATTTCAAGTATACAATTGTTTCAAATTAAATTGGGACTTAGCTATTATACCAATTTGATCTATACCCTACCTTGCCATTGTATGCCATGATCTAATTGTCACCCTAGGATGGTTAATTAATAGTTGGTTAATATTGATAATCAACATGGGCTGGTTAGACCGTCGTAGATTGCTTAGCCATGCCATGTCGTCACATGTGTTGAATCATCACTGATTAATCTTGACTAATGGAATATGGAACAATGTTATGAACTTGTGTGTCATATGTGGTCACACGATGAGATTGAGTTGTTGTGGCGAGTCATGTCACGCAACGATGTTGAATTGTTGATGGCACGTGGTGCTTGGTAATCAACTTGGGTGATAATCATTTAGATTGGGGCAAGTGGCAAGGGGCGAGTGTGCCAAGGTGGGCCCGATGGGCGAGGGTATGTGGATGTCTTGCCTAGTCACCCTAAGGACTTAACCTTGCAAGCCTTTGACCCGAGTCCTACTTGCAACCACATGTCCGAATGGGACACCTAGCCGACTAATTTGTGATGTCTAGATTTGATGCTATCGCTGTGGTGTATAGTGAGTTCCGAGTGTACGGGTAGACTCACATGGCGCAAGAGGGGGGCCCGGAGTGTGGTAACCAGTCCCTTCCGTGTTGAAACCTCAGCGAGCAGTACAGGGTCTAAACAGAGCATTGTAAAGGCTTTGCCATGATTACCCCGCAAGACACCAAAGGAAGTGTGCTAATAGCTTGGCAACAAGGGACGATCATGTCGTGTGGGTAAAGTGCATAACCTCTGCAGAGTGTAAAATCTATTCGAATAGCCGTGCTCTCATGTATTGAGCAATGCTCGGAATTACTGATTAAGGGTTAGACTTTTGCAAAACAAAACTTGGGATGGATGGTGGTTGCCATGGTAAGTTGGAACTTGATTAAGGATTGGAACTTGGTTTACTTGAGAAATGTGAATCTATTTATTACCATTATTTTTTTTATTGTCTTTACAATCTATTTAATGTAATTGTTCTCAAATGGCGCTTTACTGCAAAATAACCATGATAAGCCATTCCTTGGAATAAGCCTTGCATATAGTTATATTAGAATTGCATTTTGTGCACAACTTGTTGAGTGCTTTATGTGCTCACCCTTGCCATCAACAAAATCATCATTGAGGAGAAGACTACAACTTCAAAGGAGGAGAAGTTCCACGAGGGGCGAATATCTAGGAGTTGAACCTTGTCGGTTGCTGTGGTATATTGATGGGATTCGGCGTTCTTCTTCATTCCGCCGCTATTTATTTAATTTGAGTTGAAGCCACCAAGGCCTCATAAGTGTAAGTTTGACCTTAAGGTCGTTCAATAGTTCTATATTAATAAATGAAGTCTTTGTTTATTATTCCGCTGTGTATGATTGTGATATTTCATCAATGTTGAGGCTGTGTGCACTAGCGTGATCCTGGACTAGTTTGAATACAGGAGGGTCCGGATTTGCATATTCGGGTCCCGACAGAGGTGGTATCGAGCCATCTTGTTGTAGGTCTTGACCCTAGATAGTTTGGCCGTTCCTTAGAGCTTCAAAAGTATTTTCTAAATGTGAAAATTTAACTTGAAAGAATAATAAGTTCTTGACTTATCTTATTCTTTCATTGTTTCCCCTTTTGCTTAAATTATTCTTCTTTCCCCACTGGTTTAAATAAAAATCTTACCTGAGTTGTTCTAAGTAGTTAACGATGTTTCACACTTAAGGAGAAAGTCTTGGTGTCTTGTCACGATCCTAAAGATCGTGAAGATAGGAATCGTCGAGCTCAAGGAAAAAGAAGTGGATCGATGACGTGTTCCAGAAGTTAGAAGAACTAGTACTTTGGTGGCCAGTTGAGACTCATGTGTGAAGAGTTGCGTCAGTCTAAGATAGAAGTGTTACCCTTTTAGACGATAGATTGTTGTGTGCTTAGGTTAATTTGGTTTTTTTTTCTCCTTGGTTGCTGGGTGTGCAGTATGCGTTGCATAGCTTTTAGGCTTTTGTAAGCAACCATACCAAGTTTTTAATAATGTTTGTATAAGTTATTGGGTTAGACCTGCTCCCCTGCACTAGTATTCTTGAACCTTATCTTTGCTTTTCCCCTCTTAACTAAACCCTGGAGTGGTCAACAGATGGAAAGGACCGATAACAACAGTGATTTCGAGGCGATTCAAGTCGATGCGATTGCTACTCTGGTGTTAGTAATAAAGTAGATTGTGACCAACGATGCGTCCATCGCATCGATAGTGACAATTCGTAATTTGGATCGATTATTCACCGCTCAAACCCAGCTCATGCATAATGATACAACAGATGAATGTTATCGATGCAAAATCAATGCCCCTACAACCACGATCCACGACCACCTATTCACGGTCAAAGTTTGCCTTGTTCAAGAGGACCAAACCACCTACGTTTGGTGGATCACCACTCTCAAAGATGCGTAAATCTAGCTTGGCGTCATAGAAGGGAAGCTGGCTTTGGTGCAATGTGAAGATGAAGAGAAGGTTCCCTACGCCACATGTCGATTGGAAGGAGATGCCTTGGAGTAGTGGAAGAACTATCGTGCTACCCACAAGACACCAGAAGAAATCACTTGGTTACAGTTTGTTGCTGCTTTTCAACAGTTCGTTGCTTTGTCAAATGTTAGTATGATTACTGCAAGTTCAGAGAAGTGTACAACCCCTTTCCCCGATGTCGTACCAGGATGTTGTTCCTTGAAGTGTTGTCAACCAAACAAATCAGAAGACTATGCGTGCGTCCGTTGTGGAGGAGTATGACACACCACTGATGAGCATGCAATCAATTATTCCAATTGAGAAGGAAGCCATTTACTTGGAGAATGCCCTATGAACTAACAAGTGGTGATGCCTGAGAAAGACGATATTGTGCATATGACTACACCTAACTGCACACGACGACCGGACATTCGTGATACAATCGTGGTAAGTTAGGTCATTTTGTTAAGGAATGCCCACAGAAAGGTCAAGCAATTTTGGAAGCCATGATCATTCTAGAAATTACTTCAGTAAAGTTTATAACCCCAACAGTGAGTGGTAAAGCTGTAGAAATAACTTGATCGAAGAGTCAGTTGAAGCAAGAGGAGTTGATTAACAAGACCCTTATTCTAGGAGATGAGTGCAAGAAATTACAGTATAACCGCAAGCGTCGTAAAGCTCACAAGAAGGACCACCGCAAAAGAAATGAGGAGTGCCCTCAACAACTCAGTTGCCATACTGCTCAGACTTTGTTCGAGACACCTTCGCCTATGCCTCACCGTGATAGTCAGAATTTTCATAACACCACCCTAGTTAAAAGTTCTCAAGGAGGAAGCTTACTGCCTAGAGGTTGCTTTGCCTGTCGCTAGCCAGGATATTTTGCTAAACACTACACTCAGAAGAAAGTGATCATTGCGGATCGCATCATCTCAACTCTGCCCCTACCAAGATTAGTGCTATGTCAGAAGGAAGTCAACAGATGTCGGTCAAGCGTTGCTTCGGATGCAATGAACCAGGACACTTTGCCAACAGTTGTTTTAAGAGAAAAGTTGTTATACCTATCCGATTCAATCTTAATCCTACACCTACCGAGACACTTGCATCAGAAAGTGAATTGTGGAGCCATGCCGCCAGTGCCAGCAAAAGATCATATCAACCACATTATGACTACTGGAGCTTAGAAGGCATCAGAGGTTGTACTGATTGAAAATCATATGTAATCCAGGATGTTGAGAGTTAACTTGTCTATTGTTGAGATTGAGTTCCTAATAAATCTTATCATATTGGAAACCCATGCTTGAGATGTTTATCCTTGGAATTATCTGGTTACCTATGTGTAAGGCAATTTTGGTTTATGGTCAAAGATTTGATCAGTTAAGAGGAGCGAGAGTGTTTTTCGAGAAAGATTTGTGATCAGTTTAACTTCAGCATATCAGAGACAGCTAAGGACCGGTTGTTCCATTATGGTTGAGCCAAGAAGGTGGATGTGCCATCACATCAGAAGAAAAGGAGTAGTTGCTTATGCTTAATAACTACAAAGGATAATTGTTTTCCGACGAATTGCTTTAGCTACCTTAGTGTATGCCACAGAGAACCATGCCATTACCTCTGTAATAGTTGGAGCTTGAGTTTAATGTGAAGGAATATTTAGTTGATCTAGAGTTTAAGGAAGTACTCGAGAATCAAGTCGATAGAGATAGAAGCAGACCAACAGGAATGTTGTGCAAGACCGCAGAGTTACAAGCAAGTTTCACTGTCAAATGCCGCTTGTGCAATTTCTAGAAGAAGCAGAAAACCGAGTGTTAAAGGACGGAAAGCAAGGGAGCCTGTGAAAGGAGATACGAGCGTAACGCCACCGAGTGCGTGATGTGTTTCAAGAGTCCCAACACAAGGAGTGCCTTCTTGTGCGAAAAGCGCATAACCGTGGAAGTCGGTGGAATTGCAAAGGATCTCATTCGCATCGCGCATGACCTACAAATTTTGGATGTTGTCAAGCGTTTGTTCGAAAGCAACCTTACCCAGTGTGAAGTTGCTTGAAGTTCAAGAAAGTCTCAAGAGTTGAGACCCGAACCTATTTCTATAGACAACCTTAATCTCTGGTCGAGATTCTGTTAAGGGGAGGTTTGTAACAAACCAAAATTTAGGTTTTCAAAAATCTATGGTTTAGTTCATCTTTCCAAAAATTCCGCTGATTTTCTCTCTTTAATAAAGCTTAATCAATTTTTAATGTTAAAATAATTTACTTGACTAATATAAACTTCAATTAAAATAAATTTAGTTTTATCTGAGTTCATTTTGCTTCAAGGAATTTTCTGTAATTTTTTGAGATTTTTCGGAGTTCGTTTGCTATTTATTTGGAATTAATTTATATTAAGCCTTTTGTTAAATTTAATTAAATTCTACAAAATTTTAAATAAATTTTGGTTCAAAATATTTTATTTGAGCTCCAAATGTCTTAAAATATTTTCTAGAATTTTTGTGGAATTTTTCTGGTATTTTTATTGCTCTAAATGAATTATTTTAATTTCTGGAATTATTTTAATTCGGAAATGGTTAAATCCACGTGGCGGCTCCTGAGCTGGCCACGTCATCGCCTAACCTCAGCCTTCCGATCTCCATCCGACGCACCAGAATGAGCCACGTCATCCGTTTACTGTTCAATGTGCGCCAGGTGTTCGATCCGATCCGTTTTCAATCCAAATCCGGTTTTTCTTCGTGTTTCCTTGTAGGACACGACTCCCTAGCCTATATAAGAGTCCTAAGACCCCTCCCACGCACCCCTAATACCGAGAGCACCTCCCAAACCCTAAAAAACTGCAGCCATGTCTTTCCGGAGCGCCGCCAACGTCGGCTGATCTTGGCATCGCGTTCCCCGTCGTCTCAGTGAGTTCTTCTGAAATCCTTTCGCGTCATCCCATGCCATATGGTCCAGTCTAGCTCTCCACCAAATTTGGTGCAGTTTCATCCAGGAAATCAAAAGTTATGGCCGTTCTAATCTCGAATCTTGCCGTCACCCGTTCTCCTTCGTTTTTGCGAGTTTGACCGTGAAATTTATTCTGTAGACTCATCTTGATGTCCTCTACCTGGTGCTCACCCTAACTCAAGGTTTTGTCCATGGGATTGCTGCAGAAAATTCAATCTTCCCCGATCGATTGCGTGACGACAGCTGAAAACTTCGTCGCGCGTTCCCCGTTGATCCAGAAGGTAAAACTCAGATCCGTTCGCGTCATATTGTGCCAAATGATCCCAGATAGCTCTCTGTAAATTTTGGTTAGGTTTCATCCATTATCTTAATAGTTATGGCCGTTTGATCTATTAGCTTTAGCACCGTTCATCGCAGTTTGTGATCTGTCCTTTGGGTTGCCGCCAAATCCGCTTATACCGTTGAGATCGTCTCGCGCGTTCTACGTGGTGCTCACTTCCCTTTGCTGTTCCATCTACCGAAAATTTTTATATTCGTTAGCCGCCCTTTTCGTCGATCGCGCTACCGTCTTTTGCCGCCAACCATCTTAGTTCGCTTTGGTCGTGTCATCATGTCCAGTAGGCCATCATTCTCTGGTTTGCTCATCTTTAGAGTTCATTTGATCTTGGTTGCCATCAATGCCATATTCTAGAATCAACCGCGTCGTTCGATCCAGCTTCTTTTATTATCGGTTCGTGTTTGGTTAGCCACCCTTGGTAATCTTTTATCGCAGAGCCAACCCTACCTATCCTATCCCTATGCCAAATGGATCTATCCATGAGTCGTTTCTCTCAAACCCTAATTGAACCTTGTGTCCAACATGCGTTGACGATGGATCATGTCATGTAAACCTCGCAACTCGCAGATCAATCTCGTGCCATATAATATCCTTGCTACCATATCATTGTACCGACGATCGACATCTCATCGTTGCATGAGTGTCTGTCGTTGCCGCTATCTTCGCATGTGTGCATGCTCGCAAAAGCTTTAGTGCAATATCATCATCCTCTCTATCGCCTTATTGTAATCTAACCCCATCACCTGTGAGTTTAGCCTTGTCTTCATTTCCTTGCTACCTTGTCATCGTCAAGCCTCTTGATCGACGTATGGTGAACCAGATCGAATCTTATGAATGTCGACCCCGTTTGTCCATGTCTTATTCTTGAAAATCTAATCTGCCATTGACCTAGAAGTCATTCGTGGACTTGGTCGATAGACCATTGGCCATATGTCATATCCTTGTGCCATATCTAATCTATTAGTCCATCTTTCTTTTGTTTGACTGTATCATTTAGTCAACAAAAGTCATTATTGAGCATCAGTTTAGTTCATTGCGAACTAACGTATCTTTATGGACCCAGTTTATAGATCGAGAGCCCATATGTCATTGTCTATCCAATCAAGATAATAACTTCAGAAGAAATATTCTTTGGAATATTATTCTTTCTTTCTCAATTATCGTCTTTTCCTTTTGATTGTATTCCAAAGCTCGTTCTATTTTGTCTAATCTACGATCTAATCCATTCAAGTCCCTAAATTCATCTAAGCCTTTGTGATCCAATACTATCCGTTCTCAATTTGGATTTTATTTGATTTATCTTTTGAGTTGGTTTGTATTTGCTTCTTCTTTAATCGTTAGACGCGTCGTCGGAAGTTATTCTAAGGAGTGAAGATCAAGAAGGTAAAGATTGAAGATCAAAGATCAAGAATCAAAGATAAAGAGTAAAGATCAAGAAAATCGCAAGGGCCGTGCAAGTTGTGCTTTGATCATGTTGAACCCATGTTTATTAAATTGCTATATTTGTTTTACCCTATTGCATATTATTTCAAGTATACAATTGTTTCAAATTAAATTGGGACTTAGCTATTATACCAATTTGATCTATACCCTACCTTGCCATTGTATGCCATGATCTAATTGTCACCCTAGGATGGTTAATTAATAGTTGGTTAATATTGATAATCAACATGAAATTTGGTTAGACCGTCGAGATTGCTTAGCCATGCCATGTCGTCACATGTGTTGAATCATCACTGATTAATCTTGACTAATGGAATATGGAACAATGTTATGAACTTGTGTGTCATATGTGGTCACACGATGAGATTGAGTTGTTGTGGCGAGTCATGTCACGCAACGATGTTGAATTGTTGATGGCACGTGGTGCTTGGTAATCAACTTGGGTGATAATCATTTAGATTGGGGCAAGTGGCAAGGCGAGTGTGCCAAGGTGGGCCCGATGGGCGAGGGTATGTGGATGTCTTGCCCTAGTCACCCTAAGGACTTAACCTTGCAAGCCTTTGACCTGAGTCCTACTTGCAACCACATGTCTGGAATGGGACAGCCTAGCCGACTAATTTGTGATGTCTAGATTTCGGTACTGCTGTGGTGTATAGTGAGTTCCGAGTGTACGGGTAGACTCACATGGCGCAAGAGGGGGGCCCGGAGTGTGGTAACCAGTCCCTTCCGTGTTGAAACCTCAGCGAGCAGTACAGGGTCTAAACAGAGCATTGTAAAGGCTTTGCCATGATTACCCTGCCGGCACACCAAAGGAAGTGTGCTAATAGCTTGGCAACAAGGGACGATCATGTCGTGTGGGTAAAGTGCATAACCTCTGCAGAGTGTAAAATCTATTGAATAGCCGTGTTTCATGGTATTGAGCAATGCTCGGAATTCTGATTAAGGGTTAGACTTTTGCAAAACAAAACTTGGGATGGATGGTGGTTGCCATGGTAAGTTGGAACTTGATTAAGGATTGGAACTTGGTTTACTTGAGAAATGTGAATCTATTTATTACGCTTATTTGTTTTATTGTCTTTACAATCTATTTATCGTAATTGTTCTCAAATGTCGCTTTCATCGCAAAATAACCATGATAAGCCATTCCTTGGAATAAGCCTTGCATATAGTTATATTAGAATTGCATTTTGTGCACAACTTGTTGAGTGCTTTATGTGCTCACCCTTGCCATCAACAAAATCATCATTGAGGAGAAGACTACAACTTCAAAGGAGGAGAAGTTCCACGAGGGGCGAATATCTAGGAGTTGAACCTTGTCGGTTGCTGTGGTATATTGATGGGATTCGTCGGCGTTCTTCATTCCATTGCTATTTATTTAATTTGAGTTGAAGCCACCAAGGCCTCGCAAGTGTAAGTTTGACCTTAAGGTCGTTCAATAGTTCTATATTAATAAATGAAGTCTTTGTTTATTATTCCGCTGTGTATGATTGTGATATTTCATCAATGTTGAGACTGTGTGCACTAGCGTGATTCTGGACTAGTGCTGAATACACAGAGGGTCCGGATTTGCATATTTGGGTCCCGACATCTTACAATGCACCATTCATGCAATTCTTATAGCTAACAAGCCTTTCACTGCGTGCTCAGAGCGACCTCGTCAAGGAGGCTTGCAAGGAGCTCGCCTCACTTAGGTCTCGAGTTGGCTTGTGGGATAGGTTGGAGGTCGGTACGGACTACCTCAGAGGGGCGTTGCAACATCTTCACAAGAAAATGCGCATCATCCACCTTATGTCATACAGGAGGCCTAGGGAGGAAGACATGCTATAGGTCCACACCCGTTCCTCCGCTATACGTCGTCGACATACGCCACACACCACAGCAGCTGGGAGATCACACACGTAGAGCGCCCTCCTCCGACGTGCCTAGGGGCTCCAGTTGACAGTGTTCGGCACTGTATGCCCACATGTTTCCATGTACACCTTCACGGTATCACCTGATCTGTTACATTCTATTGTGTACTAATATACAAAGTTCATCAGCACTGGAGAATTCACCAAAGGACGGCACCGTGACTCGTACTTCGGCGATGACACCCTAGTGGACAAGTGGTTCGCCGATGTCCCCCATCAGTTGTCGGCCATTGTACTTGGTTCCTTGCAGCTCCCAGATGCCCCCAAACAAAGCCAGCCATCGTAGGCTGCCTTCTTTACTCCGCCAGCACCGGTACGTCCTGCTAGGAGGACAAGAGGAGAGCCACCAGACCAGCTCATGTACAGCACCATCGTAGACCTGACAGCACATGGGGTGTTGCACCGCGGAAGAACCACGGCTAGTATTTGTTTTCTCTTTATTGATGTACTTATGTGTGGACTACTACATTCGCACTCTCGTTACTTTTGTCACCTTGTTTGTTATTACTGTACCTTCTCTTTATTACTGTTTGTTTTTCATTTTTTAGCCTGTTACTGATGTTGTCTATATTTTCATTTCTTATTTTGCACTTGCTCCACTGCACCGAAGCAACATCACACTACGATAATTTCACCGTCAATCGACAAAACCACTTCGAATTTTTTAATCTTTTTTGGAACCTTGGTGATGTCATTATCTATTGCATTGTTTGTAATTCCTCTCCCCGATAATAATTTCATTACTTTTCTTACAAACTACTATTTTCAAAAAAATCAAACAGCATCTCTTCATTTTAAATGGGTGCCACCAAAATTTGCATAAATAGTATGCTGAGAATTCATAGAAAAAATAATTTTCACAAATACTTTGCAGCAAAAAAATTGACAATAATACCTGTCACTAGTTCAAATGGTGGAAGACTCTCTGTCGCTATTTCAAATGGCGACAAGGACCTATCCCATTGGCAACATGTCCCTATCACCATTTTAATTGGCGACAGAGAGTCTGTCACTAATTTAAATGACGACATTTAAGTCATGTTGTTAAATTTATGTTCGGCATATTATTTCAGCCAATTTTTTTTTAAATTTTGTTATTTAAAATAATTCCTTCAATATCTACGCTAAACGAAAGGTGAATACCAAAATAAATACAAACTAGAGAAAAACAAAGTCCAAAAATCAACTAAAATTTATTAAAATAAAGATCTTGAATTTAGAAAAATTTAAAATTTTAAATCGCCTCAATCGAAGCTTGTATGAAGGAGAACAGACTCTTGTACTATTCAAAATAAAGAAAAAGACAGAAAATAAAAATATTGAAATTTGCAATTATTTTTCCAAAGAAAAAAATCGAATTATGATGTCATGCTAGCATCATCTTCTAATTTGATTTTTTGGTTGGATTATTTTTTAAAAGAAAATCCACCGCAGAGGCTGACATTTGGGCCCCATATGTCACCAGGATACGCGTCGCAACTGAGATGGACAACATCGACTGGTGGTGGTGTGTGGCCCTATGGTCACCGACGACAGCAGCGGATGGTCTCCATGGCGAGCACTTGACATGACGATCTTGATGACATGGACGGCATGGCCGGTGACGAGCTCCAGCGATGGCAACGAACCTGGGAAACGACGACGGCAGCAGCTCCATGAAGACGGCGACACTTTTGCCAAACAAGTGAGCGCACCACGCGGAGCATCTCAAGGTGAAGCCAACGGAACCAAAATCAAGCATCGAAGCTCACTAGAGACGCCCAATCAGGCACTTCTTTCCACAGTGGCGTCTTGTGAAGAACTCCCATATTCGGAAAATCCGTGTTGACTCAAGGCAATAGCTCCCGGGTTTTTGTTGATTGAGCCAAGACAGTCAAGAAGCGCACCCTTTATACCCTCCAAGGTCCGTGTCATAGCTAGAATGGGGAGATCAGTCCATGGCTGACTCGGCATCGCCGTTCAGAGACGTGATCGGTGTTAATCGTATTAGCATAATCCTGTGCCATAATTAGTGTGTTAATCCAACATGTAATGGCTGCAAGTACGAGTTTCTAATAGCCTTAATTAGCATGTAATGGCTGCATGTAGGAGTTTCTAATAGCCTTAATTAGCTTGTAATGTCTGTATGTAAGGAGTTTCTAATGGTCTTAACTAGCATGTAACTGCATGTGTGTTTCTCCTTTAAGTAGCATTTGCTTAGCACAAAATTTCTCTGTGTTCACCTTTCTCTGTTTACCAGTTCGTGTGTGTGTGTGCATTGTTGGTCCGGCATTGCTGACATTTGGTATCAGAGCCATGTCGGCTCCTACGGCCCGTGGTTCCAGGACTCCTTAGAGGAGACGCCAGGTGCGCTTGCAATCACCTCCTCCGCACCGATCATGGCATCGCGATGCCGGTGGCCTCGAGATCGTTGTGCAGCGTGTTGTGAAGGAGGTTGGAGGTTCGGCAGCATACCCTATGCTCACAAAGATGAACTACAACGATTGGTCATTGATGATGAAGGTGATGCCGCAAGTGCACGATCTCTGGGAAGTTATTGCGACCGGCGATGCAGAACTATAGGAGGACCGGATGGCGTTGGAGGCCATCCTGCACACTGTCCCGCCAGAGATGATCGCCACCCTTGTTGTCAATGAGAGTGCAAAGGAGGCATGGGATACGATCGAGATGATGCATGTCGGCATCGATCGAGTGCAAAAGGCGAAGGCCCAACAGCTCCGGAAAGAGTACAAGAACATTGGCTTCCACGACGGCAAGATGGTGGATGACTTCACCATATGCCTCACCGGCCTTGTGAATCAACTCAGCATCCTCGGCGACCCGGAGGCACCGCACAAGGTCGTCAAGAAACTGCTACATGTTGTACCCACAAGGTTTGCCCAAATCGCCTTGTCGATTGAAACCATGCTCGATCTCTCGACTCTTTCCATGGAGGAGGTGACCGGGCGACTGCAGGTGGTCAAGGACCACTTCCCAGACGTAGCCACAGCCGGCACAAATGGGAAATTGTTGCTCACCGAGGAGGAGTGGCTCTCCCGCATGAAGGAGCGGCAACAGGGGAGGGATCCTCAGGCGGCTCCAAGTCCGGCAACAGGCAGCGCAAACCACCATGGTGGAAGGTGGAGAACAACGGCGCAGGAGGAAGCAAGGATGGCTCGTCCAGCGTTAGCCGCAATGTGGCCTAGGACAAGTGCCACAACTGCGGCAAGATGGGCCATTGGGTCAAAAATTGTCGCAACAAGCCGAAGAAGGCTGAGCAAGCCCACCTGATCTAGGGCGAGGATTAGGGCGAGGACGATGAGCCCACACTCCTGATGGCTAGGGCTCAGTCCATCGCCAATTCTCCACCGCCACTCTCCGATGCACCATTGTAACGATGCGCTCCACTCCGGCTAGTCGAGGCCAAGGTCCTCACCCAACTGAATCGGGAGGAGGAGCAAGATGCCAGTCTATGGTACCTCGATACAGGTGTCGCAAACCATATGATTGTGTCTCGTGCGGCTTTCTCCAAGCTCGACTCTGTTGTCCTCGGCACCGTGAAGTTCAACGATGGTTCCATCGTCAACATCGAAGGTCGTGGGACCGTGCTGTTCGCGTGCAAGACGGGGGAGCACGACACCCTCACAGGGGTGTACTACATCCCTCGGCTCACCACCAACATAATCAGCATCGGGCAGCTTGACGAGAACGGCTGCCACGTGGTGATCGACGGTGGTGTCCATAGGATCCGAGATGAGGAGTAGTGGCTACTAGCACGAGTCAAGCACTCATCTAGCCGCCTATACACGCTCCACTTCAACATTACAAAACCGGTGTGCCTTTCTGCTAGGAGCACCGAAGATGCTTTCAATGGCATGCGAGTACGACCATCTCAACTTCCAAGCATTGCACAAGCTGGCCCAGCGCGAAATGGTAAGAGGACTGCCGGTGATCAACCAGGTGGACTAGATTTGTGAAGGGTGCCTTGTCGGGAAGCAGCGACGGACACCGTTTCCTGATCAAGCCATGTACCGCGTCGACCACATCCTCGACCTTGTGCACGACGATCTCTGAGGATTGATCTCACCGACGATGTTGAGCGAGAATTGCTACTTCCTACTACTGGTAGATGACAAGAGTCATTACATGTGGCTCAGTCTTCTTGCAAGCAAGGATCAAGTACTTGCGGCGATCAAGTGTTTCTAGTCCACAATGGAGGTGGAGTCCGGGCACAAGCTAAAGGTTCTCCACACAGATCGTGGTGGTGAATTCACATCGGTGGAGTTTGGTGAGTACTGCGCTGAGCACGGCGTCCAACGGTAGCTCACAGCTCTGTATTCGCCGCAACAGAATGGAGTTGTGGAGAGTTGGAACCAGACGGTGGTGGCCATGGCAAAAAGCATGTTGAAGGCAAAGGGTCTCCTAGGAATCTTTTGGGGAGAGGCTGTCTCCACTGCCGTCTTCATCCTCAACCATGCACCGACATGGAGCATCGATGGCATGACGCCGCAAGAGGCATGGTATGGCAAGAAGTCGGCGGTGCACTTCTTCCGCACCGTCAGTTGCGTGGCACACGTCAAGGTGGTCAAGACCCACCTAAAGAAGCTAGAGGACCATAGTACACCGATGATCTTTGTCAGGTATGAGACCGGGTCCAAGGCATACCAAGTGTTCGATCCTGTTGGCAAGCGTGTGCACGTAACACGGGATGTTGTCTTTGATGAGGCAACGCAATGAGACTGGAGCGCCCATGGCAAACAAGGTGAGGCAGTTTGCGACGAGCCATTCATCATCAAATACTCGATCTCGTATGTACCAGGGGAGACCGAGCAAGGAGGCTCGAGTGGTGGGCATGGCGAGGCACCCGCGGTGATGGGCGAGTACACGGTAACACCCGCGGTCCAACTGATTGAGTTTGCCTCACCACCACCAAGCCTTGAGAAGGTACTCGACGTGGACCACGACGATGACGCACCACTCCGGTTCCACACCATCAACAACATCATCAAGCCAGTATCGGTACCTGGCATCGCACAGCGTGAACTGGCCCCTGTAATGGAGGACCTGCTCTTCACCACGCCTGATGAGCCGGCCTTGTTCGGTGAGGCTGAATAGCAGCACTGCTGGCATGTGGCGATTCTTGAGGAGATGAAGTCGATCGAAGACAACGGCACCTGGGAGCTCGTCGACCTCCCCATCGACCATCGACCCTTCAGGCTAAAATGGGTCATCAAGGTGAAGCGCAATGAACACGACACTATCATCAGGCATAAGGCTCGGTTGGTCACAAATGGCTATGTGCAGCACTAGGGGATCGACTTTGACGAGGTGTTCACCCCTGTTGCATGCATGGAATCTGTGCACCTGCTGCTGGCAGTGGCGGCACATGAAGGGTAGGAAATCCACCACAAGGACCTATAGACGACATCCTGAACGGTGAGATGACAGAGGTGGTGTATGTGACCAAGCCGCCAAGATTCGTCTGCGAGGGCTACGAGCACAAGGTGCTCAAATTACGGAAGGCTTTGTACGGGTTGCACCAAGCACTGAGGGCATGGAACTCCAGCTGGATGAGAGCCTCATCAAGCTTCGCTTCCAGTGGAGCCCCTCGGAGCATGCTGTGTATGGGCACGGCGATGGGACATCACAACTTCTCGTCGGCGTGTACGTTGATGACCTCGTAATCACTGGATCGACCGAAGCTAAGATCCGCAAGTTCAAGGAACAGATGCGCAGTCTATTCAAGATGAGCGATCTTGGACTCCTCAGCTACTATCTCGGCATCAAAGTCCACCAGCGCCAAAACATCATCAATATCAACCAGAGCGCATATGAGCTTAAGATTCTAGAAAGCAGCGACATGGCTGGTTGCAACCCATGTCAAGTACCCATGGAGGCACGACTAAAGCTGAGAAAGCAAAGTACAAGGTCGCCCGTGGACGCGACCAAATACCGGAGCATCGTCGACAGCCTCCATTACCTAACTCACACCCAGCCGGACATCACTTACACTGTGGGTTATGTGAGCTGGTTTGTGGAGGAGCCACGTGAGGATCATCTCAACGCCGTGAAGCATATCCTGCTCTACATCGCTGGCACAATCAATCTGGCTGCCACTTTGTGAGGAAAGGCAAAGAGCGGTCATCACTGATCGGCTACAGTGATAGTGACATGGCCGGTGATGTCGATGACCGCAAGAGCAACACAGAAGTGTTCTTCTTCCACGGATAGAGTCCAATCACCTGGTAATCACAGAAGTAGAAGGTAGTCACACTGTCTTCATGTGAAGCCGAGTATACTGCCGCTACCACTGCGGCATGTCAGGGCATCTGTCTCGCCGACTGGTTGGCGATATCAGCGGAGAGGAGGCCAGAGCTGCTGTGCTTAAGATCGATAACAAGTCTGCCATCTCCTTGTTCAAGAATCCAGTGCTTCATGACACGAGTAAGCACATTGATACGCGTTATCATTTCATCTGTGACTGCATCGAGGATGGCAAGATCAGCATCGAGTTCATTAGCACAGAAGAACAACTTTCAGACATTTTGATGAAGCTGCTCAGCCGCATCAAGTTCCAAGAGCTACGTGCGAAGATCGGCATCGTTGAAGTCCAAGGGCATCAGGATTAGGGGGAGATTGTTAATCATATTAGCATAATCCTGTGCCATAATTAGCGTGTTAATCCAGCATGTAATGGCTGCATGTAGGAGTTTCTAATAGCCTTAATTAACATGTAATGGCTGTATGTAGGAGTTTCTAATGGTCTTAACTAGCATGTAACTGCATGTGTGTTTCTCCTTTAAGTAGCATTTGCTCAACACAAAATTTCTCTTTGTTCACCTTTCTCTGTTTACCCGTTCGTGTGTGTGTGCGCATTGTTGGTCCGGCATTGTTGACATTCGGCTCGAAGAAGGCAGGGTTGACAAGCGAACACCGCCTATCAGGCTCCCACAGCGCTAGGCGGACCAAGGCACTGCATAGATTGCTGTGCCAATGCACGGAGAACGGGCCGACAGCTAAGGTTTCGGCCCAAAACCAAAATCTATTTTTTCACATTATTTTATATTTAAAATAATTATAAAAGTTCAAATAGCTTCAAATAAATAGCAAAAATACATAAAAATTTTGTAAAATATTTTGAAGCATTTAGAACTAAAATAAAAAATTTGGTATAAGTTTAATTAAAATTTTTCCAAATTTAAATACTATTTGCAACAATGTTAATTCCAAATATTATTTAAATTCCAAATGAAATCTAAAAAATTCTCAAAAATGATCTCAGGGCGTTAGGACCAGTGGCGCCGTCACGATGGTAGGGAGAGGGATGTTGGTGTGGGAGCCTGGGGAAGAGAGGAGCAGGGGCGGTGGTGTAGGCAAAAAAGGGACTGCGGGATAGGAATAAATGACTAAAGCATCTCCTTCTGAGTTGATAGCAGTATTATGGTTGAGAGGTATTGAGGAAGTATCAAGCAAGTATCAGAGAAGTATAGGGATTTATTTTATTTTTTTGAAAAATAGGAAATTCATTGATACGAGCAGGATACGTATCTGACCTTATCCAATATGGATGAGTATTTGATACCGATACGTTAGTTTTCTAAAGTATCCCAGTAACTGTAACATCCCAAAATTTGCTTTAATATGATTTTTTGGGTTATTTGTGCATTCTATGATTTTCTGGATTTTATTGGATTTTCTGGATTTATTTCAATTAACTTTAAATTAAGTATATTGATCTTTTGTTGAAAACTAATTAAATTTATGCAAAGCTAAAATAAAGTTTTGCCAAAAATATTTTATCTGAGTTCAAAATGTCACAAAGTATTTTTTAGAATTTTCTTGGATTTTTCCTGATAATTTAATTGCCTAAAACTAATTAAATGAATTTATGTAATTATTTTAAATCAGAAAACCGTGTTAAATTAGGTGAACAGTAATGGGCTGGAGCCCAGTAATGTGCTCTTGGGGCCCATTTCTATGCGGCCCAGTGCTTTGCGCCTCCGGCCCGTTGGCCTGTTTCCGGAAGGCGCGTCATCAGCCGTTGGATCGGATTGGATGGCTGAGATTTGAGGGTGGATTTGGAAACCCTAGCGACCGTTGGCCGTTGGATCGAGATCTTGCGGTAAGGATTGAGCCGCGTTGGTTTAGGAAAGGGAGGATCGTGCCCGTTGGATTTAGAAAGAGGGGATCTGATCGTATCGGCTTGGGAGTCATCGTGACCGTTAATCCTTGATCGGACGGTTGTCCGTTGCCGTCTCCGATCGGGACTCGGAGTCCGTCGCCGATATGTCGCCCCTGCCGCGTGAGCTAGCTTTCCGTTTTGAGCGCGCTCGCCGAGGCTATAAAAGGGGAGCTTAGTCTCCTGAGGCACTTCCTTCCGTCGCGCATCCGTAGCCCTAGCCGCAAGCGTCTGAGCCGCCGTCGTTTTAGAGCAAAAGCTCACCGTAGTTCTAGTTGTGCCGCCGTCGGTTTTTGTGCTTCTGTGTCGCCATCGAGCCGTCTTCTGTCGTGTGGATTCCAGATCGGAGTTCTTAGGGTTGCGCCGCGTCGAATTCGGGGAGTTTCGTCATCGGAGCGTCGCCGGAGCACCGTGGGGTCGTCATCGTCTTCAAGTCCGGCAAGGGAGCATCGTCGCGCTGTCGTCGCCGCACCCATGAGGTATCATCCGTGAACTGCTAGGATTGAGCCACGTGCGCGCCAGAGTAGATCGCCGTGTGAGCCGTCAGATTAGATCGAACTATCTGGATCGCGCCGCGTCTCGGACCAATCCTGTTGTGACACGTGTCGGGTTCAACAGCCGAAGCGCCATGGACCGAGTCCGCCGTGGTCCAGCGCCACGCCGTGGACTAAGTCTATAGACCGTGACACGTGGCGCATCGTGATTGGTTCCAGATATTCGCTAACGTCATGCTTACGTCATAATTGCGTTTTCAATTGGAAAATAATCTAATTGAATGTTCTGCAATGCTGACATCATCATGAGGTCACGCTGACGTCATAAATCGGTTTTTCAATCTAAAATTAATTCGGTTAATTCTGATTTTCTAATTTCTGTAATTTCAGTATTTATTCAAACTTCCAAAGGCTATAACTTTTGCATCTTAACTCGGATTTAAGTGATTGAAATTTCTAAAAATTTGTAAAATTGAGCTCTATTTAATGGTTAATTTTAATTGATTTTTGGAGTTCATTTCCTCTCTATTTTGGTATTTATTTGCTTTTCTCCTACGGTACGCGTAGACGTTGAATTGTGCGACGCTTCGGAGGAAGATCCAACAACTCAAGAGCAAGCTCCAGATCTAGATCCGGACCTATTCCAAGGCAAGTTGTGCTTTGATCATGTTGAACCCATGTTTGTAAAATTGCTTTAATTGTTTTACCCTATTGCATATTATTTCAAGTATATAGTTGTTTCAAATTAAATTGGGCTTAGCTATTATACCAAATTGATCTATACCCTACCTTATCATCATATGCCACGATCCATTGTCACCCTAGTTTGGTTCAATATAGTTGGTTATTAATGATAATCAACATGGGATGGTTAGACCGTATTAGTTGCTTAGCCATGCCACGTCATCACATGTGTTGGAATCATTCAATAATTAATCTTGGTTAATGGAATATGGAACAATGTTATGAACTTGTGTGTCATGTGGGATCACACGATGAGATTGAGTTGTTTGTGGCGAGTCATGTCACGCAACGATGTTGAATTGTTGATGGCACGTGGTGCTTGGTCATCAACTGGGTGATATTCACTTAGATTGGGGCAAGTGACAAGGGGCGAGTATGCCAAGGTGGGCCCGATGGGCAGAGGGTATGTCGATGTCTTGCCTTGGTCACTCTAAGGACTTAACCTTGTAAGCCATTGACCTGAGTCAATCATGCAACCACATGTCTGGTATGGGCCAGCCTAGCTGATTAATTTGCAATGTCTTAGCTTTGGTACTATCTTGGTCAGTGTGAGTTCCCGAGTTATGGAGTAATTCACATGGCGCAAGAGGAGCCACTGGATGTGGTAACCGATCCACCGGTGTTGAAACCTTAGCGGGTGGTACCGGGTTAAGCCAGCGCATTGTAAAGGCTTTGTTATTATCACTCGCCTTTGTGGTGTATGGTTGTATCGCGTGGGTAAAGTGCATAACCTCTGCAGAGTGTGAAACTATTCGGATAGCCGTGCTCGCGGTATTGAGCAATGCTCGGGAATTACAGTTAAGGGTTATCTTAACTAAATGGACAACTTGGTTGGGATGGCGGAATGCCATGTGGAAGATGGAATTTGACTTAGGATTGGAAACTCGGTTTACTTAAAGAATGCTGAATCTATCTATTATTGTTATTTGTTTCACAGTCTTTACAATCTATTTATTGTATTTGTTCATAAATGCTGCTTATTGCAAAATTGCCATGATAGCCTATCCATTGGAAAAAGCCGTGCATATAGTTACATAGAATTGCATTCTGTGCACAACTTGTTGAGTGCTTTAAGTACTCACCTTTGCCAACAACAAAAATCAACAGTTGAAGAACCTACACCTGTTTGGAGGAGGAGTTCTAAGAGGACGCGAGTCATTAGGGTCCGAGCCTTGTCGGTTGCCTGTGGTGAATTGATGAGCTATCTACGTTTTCTACTTTCCGCTGCTTAATTATTAGTTTATATTTCCAGTCTTGCCCTGCGTGGCTTAATAATGTAAGTTGGTCATAATATCATACACTTAGCTATATCAATAAATAGAGTATTATTTTATTGTCGTTGAGTATGATATGATATGTACCGATGTTGAGCTGTGTGCACTAGCGTTGATCCTGGGACTAGTGCGGTAAACACAGTGGGTTCGAATCAGTGGATTCGAGTCTTTACAAATGTCGTATCAGAGCATACTGACTGTAGGTCTTGGCCCTAGATAGCATGGAGGTGTCCGGGTTGTGTCCAAAACTATTTTCTAAAAGAAAAGTCTAAAGTTGGCTAATGAAACACTCTTGACTCATCCCATTCTCTACTTCTCGCCTTTGCTGAATTTACCGTTTTCATTTCCGTTTCGGGTGGAGAACTTATTCAAAGTTCTTGTGGAGCAGATGCCGATCGTTCTGACCTTTGAGGAGTCAGCAGGTGGCTACGCCATGGAGCTATGGAGGTTTCTTCAGACGCTTGGAGGTTTTAATCGTCCGCTTTACCGAGGAGGCAGCTGGTCAATTAATGGTGTTCATCGAGGATTTGTTTGCAAGCTGATCATCTACGCTCGGGAGAACGAGGAAGCTAGCAGGCCAATCAACATCTCCACCAGAAGATTCTCGTACGAGGTTACGATTCAGGAGGTTGCTCGACTTGCTCTTTGCCGTGTCTGCCGTGACTACGTCGACGAGCTTCACGACTCAGTGTTTCGACTTCACCCTGATGTGCAAGCATGCCGACGCCGACGGATTGTGGAGGACGAGTGTGCTACTGCAGTACACCTTGCGGAGTTCGCCTTTGCCCAGGAGGAGCATATGAGAGAAACTACTCAGGAGCTGGAGACAGTGTACGAGGCACTCAGAGTGACGGAGCAGGAGCTTGAGGAGACCCGTGCTGCAGCTATCGGAATGATCACTGAGCTAGGAGAGGCCCTGGAGGGGGTTGAGGACGAGTTGGAGCGTGTGACCCGAGGAGCTCAGGAGCCAGCTGAGGAGTCCGAGGAGGATCCAAAGGAGCGAGAGTGGGAGCCAGAGGAGAGTGCAGACCCTGTTGTTGCTGAGGAGCCAGCAGTAGGTCATCAGAATAGGTTCGCTCCTATGCCAGCCCACCCGCCGATGTATGCGCCGGATCAGTCTCAGCCAGGGTGGCTGGATGAGTGAGAGTCAGTCTTAGAGTTGTGTTGAGACTCGAGTGTTGAGTCGCATCTTTAAGATAGTCTTTACCTTTTAGTAGACGTTAAGGTTCCGTGTTTAGTTTGCTTCTTTGTAATGCTGAGTGTGCAGTATGTGTTGCAAAGCTTGTAGTCTTTTATAAGCAGCCATACCAAGAATAAATAAAGAATTATTCTAGTTTGGGTATAACTTATCTTCCCCGCCCTAGGGATTCTTGCATCTTATCTATGCTACTTCTACCTTTCCTAACCCAAGAGGTAATCAGCAGATGGTGAACACTCGTGGAACCAACGGTGCTTCAGGAAGTGGACTACGCCAGAATGACAACCCCAGTGATGGAGGCAACCCTCAACCACCACCGCCAGTCGACATGTAGAATCTGGGAGCGTTTCTCGCTGCACAAACTCAATTAATGCAGACCATGATGCAACAAATGCAACAGATGACCAACGTAGCAGCAACTAGCAATAACCAAGTAAATCAGAACAACAATGGTGGGCCTCGGTCTTTCTCCAAGCTGTCAGATTTCATGAGGACTCGGCCACCGACCTTTGCAGGGAATGTTAATCCTTTGGAAGCCGATGACTGGCTTAGGACTATTGAGAAGAAGCTGCATATCACCCAATGTGAGGGCAATGAGAAGGTGCTCTACGCCTCTCATCAATTGGAAGGAACATTTGGAATGGTGGGAAAACTATTGTCTTTGCACATGAAGCCCCATAGGAGATCCACAGGATGAGTTTACTATCGCTTCCGCCAATACCATGTTCGGAGGGAATGATGGATCTCAAGGAGGAATTGGGCTCGAAGCAAGGAGGCCAGCCGTGGCGAATATCGAACAAGTTTACACGATTAGCTCGCTATGCCCTCAAGACGTAGCGACAGATAAAGCTAAGCGATCCCGCTTCATGAAGGACTAAATTCAGATTGCAAGTGGGGTGATCACCCACAATTTTCGGACTTTCAAGAATTGGTTAACAAGGCTTTGATTACGGAGGATAAGCGCAAGGAGCTGGGTGAAAACCGTAAGCGCTTGATGACTAATCGGGGTGGGCGTCCCAACCACTGCGCTGAGAATGTCACCACAGCGGTTGCGATTCCAACCGCCGGTAGTAAATAAGGCACCAACCCCGCACTCGCCTGTCAATCGTAACTTTGAGACGCCAAAGACAGGTAGTAATGCACCGGAGGAGTCGAGTCCGCAATCAAGAGATGCTATACATGCAATGAGCCAGGGCACTTCTCTAATAGGTGTCCACAGAGAGGAGGCATCATGCCAGTTCGTTTTAACTTGGGAACGACACCTGCCAAGGCACCGGCTTCAGGAGGAAATCGTGCGCCCGATCAAGCTGGAGCAACCCCCCAATCAACAGCGCGTGGTAGGATCAACCACATCACCGCAGATGGAGCTCAAGAGGCTACGGACGTCGTACTGGGTAAGTTTCTGGTTAACTCAGTACTCGCTACAGTTTTGTTTGATTCTGGAGATTCGCATTCGTTTGTTTCTCAAAGTTTTGCATCCAAGAATGGGTTTAAAGTGGTGAATCTTAAGTGTGTGCTATTAGTCCAAGCCCCAGGATCTGAGCTTAGATCTAGCCTCGGGTGCTTGGGAGTTAAGTTGCTCATGGATGGGATAGAATTTCTAGCGAATCTTATCTTGTTAGATGCACAATCCCTAGATGTTATCCTTGGAATGGATTGGCTGTCTAAGCATAAGGCTGTTTTGGATTGTGGCCGAAGGATCGTGACTCTGGAAGGCCCTAGTGGCAAGAAGGTAGAATTTCAAGCGACTGCAGTTCGTGATGGGCAGTTAGTGGTCAACAGCGTGCAAGCCATCAGCATAGAGGATGTGCCAGTAGTTAGAGAATACCCGGATGTGTTTCCGGAAGATTTACCAGGGTTGCCACCAGACCGCGATATCGAGTTAGCACCAGGGACAGCACCGATATCAAAGAGACCTTATCGGATGCCTACAGATGAGTTAGTGGAAATGAAAAAGCAGATTGAGGAACTGCAAGAGAAAGGTTTCATTAGACCAAGTTCATCACCATGGGGAGCACCAGTATTGTTTGTTCGTAAGAAGGATGGAAGTCTTAGGATGTGGATCGATTATCGTGCACTTAATGAGGTAACGATCAAGAATAAGTATCCATTGCCCAGGATCGATGATTTATTTGATCAGTTAAGAGGAGCCGGAGTTTTCTGCAAAATAGATCTTCGTTCAGGATACCATCAGTTGAAGATCGGAGCGGAGGATGTGCCTAAGACTGCGTTTTCTATGCGATATGGACACTATGAGTTCACAGTAATGTCATTTGGATTGACGAATGCCCCTGCATATTTCATGAACATGATGAATAAGGTTTTCATGGAGTATTTGGATAAGTTTGTTGTGGTCTTTATAGACGATATCTTAGTTTTCTCGAAGACAGAGGAAGAGCATGCGAAACTTTTGAGGATGGTTTTAGAGAGGCTGCGAGAACATCAGCTGTATGCTAAGTTCAGCAAGTGCGATTTTTTGAAGGAGAAGGTTGAATTTCTTGGTCATGTGATGACTACTAAAGGAGTTGCGATTGACCCAAGCAAAGTGGACTTGATGTTACATTAGGAGCAACCAAGTGCATTACTCGGATCCGTAGTTTTACGGGAATGGCGGGATACTACCGTCGGTTCATAGAAGGATTCTCGACGATTGCTAAACTCGACGCATTGTTGAAGAAAGAAAAGAAGTTTGCATGGACGCCAGAGTGCGAGAAAAGTTTTATGGAACTGAAGAAGCGTTTGACGACTGCCCCCGTATTAGTGTTGCCGGACGTGCAGAATGGATTTGATATTTATTGTGATGCCTCAAAGCAAGGCCTGGGGTGCGTGTTAATGCAGAATGGCAAAGTTGTTGCTTATGCGTCGAGGCAGTTGAGACCGCATGAAGCAAATTATCCTACGCATGATTTGGAATTAGCTGCCGTAGTGCATGCTTTGAAGATATGGCGGCATTATCTCATAGGAAATAGATGTGAGATATATACTGACCATAAGAGCCTGAAATACATTTTCAGTCAAGCAGATCTTAATATGAGACAACGAAGGTGGTTAGAGTTAATTAAAGATTACAATGTGGGAATTCATTATCACCCTGGAAAAGCTAATGTGGTAGCAGATGCTCTGAGTCGAAAGAGCCATAGCGCGAACACGCTGACAGTGGATGATCAACCAGAGCTATGTAAGGAATTTCAGAAGTTAAAGCTGGAAGTTGTTCCGCAAGGAAGTATAGCTGCACTGGAAGTAAAACCAACACTGGAGGACCAAATTGGGAAGGCCAGAAAGATGATGAGAAAATCACTAAGATCAAGTCCAAGAAAGACGAAGGCCTAGCAGTGGATTTCACTCTGGATGGGCAGGGAACCATGTTCTTCAAAGGCCGAATTTGTGTACCGGATAAAAAGGAGCTGAAGCAACTGATTCTTGAGGAAGCTCACGATTCTAAGTACTCAATTCATCCGGGAAGTGCTAAAATGTATCAAGATTTGAGAGAGATTTTGATGGCCTAATATGAAGCGTGAGGTGGCTGAGCATGTTGCTCTATGCGATGTATGTCAGAGAGTAAAAGCCATGCACCAAAAACCAGCTGGTTTGTTACAGCCGTTGAAAATTCCTGAATGGAAGTGGGAGGAAATTGGTATGGATTTTATCACCGGTTTACCCAAGACTCAGAGAGGTTACGATTCTATTTGGGTCATTGTGGATCGCCTGACCAAGGTTGCTCTTTTTATCCCGGTAAAGACCACCTACTCAGGAGATCGTTTAGCATAGCTGTATATGTCAAGGATTGTATGTTTGCATGGAGTGCCCAAAAAGATTGTGTCAGACAGAGGTACCCAATTTACCTCAAGATTCTAGAACAAGTTGCATGAAGCAATGGGAACTCGCTTGAAATTCAGTACAGCATATCACCCGCAGACAGATGGTCAGACTGAAAGAGTAAACCAGATTTTAGAGGATATGTTGAGAGCTTGTGCTTTAGCTTATGCTACATCTTGGGATAAATGTTTACCATATACAGAATTAAGTTACAATAATAGTTATCAAGCTAGCTTGCAGATGTCACCGTTTGAGGCGTTGTATGGACGTGCTTGTCGTACTCCGTTAAATTGGAATGAGACGGGAGAGCGTTTGGTGTTTGGACCAGATATTCTCAAGGAAGCAGAAAATCAAGTTGCGATGATCAGAGAGAGGTTGAAGATAGCACAGTCAAGGCAAAAGAGTTATGCCGATAACCGACGCCGAGATTTGAGTTTCGAGCCCGCGGATTATGTGTATCTCAGGGTTACCCCTCTTAAGGGTGTTAAAAGATTTCACGTTAAAAGGAAGCTTGCACCAAGATATATTGGTCCGTTCAAGATTTTGAGCCGCCGAGGGGAAGTAGCTTATCAGTTGGAATTGCCTCAGTCCTTGGCAGGAGTGCATGATGTGTTTCATGTGTCTCAACTCAAGAAATGTCTTAGAGTGCCAACAGAGCAAACCCTGTTGGACGCAATAGAGCTGCAGGAAGATTTGACATACAAGGAACAGCTAGTCAAAATTTTGGATGTTATGGAGCGCAGGACCAGGAACAAGTCTATTCGCTTTTGCAGAGTTCAATGGAGCAATCATTCCGAAAATGAAGCAACTTGGGAGCGCGAAGAAGATTTGAAGTCAGAATTCCCAAACCTATTCTTTAGTTAGCCCTGAATCTCGGGGTCGAGATTCTGTTAAGGGGGGGAGGTTTGTAACATCCCAAAATTTGCTTTAATATGATTTTTTGGGTTATTTGTGCATTCTATGATTTTCTGGATTTTATTGGATTTTCTGGATTTTTTTAATTAACTTTAAATTAAGTATATTGATCTTTTGTTGAAAACTAATTAAATTTATGCAAAGCTAAAATAAAGTTTTGCCAAAAATATTTTAACTGAGTTCAAAATGTCTCAAAATATTTTTGAGAATTTTCTTGGATTTTTCCTGATAATTTAATTGCCTAAAACTAATTAAATGAATTTTTGTAAATATTTTAAATCAGAAAACCGTGTTAAATTAGGTGAACAGTAATGGGCTGGAGCCCAATAATGTGCTCCTGGGGCCCATTTCTGTGCGGCCCAGTGCTTTGCGCGCCGCCCGCTGGCTTTGTTTTGGAAGCGCGTCATCGGTAGTTGGATCGGATTGGATGGTGAGATTTGAGGTGGATTTGAAACCCTAGCGACCGCTGGCCGTTGGATCGAGATCTTGCGGTGAGGATTGAGCCGCGTTGGTTTAGGAAAGGGAGGATCGTGCCCGTTGGATTTAGAAAGAGGGGATCTGATCGTATCGGCTTGGGAGTCATCGTGACCGTTAATCCTTGATCGGACGGTTGTCCGTTGTCGTCTCCGATTGGGACTCGGAGTCCGTCGCCGATACGTCGCCGCTGCCCCGTGAGCTAGCTTTCTGTTTTGAGCGCGCTCGACGAGGCTATAAAAGGGGAGGTTAGTCTCCCGAGGCTCTTCCTTCCGTCGCGCATCCGCAGCCCTAGCCGCAAGCGTCTGAGCCGCCGTCGTTTTAGAGCAAAAGCTCGCCGTAGTTCTAGTTGTGCCGCCGTCGGTTTTTGTGCTTCTGTGTCGCCGTCGAGCCGTCTTCTGTCGTGTGGATTCCAGATTGGAGTTCTTCGGGTTGCGCCGCGTCGGATTCGGGAGTTTCGTCATCGGGCGTCGCCGAGCACCGTGGGGTCGTCATCGTCTTCAAGTCCGGCAAGGGCGTCGCCGCTTTGTCGCCGCCGCACTCGTGAGGTATCATCGTGAACCGCTAGGATTGAGCCACGCGGCGCACTTGAGTAGATCGCCGTGTGGCCGTCGATTAGATCGAACGATCTGGATCGTGCCGCGTCTCGGACCAATCCTGTTGTGACACATGTCGGGTTCAACAGCCGAAGCGCCGTGGACTGAGTCCGCCGTGGTCCAGCGCCACGCCGTGGACCAAGTCTATAGACCGTGACACGTGGCGCATCGTGATTGGTTCCAGATCTTCGCTGACGTCATGCTTACGTCATAATTGCGTTTTCAATTGGAAAGTAATCTGATTGAAAGTTCTGCAATGCTGATGTCATCATGAGGTCAAGCTGATGTCATTAATCGGTTTTTCAATCTAAAATTAATTCGGTTAATTCTGATTTTCTAATTTCTGTAATTTCAGTATTTATTGAAACTTCCAAAGGCTATAACTTTTGCATCTTAACTCGGATTTGACTGATTCAAATTTCTAAAAATTTGTAAAATTGAGATCTATTTAATGGTGAATTTTAATTGATTTTTGGAGTTCATTTGCTCTCTATTTTGTTATTTATTTGCTTTTCTCCTTCGGTACGCGTAGACGTTGAATTGTGCGACGCTTCGGAGGAAGATCCAACAACTCAAGAGCAAGCTCCAGATCAAGATCAGGATCTATTCCAAGGCAAGTTGTGCTTTGATCATGTTGAACCCATGTTTGTAAAATTGCTTTAATTGTTTTACCCTATTGCATATTATTTCAAGTACATAGTTGTTTCAAATTAAATTGGGCTTAGCTATTATACCAAATTGATCTATACCCTACCTTGTCATCATATGACATGATCTATTGTCACCCTAGTTTGGTTCTATATAGTTGGTTAGTAATGATAATCAACATGGGATGGTTAGACCGTATTAGTTCCTTAGCCATGCCACGTCATCACATGTGTTGGAATCATTCATAATTAATCTTGATTAATGGAATATGGAACAATGTTATGAACTTGTGTGTCATGTGGGATCACACGATGAGATTGAGTTGTTTGTGGCGAGTCATGTCACGCAACGATGTTGAATTGTTGATGGCACGTGGTGCTTGGTCATCAACTGGGTGATATTCACTTAGATTGGGGCAAGTGACAAGGGGCGAGTATGCCATGGTGGGCCCGATGGGCAAAAGGTATGTGGATGTCTTGCCTTGATTACTCTAAGGACTTAACCATGCAAGATTTTGACCTGAGTCAATCATGCAACCACATGTCTGGTATGGGCCGGCCTAGCTGATTAATTTGCAATGTCTTAGCTTTGGTATTATCTTGGTCGGTGTGAGTTCCCGAGTTATGGAGTAATTCACATGGCGCAAGAGGGGGGCCCTGGATGTGGTAACTATTTCCACCAGTGTTGAAACCTTAGCGGGTGGTACCGGGTTAAGCCAGCGCATTGTAAAGGCTTTGTTATAATCACTCGCCTTGGTGGTGTTTGGTTGTATCACGTGGGTAAAGTGCATAACCTCTGCAGAGTGTGAAACTATTCGGATAGCCGTGCTCGCGGTATTGAGCAATGCTCGGGAATTACAGTTAAGGGTTAGCTTAATTAAATGGACAATTTGGTTGGGATGGCGGAATGCCATGTAGAAAATGGAATTTGATTTAGGATTGGAAACCTGGTTTACTTGAGAAATACTGAATCTATTTATTATTGCTATTTGTTTTATAAGTCTTTACAATCTAAATATTATATTTATTCATAAATGCTGCTTATTGCAAAATAGCGATGATAGCCTATCCATTGGAATAAGCCTTACATATAGTTACATAGAATTGCATTCTGTGCACAACTTGTTGAGTGCTTTAAGTACTCACCCTTGCCAACAACAATAATCAACAGTCGAAGAATCTACACCTGTGTTGGAGGAGGAGTCCCAAGAAAACACGAGTCATTAGGGTCCGAGCCTTGTTGGTTGCCTGTGGTGAACTGATGAGCTATCTACGTTTTCTACTTTTCGCTGCTTAATTATTAGTTTATATTTCCAGTCTTGCCCTCCGTGGCTTAATAATGTAAGTCGGTCATAAGATCATACACTTAGCTATATCAATAAATGGAGTATTATTCTATTATCGTTGAGTATGATATGATATGTACCGATGTTGAGTTGTGTGCACTAGCGTTGATCCTGGGATTAGTGCGGTAAACACAGTGAGTTCGAATCAGTAGATTCGGGTCCTTACAGTAAGATAGAAGGAACTGAAATTGGTAACCAAGAGCAAATCTGGTCTGGTTATGCTATCCCAATTTGACGAGCAACTTCGATAAAATTTAGGAAGCAACCTACACTAGCATAGTGAACAACTTGTAGATGCGTGCATCAAGAACAAGAACTTGATAGATTTACAAGCATCTTATTTTTGGCCACATGCAGATATTGTTTACAGTACTAATTCGTGGTATCCTTTTTCTCTGGTTTTTGTTCATAAGGTTATTCTGGTTGGAGAAAGAAAAGGGAGGCAAAAACACGCTTCTTCTGTGCACAATAAAGGGAAGGTGGAAAAGGCAGAGGTAAAAGCTTCTTCTGCTAGGGGTTAGTGCCAATTGCAATCAGTCAAGCTGTCATGTATCGTTATGTATACTTTATGCAATGCAATGCAATGGCCTGATTTTTTTTTTCAAACTGGAATGCCCCTGTTACAGTGCAGAGATACCTAAATGTGTTGGTTTCTGTTAGTCTGATCTTTACACAAATGCACGTTCTGTTGCTCATTCTTAGCTTATCAAGTGATTCGTCAAACACCTTGAATAATTGTTAGATACCAATTTGCAACAGGGGGGATTTTTGCTTTTAACCATCACGATTCGACATTCATCAAGCATCTTAGTTAATTCGAGGAAGCAATTTTGTTTTAAACAAATAGAAAAATGGATCACGTCACGTCATAAAGTATAGTGTGAAAGATACGCATTTTTTTATATATGTTAGAGAGCATTTTATACATTTGCAGAAAGCAAGATCATTCACTAATTCTAAATCAACAAGCAACTTGGGTAATTATTGAGTACAATTTTTTACAAAGGAGAAAGTGATTGAAATTATTTGGCAAAGCATGTTGGATATATTATAGGAAGCATTTTTTTCCTTTTTAAAAAAAACAAAATTGATAGACCAAAAGCATCTTACATAATCACATAAAGCAATTATAAGTCTATGTTACAATTCGACAAGCAATCTGTGTTACAGTTTGACAAGCAATCTATGCTACATTGACAAGCAGTTCGTATTAGTATCACAAGAAAATTATGAAAAGCACCACTAATAATTTGTGTCATGCACTAGAAATATAATTTACTGCATAATACCAATCTCTGCAACGGTGACAAGCAAACTATGCTACATTGACAAGCAGTTCTTATTAGTATAGCAAGCAAATTAGGATAAGCACAACTAATAATTTGTGTCACCAGCAATACAATTTAGTATAAACTAGGTTAAAAAAATCGACAAAAATCGACTGAAAATCGTGAAAATCGACCGTATCGAGCTAGTTTAAAACTCTAAACAGATCGGTAAACTTGTAAAATTAAAAAAAATTGAAAAGATTTATGACACGTAAACTGGTCGAAAATCGGGAAAAATTGCTCGCTCAAAAAACGGCTGCAAGAAAATTTCAATTCGCCTGTCGATATTCTCGAAAACCAATCTACTTTCGGGAAAACCGACCAAATTTCAGTGAAAACTGACCGATTTTTGAGAAAACCGACCCATTTTCGTTTTTTTTAAAATTTTTCAAACCGTTTAATTTCGAAACCCTTCGGTTTTTGGTGATTTTCGTTCGATTTTCGCGATAAATCGGTGCCGCCAGATCTTCGATTTTCAACCTCGATTCGGTTTTGTAAACCCTGATCTATACCATGCTGACAAACAATATATGCTACATTGACGAGCAATCCTATACTATATTAACATGTTTCTTAAAACGTATTCAATAAAACAAAGCAAATAAGGATACTTAGGTTACCATTCATGTTTTCTGTTTTCTACCACAAAACAAGACAACTTTGTAGCATATTAAGAAGCTATTGTTGGTCATGTTAGCTAAGCCTGAAAGCAAATGATTTATCAACTTGAACTATGTTGCTAGTTGTATGCTACTGTTTATTGTGTATTGTTATGCGTAAATATTTAGAATACATGAGCTGTCTCTTTATCAATTATTATGATGCTCCTGTCTCTATGTATTTCATATAGCAGTATTAGTTGCTGGTTATTATTTAAGTTTGGAATTTTCTACAACAGCGCATATCTCTAGCAGGAGGGAGGAGGTGCTGAAGAGCGCCACGTCTCAATGAGCAGAGGCACCGATGCTATTTGATGGTGGCCGGCAGCGTTGCGAGTACGGATGAAAATGGAACAGAATTTCTGACCGTTCGGACAAAAACAGAAATAGAAGACTTTTGTCAAAAACGAAAACGGAAGCCTTTTTTTAGAAACAGAAATGGAAAATATCGGTACGGAAACGAATTTTTTTGTCAGAAACGGAAATGGGAGAGCCATTTCCGATGGAAACGGAAATTCCGTATAAATGAAACCAAAAAATTCCGTCGGAAACTTAGGCCACATGGCCTAAAAAGGAAAATAGAGAATTTACATTTATTTTCGAATTAAAATAATTTTAGAAATACAAATGGCTTTATAGAAAATATCAAATAGAGTTGAAAAATACTGAAAAAATTCTAAAAAATACTTTCGAATATTTTGAACCTAGGAAAATTATTTATAGCATAATTTCGGTTTTATATTTCATGAATAAATTAATTTTATAAACATAAAAATAGCAAAAGGACATTTATAAACTCTAGAAGATCCAGGATAAATCTTAGAAAATCATAAATGAGCATTGAATAATAATATGCAAATTTTTGGGCGTTACACTTTTATAGTTGGAGGAGCAAAAGGATGTCGATGATAATGATATAGAGGAAGACATGATAGTCTGATCTGGGGGAACAATAGCGAGCCTTCATCTGACAAACTTAAGAAAAAACTTCCTAATGATACCGGTGAATATAACTTTGTTCTTGTGTCCACCTTGGAGGTGGAATGAGTTACATTGTTTTTGCGGTCATGTATATTGTGATCATATACTATGTTTTTGTGGAATTTTTCACTTTCATTTCCGTATCCGCTCCGTTCCGTTCTACATCCGTTTCCATTACTTTCCGTTTATATATCTATTTCTGGGGTTTTCGAATTTGTTTCTGTTAGTGGTAAAAAATATGAAAATAGAAACAAAACAATCAATTACCGAAGTTTCGGTTCCATTTTCATCCGCAGTTAGTATCATCGCAGTTCGTTCCTCAGCCCTAGGCGCGCCGTAGCGTTCATGCCCCCACGATGAGAACGAGGCGACCGAGCCGTGTCATCGAGGTGATGGAGACCGACGCCTTATGTAGCATGGTAGCGCAGTGCCGGCCTATGCCGTTCCTGCCATTAGGAGGGCCTATGACAAAACAATAATAAAAGGTCCTTTAATGATATATACAAGAAATGTTAAAAAATATATTTTTATACGGTTATCTATCCGTTAAAATATACATCTACAAATGCTACATGTTAAGAGCCTATTTAAAACAGAAATTTCGAAGGAGTTCAATGTTCACAGAAACCAGAATTGCGTGTTCCAAACGGAGCCTAAAGATAATTTTAGTGTAAAGAACTCATACAGATCATAAGTTTTAAAACTTAACTCTCTGGCCAGCTATTTAAAAGTGCAGTAGAAATATCATGAACTTGCCCTCTATAAAACATAATGAACTATCATTTCCACGGATTAAAGAATTTGTAACATGATAGTTCATGAGGTACCAATTAAGAAAAATCATATTGTAACTGCATTGGCCTTAATTATAACCACGTTAGAAAAATGGTACCGTAGATTGATGCCACAATGGCAGCTATGAAAATTAATGATGAACCAACTATGTGACAAAAGGTTGCTTTATTTCCAAAACTTGTACTATCGTACAAGAGTGTATGTTGGACATTGGCAATGTAACATCCCAAAATTTGAGTTTTGGAATGTTTAAATTCAAAAATAAATCATTTGTATTTTTCTTGAATTAATCCCAGTTTAATTTGAATTTTCCAGTAATGAAAGGATTTAATTTAGCTAAACTATTCATCAAACTAAAGATTTTTAGTTTTAGTTGGGTTCATTGTGCTCCAAGGAATTTTTCTGAATTTATTTGCTATTTGTTTGAATTTATTTGCTTTTATTTCAATTTCTGGAATTTTTCTTAATTGGAAAAGGTTTTTATTTTTTCTAAAAACCCTTCGGGCCGAATTCCTCCGCCGGCCCGCTTCCCCAGCCTGCCGCCTCAGCCCAGCCCGTGCCTTCGCTCGGCCCAGCTCCGCTCCGCCAACCCAGCCGCGCACGCGTGGACCGTCGGATTCGCGCCACGTGTGCGGCCGAGATTGCGCCGTGGCCCGCGAACCCTAGCCTCCGCCGCCGACTCGGAGTCCTGCCGCCGCACATCGCCGTTCTCGGATTCCGCGTTCTACACGCCTCCTGAGGACTATTTAAGCGCCGCCAGCCGCATCCCGAGTTTCCCCTCCTCGTGCCGCTTGTTTTGCCCTACCTCTCCCTGCCCGAGCCGCCACCATCGCCATAGCCGAAGCCTTCTTCCCCGTCGTCAACCACGGTTGGGTTCGGTGGTCTCGGTCTACCGTGAACCCAACGACGTCAGCGTTGCGCAATAAATTGCTTTTCCCGTATAAAAATAAATCCGGAAATTCTAATTTTTCTGATTTTCAGCGTTTTCTCTAAATTTAATCTTTCGGAGGCCCGTTCTCACTCATACGAACTCCGATTGAGGCGATTCAAGTTTCTAAGTTTTTCTAAAATCAAGCTCTATCTTCTAGAGCCATTTATTTTCAGTTTTGAGCTTGTTTGTATCTCTGTTTTGTATTTATTTGGTTTCGTTGCTTTCTTTTCTGGTAGACGCTAATTCCAAGGGAGCAAACGAAGACTTCGAAGACCAAGACTCAGCACTAGATCAGCAAGGCAAGTCGTAGCCCTTGACCATATTGATCCTATGTTTACAAATGTACTTTACTTTTATACAATTGCATGCTATTTTGTGTATCAATATTTATTTCATGGGAGTATATATATACCTAGTTGTCATTATGCCACATTGATTATTGGGATGCCATGTAACCATTGTTAAACCTAGGTTGGGACATTACTAGTTGGACATAATCATTATACCAACATTGGGTTATCATATAGCTATGCTTAGACCTGCTTAGTTGTACAAAGGGATTCATGTCACATGTGGTTAATGTTAATCTTGACTTAATGAGATATTGAATCGTGGTTGTTAGCCACTATTGTAAAATTTGTTGTACCATGGCGGGGTTTGCCATTGGTCTTGGTTGAACGAATTGTTTTCCCTCGAGCAAGTGATCGTGCAGTAAAATTTGTTGTACTATGGCGGGGTTTGCCATTGGAAGGCCCTAGTGGCAAGAAGGTAGAATTTCAAGCGACTGCAGTTCGTGATGGGCAGTTAGTTGTCAACAGCGTGCAAGCCATCAGCATTGAGGATGTGCCAGTAGTTAGAGAATACCCAGATGTGTTTCCGGAAGATTTACCAGGGTTGACACCAGACCGCGATATCGAGTTAGCACCAGGGACAGCACCGATATCAAAGAGACCTTATCGGATGCCTACAGATGAGTTAGTGGAAATGAAAAAGCAGATTGAGGAACTGCAAGAGAAAGGTTTCATTAGACCAAGTTCATCACCATGGGGAGCACCAGTATTGTTTGTTCGTAAGAAGGATGGAAGTCTTAGGATGTGCATCGATTATCGTGCACTTAATGAGGTAACGATCAAGAATAAGTATCCATTGCCCAGGATCGATGATTTATTTGATCAGTTAAGAGGAGCCGGAGTTTTCCCCAAAATAGATCTTCGTTCAGGATACCATCAGTTGAAGATCGGAGCGGAGGATGTGCCAAAGACTGCGTTTTCTATGCGATATGGACACTATGAGTTCACAGTAATGTCATTTGGATTGACGAATGCCCCTGCATATTTCATGAACATGATGAATAAGGTTTTCATGGAGTATTTGGATAAGTTTGTTGTGGTCTTTATAGACGATATCTTAGTTTTCTCGAAGACAGAGGAAGAGCATGCGAAACATTTGAGGATGGTTTTAGAGAGGCTGCGAGAACATCAGCTGTATGCTAAGTTCAGCAAGTGCGATTTTTTGAAGGAGAAGGTTGAATTTCTTGGTCATGTGATGACTACTAAAGGAGTTGCAGTTGACCCAAGCAAAGTAGACGCAGTGTTACATTGGGAGCAACCGAAGTCTGTTACTCAGATCCGTAGTTTTCTGGGAATGGCGGGATACTATCGTCGGTTCATAGAAGGATTCTCGACGATTGCTAAACTCCTGACGCAGTTGTTGAAGAAAGAAAAGAAGTTTGCATGGACGCCAGAGTGCGAGAAAAGTTTTATGGAACTGAAGAAGCGTTTGACGACTGCCCCCGTATTAGTGTTGCCGGACGTGCAGAATGGATTTGATATTTATTGTGATGCCTCAAAGCAAGGCCTGGGGTGCGTGTTAATGCAGAATGGCAAAGTTGTTGCTTATGCGTCGAGGCAGTTGAGACCGCATGAAGCAAATTATCCTACGCATGATTTGGAATTAGCTGCCGTAGTGCATGCTTTGAAGATTTGGCGTCATTATCTCATAGGAAATAGATGTGAGATATATACTGACCATAAGAGCCTGAAATACATTTTCAGTCAAGCAGATCTTAATATGAGACAACGAAGGTGGTTAGAGTTAATTAAAGATTACAATGTGGGAATTCATTATCACCCTGGAAAAGCTAATGTAGTAGCAGATGCTCTGAGTCGAAAGAGCCATAGCGAACTGACAAATGGATGATCAACCGAGCTATGTAAGGAGTTTGAAGTTAAAGTCGGAAGTTGTTCGCAAGGAAGTATAGTCAGACCGAAGTAAAACCAACACCGGAGGACCAAATTGGGAAGGCCGAAACATGATGAGAAAATCACTAAGATCAAGTCCAAGAAAGACGAAGGCCTAGCGGTGGATTTCACTGGATGGGCAGGAACCATGTTCTTCAAAGGCCGAATTTGTGTACGGATAAAAGGAGTCAAGCAAGCGATTCTTGAGGAAGCTCACGATTCTAAGTACTCAATTCATCCGGAAGTGCTAAAATGTATCAAGATTTGAGAGAGAGATTTTGATGGCCTAATATGAAGCGTGAGGTGGCTGAGCATGTTGCTCTATGCGATGTATGTCAGAGAGTAAAAGCCATGCACCAAAAACCAGCTGGTTTGTTACAGCCGTTGAAAATTCCAGAATGGAAGTGGGAGGAAATTGGTATGGATTTTATCACCGGTTTACCCAAGACTCAGAGAGGTTACGATTCTATTTGGGTCATTGTGGATCGCCTGACCAAGGTTGCTCATTTGATCCCGGTAAAGACCACCTACTCAGGAGATCGTTTAGCATAGCTGTATATGTCAAGGATTGTATGTTTGCATGGAGTGCCCAAAAAGATTGTGTCAGACAGAGGTACCCAATTTACCTCAAGATTCTAGAACAAGTTGCATGAAGCAATGGGAACTCGCTTGAAATTCAGTACAGCATATCACCCGCAGACAGATGGTCAGACTGAAAGAGTAAACCAGATTTTACAGGATATGTTGAGAGCTTGTGCTTTAGCTTATGCTACATCTTGGGATAAATGTTTACCATATACAGAATTAAGTTACAATAATAGTTATCAAGCTAGCTTGCAGATGTCACCGTTTGAGGCGTTGTATGGACGTGCTTGTCGTACTCCGTTAAATTGGAATGAGACGGGAGAGCGTTTGGTGTTTGGACCAGATATTCTCAAGGAAGCAGAAAATCAAGTTGCGATGATCAGAGAGAGGTTGAAGATAGCACAGTCAAGGCAAAAGAGTTATGCCGATAACCGACGCCGAGATTTGAGTTTCGAGCCCGCGGATTATGTGTATCTCAGGGTTACCCCTCTTAAGGGTGTTAAAAGATTTCACGTTAAAGGGAAGCTTGCACCAAGATATATTGGTCCGTTCAAGATTTTGAGCCGCCGAGGGGAAGTAGCTTATCAGTTGGAATTGCCTCAGTCCTTGGCAGGAGTGCATGATGTGTTTCATGTGTCTCAACTCAAGAAATGTCTTAGAGTGCCAACAGAGCAAACCCCGTTAGACGCAATAGAGCTGCAGGAAGATTTGACATACAAGGAACAGCTAGTCAAAATTTTGGATGTTATGGAGCGCAGGACCAGGAACAAGTCTATTCGCTTTTGCAGAGTTCAATGGAGCAATCATTCCGAAAATGAAGCAACTTGGGAGCGCGAAGAAGATTTGAAGTCAGAATTCCCAAACCTATTCTTTAGTTAGCCCTGAATCTCGGGGTCAAGATTCTGTTAAGGGGGGGGAGGTTTGTAACATCCCAAAATTTACTTTAATATGATTTTTTGGGTTATTTGTGCATTCTATGATTTTCTGGATTTTATTGGATTTTCTGGATTTTTTTAATTAACTTTAAATTAAGTATATTGATCTTTTGTTGAAAACTAATTAAATTTATGCAAAGCTAAAATAAAGTTTTGCCAAAAATATTTTAACTGAGTTCAAAATGTCTCAAAGTATTTTTGAGAATTTTCTTGGATTTTTCCTGATAATTTAATTGCCTAAAACTAATTAAATGAATTTTTGTAATTATTTTAAATCAGAAAACCGTGTTAAATTAGGTGAACAGTAATGGGCTGGAGCCCAATAATGTGCTCCTGGGGCCCATTTCTGTGCGGCCCAGTTGCTTTGCGCCCGACCGCTGGCTTGCTTTCCGAAGGCGCGTCATCAGCCGTTGGATCGAATTGGATGGCTGAGATTTGAGGGTGGATTTGGAAACCCTAGCGACCGTTGGCCGTTGGATCGAGATCTTGCGGTGAGGATTGAGCCGCGTTGGTTTAGGAAAGGGAGGATCGTGCCCGTTGGATTTAGAAAGAGGGGATCTGATCGTATCGGCTTGGGAGTCATCGTGACCGTTAATCCTTGATCGGACGGTTGTCCGTTGTCGTCTCCGATCGAGACTCGGAGTCCGTCGCCGATACGTCGTCGCCGCCGCGTGAGCTAGCTTTCTGTTTTGAGCGCGCTCGCCGAGGCTATAAAAGGGGAGGTTAGTCTCCCGAGGCTCTTCCTTCCGTCACGCATCCGCAGCCCTAGCCGCAAGCGTCTGAGCTGCCGTCGTTTTAGAGCAAAAGCTCGCCGTAGTTCTAGTTGTGCCGCCGTCGGTTTTTGTGCTTCTGTGTCGCCATCGAGCCGTCTTCTGTCGTGTGGATTCCAGATTGGAGTTCTTCGGGTTGCGCCGCGTCGGATTCGGGGAGTTTCGTCATCGGAGCGTCGCCAGAGCACCGTGGGGTCGTCATCGTCTTCAAGTCCGGCAAGGGAGCGTCGCCGCGCTGTCGTCGCCGCACTCGTGAGGTATCATCTGTGAACCGCTAGGATTGAGCCACGTGCGCACTTGAGTAGATCGCCGTGTGAGCCGTCAGATTAGATCGAACGATCTGGATCGCGCCGCGTCTCGGACCAATCCTGTTGTGACACATGTCGGGTTCAACAGCCGAAGCGCCGTGGACTGAGTCCGCCGTGGTCCAGCGCCACGCCGTGGACCAAGTCTATAGACCGTGACACGTGGCGCATCGTGATTGGTTCCAGATCTTCGCTGACGTCATGCTTACGTCATAATTGCGTTTTCAATTGGAAAGTAATCTGATTGAAAGTTCTGCAATGCTGACGTCATCATGAGGTCAAGCTGATGTCATAAATCGGTTTTTCAATCTAAAATTAATTCGGTTAATTCTGATTTTCTAATTTCTGTAATTTCAGTATTTATTGAAACTTCCAAAGGCTATAACTTTTGCATCTTAACTCGGATTTGACTGATTCAAATTTCTAAAAATTTGTAAAATTGAGATCTATTTAATGGTGAATTTTAATTGATTTTTGGAGTTCATTTGCTCTCTATTTTGTTATTTATTTGCTTTTCTCCTTGATGCAGCGTGAGACGTTGAATTGTGCGACGCTTCGGAGGAAGATCCAACAACTCAAGAGCAAGCTCCAGATCAAGATCAGGATCTATTCCAAGGCAAGTTGTGCTTTGATCATGTTGAACCCATGTTTGTAAAATTGCTTTAATTGTTTTACCCTATTGCATATTATTTCAAGTACATAGTTGTTTCAAATTAAATTGGGCTTAGCTATTATACCAAATTGATCTATACCCTACCTTGTCATCATATGACATGATCTATTGTCACCCTAGTTTGGTTCTATATAGTTGGTTAGTAATGATAATCAACATGGGATGGTTAGACCGTATTAGTTCCTTAGCCATGCCACGTCATCACATGTGTTGGAATCATTCATAATTAATCTTGATTAATGGAATATGGAACAATGTTATGAACTTGTGTGTCATGTGGGATCACACGATGAGATTGAGTTGTTTGTGGCGAGTCATGTCATAGCGATGTTGAATTGTTGATGGCACGTGGTGCTTGGTCATCAACGGGTGATATTCACTTAGATTGGGGCAAGTGACAAGGGGCGAGTATGCCATGGTGGGCCCGATGGGCAAAAGGTATGTGGATGTCTTGCCTTGATTACTCTAAGGACTTAACCATGCAAGATTTTGACCTGAGTCAATCATGCAACCACATGTCTGGTATGGGTCGGCCTAGCTGATTAATTTGCAATGTCTTAGCTTTGGTATTATCTTGGTCGGTGTGAGTTCCCGAGTTATGGAGTAATTCACATGGCGCAAGAGGGGGGCCCTGGATGTGGTAACTATTCCCACCAGTGTTGAAACCTTAGCGGGTGGTACCGGGTTAAGCCAGCGCATTGTAAAGGCTTTGTTATAATCACTCGCCTTGGTGGTGTTTGGTTGTATCACGTGGGTAAAGTGCATAACCTCTGCAGAGTGTGAAACTATTCGGATAGCCGTGCTCGCGGTATTGAGCAATGCTCGGGAATTACAGTTAAGGGTTAGCTTAATTAAATTGACAATTTGGTTGGGATGGCGGAATGCCATGTAGAAAATGGAATTTGATTTAGGATTGGAAACCTGGTTTACTTGAGAAATACTGAATCTATTTATTATTGTTATTTGTTTTATAATTCTTTACAATCTAAATATTATATTTGTTCATAAATGCTGCTTATTGCAAAATAGCGATGATAGCCTATCCATTGGAATAAGCCTTACATATAGTTACATAGAATTGCATTCTGTGCACAACTTGTTGAGTGCTTTAAGTACTCACCCTTGCCAACAACAATAATCAACAGTCGAAGAATCTACACCTGTGTTGGAGGAGGAGTCCCAGGAAAACACGAGTCATTAGGGTCCGAGCCTTGTTGGTTGCCTGTGGTGAACTGATAAGCTATCTACGTTTTCTACTTTTCGCTGCTTAATTATTAGTTTATATTTCCAGTCTTGCCCTCCGTGGCTTAATAATGTAAGTCGGTCATAAGATCATACACTTAGCTATATCAATAAATGGAGTATTATTCTATTATCGTTGAGTATGATATGATATGTACCGATGTTGAGTTGTGTGCACTAGCGTTGATCCTGGGATTAGTGCGGTAAACACAGTGGGTTCGAATCAGTGGATTCGGGTCCTTACAGTAAGATAGAAGGAACTGAAATTGGTAACCAAGAGCAAATCTGGTCTGGTTATGCTATCCCAATTTGACGAGCAACTTCGATAAAATTTAGGAAGCAACCTACACTAGCATAGTGAACAACTTGTAGATGCGTGCATCAAGACCAAGAACTTGATAGATTTACAAGCATCTTATTTTTGGCCACATGCAGATATTGTTTACAGTACTAATTCGTGGTATCCTTTTTCTCTGGTTTTTGTTCATAAGGTTATTCTGGTTGGAGAAAGAAAAGGAGGCAAAACACGCTTCTTCTGTGCACAATAAAGGGAAGGTGGAAAAGGCAGAGGTAAAAGCTTCTTCTGCTAGGGGTTAGTGCCAATTGCAATCAGTCAAGCTGTCATGTATCGTTATGTATACTTTATGCAATGCAATGCAATGGCCTGATTTTTTTTTTCAAACTGGAATGCCCCTGTTACAGTGCAGAGATACCTAAATGTGTTGGTTTCTGTTAGTCTGATCTTTACACAAATGCACGTTCTGTTGCTCATTCTTAGCTTATCAAGTGATTCGTCAAACACCTTGAATAATTGTTAGATACCAATTTGCAACAGGGGGGATTTTTGCTTTTAACCATCACGATTCGACATTCATCAAGCATCTTAGTTAATTCGAGGAAGCAATTTTGTTTTAAACAAATAGAAAAATGGATCACGTCACGTCATAATGTATAGTGTGAAAGATACGCATTTTTTTATATATGTTAGAGAGCATTTTATACATTTGCAGAAAGCAAGATCATTCACTAATTCTAAATCAACAAGCAACTTGGGTAATTATTGAGTACAATTTTTTACAAAGGAGAAAGTGATTGAATTATTTGGCAAAGCATGTTGGATATATTATAGGAAGCATTTTTTTCCTTTTAAAAAAAACAAAATTGATAGACCAAAAGCATCTTACATAATCACATAAAGCAATTATAAGTCTATGTTACAATTCGACAAGCAATCTGTGTTACAGTTTGACAAGCAATCTATGCTACATTGACAAGCAGTTCGTATTAGTATCACAAGAAAATTATGAAAAGCACCACTAATAATTTGTGTCATGCACTAGAAATATAATTTACTGCATAATACCAATCTCTGCAACGGTGACAAGCAAACTATGCTACATTGACAAGCAGTTCTTATTAGTATAGCAAGCAAATTAGGATAAGCACAACTAATAATTTGTGTCACCAGCAATACAATTTAGTATAAACTAGGTTAAAAAAATCGACAAAAATCGACTGAAAATCGTGAAAATCGACCGTATCGAGCTAGTTTAAAGCTCTAAACAGATCGGTAAACTTGTAAAATTAAAAAAAATTGAAAAGATTTATGACACGTAAACTGGTCGAAAATCGGGAAAAATCGCTCGCTCAAAAAACGGCTGCAAGAAAATTTCAATTCGCCTGTCGATATTCTCGAAAACCAATCTATTTTCGGGAAAACCGACCAAATTTCAGTGAAAACTGACCGATTTTTGAGAAAACCGACCCATTTTCGTTTTTTTTAAATTTTCCAAACCGTTTAATTTCGAAACCCTTCGGTTTTTGGTGATTTTCGTTCGATTTTCGCGATAAATCGGTGCCGCCGGATCTTCGATTTTCAACCTCGATTCGGTTTTGTAAACCCTGATCTATACCATGCTGACAAACAATATATGCTACATTGACGAGCAATCCTATACTATATTAACATGTTTCTTAAAACGTATTCAATAAAACAAAGCAAATAAGGATACTTAGGTTACCATTCATGTTTTCTGTTTTCTACCACAAAACAAGACAACTTTGTAGCATATTAAGAAGCTATTGTTGGTCATGTTAGCTAAGCCTGAAAGCAAATGATTTATCAACTTGAACTATGTTGCTAGTTGTATGCTACTGTTTATTGTGTATTGTTATGCGTAAATATTTAGAATACATGAGCTGTCTCTTTATCAATTATTATGATGCTCCTGTCTCTATGTATTTCATATAGCAATATTAGTTGCTGGTTATTATTTAAGTTTGGAATTTTCTACAACAGCGCATATCTCTAGCAGGAGGGAGGAGGTGCTGAAGAGCGCCACCGTCTCAATGAGCAGAGGCACCGATGCTATTTGATGGTGGCGGCAGCGTTGCGATTAGGGATGAAAATGGAACAGAATTTCTGACCGTTCGGACAAAAACAGAAATGGAAGACTTTTGTCAAAAACGAAAACGGAAGCCTTTTTTCAGAAACAGAAATGGAAAATATCGGTACGGAAACGAATTTTTTTGTCAGAAACGGAAATGGGAGAGCCATTTCCGATGGAAACGGAAATTCCGTATAAATGAAACCAAAAAATTCCGTCGGAAACTTAGCCCACATGGCCTAAAAAGGAAAATAGAGAATTTACATTTATTTTCGAATTAAAATAATTTCAGAAATACAAATGGCTTTATAGAAAATATCAAATAGAGTTGAAAAATACTGAAAAAATTCTAAAAAATACTTTCGAATATTTTGAACCTAGGAAAATTATTTATAGCATAATTTCGGTTTTATATTTCATGAATAAATTAATTTTATAAACATAAAAATAGCAAAAGGACATTTATAAACTCTAGAAGATCCAGGATAAATCTTAGAAAATCATAAATGAGCATTGAATAATAATATGCAAATTTTAGGGCGTTACACTTTTATAGTTGGAGGAGCAAAAGGATGTCGATGATAATGATATAGAGGAAGACATGATGGTCTGATCTGGGGGAACAATAGCGAGCCTTCATCTGACAAACTTAAGAAAAAACTTCCTAGTGATACCGGTGATATAACTTTGTTCTTGTGTCCACCTTGGAGGTGGAATGAGTTACATTGTTTTTGCGGTCATGTATATTGTGATCATATACTATGTTTTTGTGGAATTTTGCACTTTCATTTCCGTATCCGTTCCATTCCGTTCTACATCCGTTTCCATTACTTTCCGTTTATATATCCATTTCTGGGGTTTTCGAATTTGTTTCTGTTAGCGGTAAAAAATATAAAAATAGAAACAAAACAATCAATTACCGAAGTTTCTGTTCCATTTTCATCCGCAGTTAGTATCATCGCAGTTCGTTCCTCAGCCCTAGGCGCGCCGTAGCGTTCATGCCCCCACGATGAGAACGAGGCGACCGAGCCGTGTCATCGAGGTGATGGAGACCGACGCCTTATGTAGCATGGTAGCGCAGTGCCGGCCTATGCCGTTCCTGCCATTAGGAGGGCCTATGACAAAACAATAATAAAAGGTCCTTTAATGATATATACAAGAAATGTTAAAAAATATATTTTTATACGGTTATCTATCCGTTAAAATATACATCTACAAATGCTACATGTTAAGAGCCTATTTAAAACAGAAATTTCGAAGGAGTTCAATGTTCACAGAAACAAGAATTGCGTGTTCCAAACGGAGCCTAAAGATAATTTTAGTGTAAAGAACTCATACAGATCATAAGTTTTAAAACTTAACTCTCTGGCCAGCTATTTAAAAGTGCAGTAGAAATATCATGAACTTGCCCTCTATAAAACATAATGAACTATCATTTCCACGGATTAAAGAATTTGTAACATGATAGTTAATGAGGTACCAATTAAGAAAAATCATATTGTAACTGCATTGGCCTTAATTATAACCACGTTAGAAAAATGGTACCGTAGATTGATGCCACAATGGCAGCTATGAAAATTAATGATGAACCAACTATGTGACAAAAGGTTGCTTTATTTCCAAAACTTGTACTATCGTACAAGAGTGTATGTTGGACATTGGCAATGTAACATCCCAAAATTTGAGTTTTGGAATGTTTAAATTCAAAAATAAATCATTTGTATTTTTCTTGAATTAATCCCAGTTTAATTTGAATTTTCCAGTAATGAAAGGATTTAATTTAGCTAAACTATTCATCAAACTAAAGATTTTTAGTTTTAGTTGGGTTCATTATGCTCCAAGGAATTTTTATGAATTTATTTGCTATTTGTTTGAATTTATTTGCTTTTATTTCAATTTCTGGAATTTTTCTTAATTGGAAAAGGTTTTTATTTTTTCTAAAAACCCTTCGGGCCGAATTCCTCCGCCGGCCCGCTTCCCCAGCCTGCCGCCTCAGCCCAGCCGTGCCTTCGCTCGGCCCGACTCGCTCGCTAACCCGGCCAAGCCGCGTGGACCGTCGGATTCGCGCCACGTGTGCGGCCGAGATTGCGCCGTGGCCCGCGAACCCTAGCCTCCGCCGCCGACTCGGAGTCCTGCCGCCGCACATCGCCGTTCTCGGATTCCGCGTTCTACACGCCTCTTGAGGACTATTTAAGCGCCGCCAGCCGCATCCCGAGTTTCCCCTCCTCGTGCCGCTTCTTTTGCCCTACCTCTCCCTGCCCGAGCCGCCACCATCGCCATAGCCGAAGCCTGCTTCCCCGTCGTCAACCACGGTTGGGTTCGGTGGTCTCGGTCTACCGTGAACCCAACGACGTCAGCGTTGCGCAATAAATTGCTTTTCGCGTATAAAAATAAATCCGGAAATTCTAATTTTTCTGATTTTCAGCCTTTTCTCTGAATTTAATCTTTCGGAGGCCCGTTCTCACTCATACGAACTCCGATTGAGGCGATTCAAGTTTCTAAGTTTTTATAAAATCAAGCTCTATCTTCTAAAGCCATTTATTTTCAGTTTTGAGCTTGTTTGTATCTCTGTTTTGTATTTATTTGGTTTCGTTGCTTTCTTTTCTGGTAGACGCTAATTCCAAGGGAGCAAACGAAGACTTCGAAGACCAAGACTCAGCACTAGATCAGCAAGGCAAGTCGTAGCCCTTGACCATATTGATCCTATGTTTACAAATGTACTTTACTTTTATACAATTGCATGCTATTTTGTGTATCAATATTTATTTCATGGGAGTAGATATATACCTAGTTGTCATTATGCCACATTGATTATTGGGATGCCATGTAACCATTGTTAAACCTAGGTTGGGACATTACTAGTTGGACATAATCATTATACCAACATTGGGTTATCATATAGCTATGCTTAGACCTGCTTAGTTGTACAAAGGGATTCATGTCACATGTGGTTAATGTTAATCTTGACTTAATGAGATATTGAATCGTGGTCGTTAGCCACTATTGTAAAATTTGTTGTACCATGGCGGGGTTTGCCATTGGTCTTGGTTGAACGAATTGTTTTCCCTCAGGCAAGTGATCGTGTAGTAAAGGGGGGTGCTTTCTAGCACATTGGGATGTGGATTTCTTGCCTGAGACAACTTAAGGACTTAATTTTGTGCGCCATTGAACTGGGCCTAACCGTACTACCACAAGTCTGGTATAGGACAGACCTAGCTTATTAATTTGCAATGTCTAGCCTTGAGTACTGCCAATTGGTGGTGTGGGTTCTGGGATAAACGGGTAGATTCGCAAGGCCTAAGAAGGGGCCCTAAGGGGTGAAACCTTAACGGGCAGTACCGAGTTTGGACAGTGCATTGTAAAGGCTTTGTCATGATATCTCTCGACACACCAAAGGAAGTGTGTTAAGATCGATTGCAGAAAGAGATGGTCATGTCTTGTGAGTAAAGTTGTACAACCTCTGCAGAGTGTAAAACTATTCGAATAGCCGCGTCCGCGGTCATAGACAAGCCTGGAAATTTCACACGGGGTATAGAGTGTTTCATGAAATGTGGAATTGTTGGGATGTGAACGGGGAGTTCACTGTTGTTTTGTTGTCTACCATTGATCTACCAGTTATTTATTTATCTTTTCATAAATATGCTTTCAATCTATTTATTGTATTTTAATTCAAGTTATTGCTTTATGCAAATGAACCATACGGCCATCCTTGTCAAGCCGTGCATGAATATATTGCATCAATTCCCTATGGCTTGCTGAGTACTTTTTGTACTCACGGCTAAACGCCTTTGTTGATCAGCTGCTGAGGAAGGACCAGGAGATAATGAGTATCATGAGGAGGAATTCTATGAAGACTACGTGGATTAGGAAAGCGTTCCCCAAACGATTGCCTGTGGCATGTCGAATGGCTCAAGTTATCTTTTCCGCTGCAATAGATATTTGTTTCTTAAGCCCTTAAGGCATAAAGGTGTAAACATTGACCATAAGGTAGTTTGCTTTATTTAATAATAATTCGCTTCTTCTTAGTTAATCCGTTGTAAGGAATGATATTTCATCTCTGTTTCCACTGTGTACACTAGCGTGATCCTGGACTAGTGCAGTATATACATAGGGTTTCGGATTTGCAAATCCGGGTCTCGACAGGCAATTAGTGGATGTATCCCAATGTATGTACAGGATGGGCTCCTCTAAGCCTAGAGCCCTGGGCAATCACCCCTCTTGACCTTGCCCAGGGATGGCCCTAGTGCCAGCTCAGGGCAGTGTCGGACCTAGGAGAAACATCCTCGAAAGCTTTGTGTATATTGTACTAGTCTAAGAAAAGCTAAGATATATGTCGGGACCCGAACCTGCAGCTCCGGACCCTCTGTGTATTCTGTGCCAGTCCAGGATCACGCTAGCACACACAGACATACAGGGTTGCACATCACAGACATTCACGAAGATATAAGAATAATTAGTGCAAACATGTATATAAACCGAGTTGTACGACCTTATGGTCTCCTTACAGATAAGACAGCCACACGGGGCTTACATTATTCAGAGAAAAAGAAAGAGTAGCGGAACATAAACAAATGTCGAGGAAGCCTTCATCTTGCCACAGGCAACCGACTGGGCTTGCCCCCTAGTTGCTCGGGTCCTCAATGTACTCCTCCCCCCAAACTGGTGTAGTCTCCTCCACTGATGTTGGGGTTGATAAGCAAGGTGGGATGAGTACACAAGGCACTCAACAAGTAATGCACAGGATGCAACGCTATTACTATATGCAAAGCTTATTCCAAAGGTTGGGCTTAAATGGTTCTTTTGCATCAACAACATTTTTAAACCAGTATCTTATTTAAATTAAAGCAGTGGAACAGTTATAAGTAATACTAATTTCTTCAAATGGTTTTTCATCGAAGATTCTCGGCGCACAGCCTTAACAGTTCATTTTTAACACTTGGCACACAGCCACCCTTCCCACATTTTGTTTATGAAAATCTACCCCTTGATTGTAATCCCGAGCAATGCTCAATACATGCAGCTGGCTATTCGAATAGTTTTGACACTCTGCAGAGGTTGTACACTTTACCCACAAGATCTGACCGCTCACCACACAGTGATTGTCCGCAACAAAGCTTTTCAGAACCTCTACCTTAACTAAAGAACCTCTCCGGTATTGGCTTCACTATCACTTCCTCACACAGAGCGAAGTATAGGACCGGCCAATCACCGTTGGATGGGCACCAAGCCGTAGCATGCAGTGCACGCTCCCCATACAGATACACCCCTGTGTCTTGTCACCCCGAGGTATCGGAGGAAAGATATCGAACCCTAGTCAACTAGGTGCATCCCATATCAAACATGTGGTTGTACGGGTGACTCAGATTAAAGGCTTGCAAGGTGAAGTCCTTAACTGACCAAGGCAAGACTTCCAACACTCAATAGTGGCACACAGCCCATTGTGGCACACAGACTCACAACACTCATCAACCCAATGCCACACAGACCCACCTGGCACACAGCCTCTTGCCACTTGCCCCAGTCTAAATCATTTCCCACCCAGTTGATTATTGTGCAACACATGCCAGCAATAACTCAACAATCAGTATGGAACCACACAGGTCACCATACTTCCATATCATCATGTGGCATCATCACACCACTTTCAAAATACATTCAATATTCCATTAGTCAATTTTGTAGCATTTTTCTGAAAGATCATTCATGACTCGTTGCAAGGCTAAGCATCTACTCACGGTCTAGCCTCCCGTGTTGGCACAATATTAACATCCAACTAATATAATCAAACTTAGGGTGACAATGATTTAGGGCATACAATTAATAATTCAAGGTGGCATAACAAAATGGGTTGATTAACTACATTATCCCAAATCAATTTAAATTCATTTTAAATAAATAAGCATGCATAGTTTCAAAGCATAAACTACATTTTAAAAACCTGGGATCAAAATGATCAAAGCATCACTTGCCTTCAAAAAGTTGCTGGTCGTGTTCCGAAGCTTGGTCTTGAGCGACGAATTCTTCCTCGAAACTTTCCGGCAAATTTGCGTCTACGCGGACAAACAAAATATACAATACAAATCTAATACAGAGGACTAAATGGCCTCAAAAATTCAAATAAAATTCATCATTAAATAGATCATAATTTTATGAATTTTTAGAAATTTGAATCACCCAAATCCGAGTTAAAATGCAAAAGTTATAGTCATTTGAAGTTTGAATAAAATCTGAAAATACAGAAATTAAGAAATCCGATTTTTCCCATTTATTTTTATACTGAAAATTCGCATTTATGACATCAGCATTGCATCATGATGACGTCAGCACATAAAAGAATTTCGGTCAAAATATTTATATATAACATATTTATGACGTCAGCGATGACGTCAGCACGACACGTGGCAGCCTCTAGTGCCGCCACGTTGCTTCGGTTCATGGGCTGGGTCCACGGTTCGGCTCGGTCCACCGTGGGTCGGCAAGACTCGTGCTCATGCACGGGTGATGCAGCCGTGGCGTCGGCGACGATGCGCGACCAATCCCGACGCGACACGCGGCAAGATCGCACCGCTCGCTCATCCAGCGGTCGGATCTCACCCGCGCGGTTCGGCGGCGCCGCACTCCACGCCCACGCGTCACGCATCCAGCAGTGCGCCCGAACTCAACGGTCGGATCTGGTCTCACCTCGATCCAACGCCACACGCGGCGTCGCGCGTGATTCGATGGGGGTGCGGCGTCATCTCCGCCGTACGTTCAAATTTGAACGGCACGGATCCGCGCGCCACCGATCCACTCACAGCCGCCGTTCAGATCTAAATCCAACGGCCCACGGTACCCGAGCTGTTTACTATTCAACCCGCTACGCGGCACAATCTCACGCGTTCACTAACGATCCAACGGCTAAGACAAAAACATATCGCAGAAACTAGATCTAATCCAAGCCGTTCGCTCTAGATCTAACGATCAAGATCAACTAACGTGTAAACCTTAGGGTTAATCCAGACCGTCCATAACAGATCTAACGGCATAGATACAAACTAAAAGTAACCAGAGAAGGGCGACGTGGCACGATCCTTACCCCTCCTTGCAGATCCGACGGTCAACGATGCTCGGAGTCCGGCGATGGAGTGCGGCGGTGCAAGCTTGCCGGAGATGAGGAAGACGACGTAGTCGACGGCGTTCGGTGGTTCCCGGCGAGAAGATCTAAGCGATTCGACGCGGCTTGACTCGGGCAGTGCACGGTGACCTTGGCGACGGCGGGAATGGACCGACGGCGAAGCAAACGGCGGAGAACAGAGGCGGCGCAGAGGAACAACTACGGCGAGCTCTCCCGTGGTCTCTAGAGCGTCTCGACGCGCGTGCAAGGAGTCAAAAGACGCAGCGAAAGGAGCTCTGTCGACGCGCTACTCGGTGCACTTTAAGGGCCTCGGCGTGCGCGCTACAAAGCGGCGAACGAGCGGAAGCGGTCGGCGGCATTAGCTCCGGTGATCTCGCAAAGGCGACCGACGTGGCCTCTCCCGGCCGTTCGTGCGGCGATGATCCGGCGCACGACGCAGACGGCGTGGCTCACTCACGAGCATCCGATCGGATCGAGCGGCTCGGACCGGGCAATGCTAGGGTTTCGCGCGGTTGGGCGGCGACACGCATACGATAATGGGCTCGCCCATTCTTGTTCAACCGATTTTAAAATCACTTCACATTTAAAATAATTCTAGAAATTCAATTAAATCATTTGGAGCTTTTAAAATAGCGAAAAATTCTAGAAAAATTCAGAAATTACTTTGAGATATTTGGAACTCAATTAAAATATTTGCAATAAAACTTTGCAAAACTTTTCCATTATTCAATTGTTTTCAAGAAAAGCCCTATTTGAATAAATCCAAATAAATTTAAATAAATTCCCAAAAAAATTCACAAAAATAAAAATACTCCAAAATTTAAGTTAGAGCAAAAATTAGGGTGTTACAAACCTCCCCTTAATGAATCTCGTCCCGAGATTGAGGTATCTGAGAAATAGGTTAGGAACTCCTTCTTGAGATCTTCTTCGTTCCCATGTTGCTTCACTTTCCGAATGGTTGCTCCATTGAATTCTGCGAAACGTGTTGACTTGTTCCTTGTCTCTCGGTCCATTCGTCCGAATCTTCATCGAATGTTCTTTGTAGGTCAGATCTTCTTGCAGCTCAATTGCCTCCAAAGGTGTTTGCTCTTCTGGTACTCGAAGACACTTCTTGATTGTGATACATGGAATACATCATGCACTCTCGCCAAAGATGGCGGTAACTCAAGCGATAAGCAACTTCACCTCTGCGGCTCAAGATCTTGAATGGTCTGATATATCTGGGTGCGAGCTTTCCTTTTGCATGGAACCTTCTAACTCCTTTGAGAGGTGTGACTCTAAGGTACACAAAATCTTCGGGTTCAAAGCTCAGTTCCCTGCGACGGTTGTCAGCATAACTCTTCTGCCTTGATTGTGCAATCTTCAATCTTTCCCTGATTAGGGTGATTTGTTCTTCCGCTTCCTGAAGAATGTCTGGTCCAAAAACATGTCGTTCGCCTGTCTCATTCCAATTCAATGGTGCTCGACAGGACCGACCATACAAAGCTTCAAACAGAGACATCTGTAAACTCGCCTGATAAATGTTGTTGTAACTAAACTCAGCATAAGGCAAACACTTGTCCCATGAGGTTGAATATGCTAAAGCGCAGGCTCTCAACATATCTTCCAATATCTGGTTAACCCTCTCGGTTTACCATCCATGCGGATGGTAGGCATCTTGAAGTTCAAGCGAGTCCCCATTGCCTCATGTAGCTTACCCCAAAATGCGGAGGTAAATTGGGTACCTCATCGACACTATCTTCTTGATACTCCGTGCAAGCGCACGATCCGTGCCATATAAAGTTACGCTAACGGTCTCGGAATAAGTGGTCTTCACGGGTATGAAATGTGCCACTTTAGTTAAGCGATCTATTATGACCCATATAGAATCATATCCACTTTGCGTTTTGGGCAATCCGGTTATGAAATCCATACCAATTTCTTCCCATTTCCATTCAGGTATCTTTAGGGGTTGTAATAGCCCTGCTGGTCTTTGGTGCATAGCTTTGACTCTTTAGCATATGTCACATAATGCAACATATTCGCGACTTCTCGTTTCATGCTTGGCCACCAAAATCTTTCCTTTAAATCTTGATACATTTCGCACTTCTGGATGAATTGAGTACTTGGAGTCATGAGCCTCCTCGAATTGCGCTTCAACTCCTTTTTGTTGGCACACAAATGCGCTCTTTAAACCACATAGTACCTTGTTCATCCGGTTTGAAATCTTTTGCTTTGCCTTCATCCATTTTGCCCTTAATTCTATTGATCTTATCATCATCTTTACGCCCTTCCACGATCGATCTTCCGGTAGGTCTTACTTCAAAGTTGCTAGGAATCCTACGGTACCATTTCAGTTCTAATTTAAAATCCTTACACAAATCCTTTGACTGTTTCCAACGACATATTTACTTGTGGTTCTTTACGCTCAAGGCGTGCGCCACTCGTTGGCTTTACCGGGATGGTAGTAAATTCCCACATTATAATCCTTGATTAACTCTAACCATCTTCTTTGCCTCATATTTAGGTCACTTGCGTGAAGATATACTTAAGACTCTTATGATCTGTATACACTTCACATCTATTTTGATGAGATGATGGCGCCATATCTTTAGTGCATGCACTACGGCAGCTAATTCAAATCATGGGTGGATAGTTCTCCTCATGTGGTCTCAATTGCCTCGATGCATAGGCAATTACCTTCCTATTTTGCATCAACACGCATCCCAATCCACGACGCGATGCATCACAATAGATGTCGAAGCCTTGATGAGCGTCGGTAAAACTAATACAGTGCGATGTTAAACTCCTCTTCAACTCCACGAAAACTCTTCTCACACTCAAAGCGTCCATAAGAATTTCTTTTCCTTTTTCAACAATTGCGTAAGAGGTCTCGCAATCGTAGAGAATCCTTCGATGAATCAACGGTAATACCCCGCCATTCCAAGGAAACTACGGATTTGGGTTACCGACTTGGGTTGTTCCCAATGTAGAACCGTCTCCACTTTCTTTGGATCTACCGCAATTCCTTCTGCTGTCATTATGTGTCCAAGAAATTCCACCTTATTCTTCCAGAAGTCACATTTGCTAAATTTTGCAAACAACTGTTGCTCTCTCAACTTTTCAAGGACTAGCCTCAAATGCTCGGCGTGCTCTTCTCTCGTCTTGGAATAGATAAGGATATCATCTATGAATACGACGACGAACTTATCAAATATTCCATAAAAACCTTATTCATTAAGTTCATGAAATATCTTTGGTGCATTTGTCAAACCAAAAGACATCACTTTGTAAACTCGTAGTGTCCATATCTTGACGAAAATGCGGTCTTGGGATATCCTCGATCGGATCTTGATTGATGATATCACGATCGGAGATCAATTTTGGAGAATACTCCTGCTCCTCTCAGCTGGTCAAACAAATCATCGATCCTGGGTAGCGGATACTTATTCTTTATCGTCACATCATTGAGTGCACAATAGTCTATACACATCCTAAAACTCCGTCCTTCTTCTTGACGAATAAGGCAGTGCTCCCCATGGCGATGAACTAGGTCTTATAAATCCTTTCTCGATAGTTCTTCAATTTGCTTCTTCATTTCCACCAATTCCTCTGTGGACATCTGTAAGGTCTCTTAGCTATTGGCTGTCCTGGAACCAGCTCTATCACGAACTCAATATCTCTATCTGGCGGCATTCGGGTAAATCTTAGGAAAACATCCGGATATTCATTGACTATGGAAACTTCTTCTAAGTGCGAGTCTTCATCTTTGTTGACCATCAATTGTCCATCTACTTGCGATTTTGCTTCAAATTCAATCTTCTTTCCATCCGGCTCTCGACCGATATGACTCTTTTCCACGATCCAAAGATCGCCTTGTGATTGGTTAACCAATCCATTCGTGATAACATCCAAGGTTTGGGTATTAAGGCGATTAAGTTTGCTAGAACTCAACTCCATTAATTATTAGTCTTACCCAGAACATCCTACTTTAGATCGGAGTTACGATCCAAGGATTGGACTATAAGCACACATTTAAGATTCCCTATATCCATATCATTTTGAACAGCAAAATCTCGGAAATAAATGAATGTGAAGCTCGAATCGAATAAAGCGATGGTGATGTAATGAGTTTACTAGGAACTTACCCGATTACAACATCCGTGGCGTTCGCACTTCATCCATCGTAATGTGGTTGACTCGGCCTCGTGCAGTTCCTTGGGATGGAGTTGCTGCTGTTGATGCCCGTGGTTCACGATTGGCGCGGAGTCCTTGCGGTGTGTTCCCGTGTTAAAGCGGGCCGGGTGACACCTCCCTTCTTAGGGCAATTGTTGGCAAAATGCCCCATTTCATTGCAATGATAGCAACGTCTTCCCACTGCCTAAGAGGTTCCTCGATGCATGCCACGATTACGGGTGAGTCGAACATTCTGACCCACTGGGCGATTTGCCAGCAGTGGTGCCCTATCATTGCCTCTGGGCTGGTACCGGATGAACTGTTGGGGTGCCATCCTCTGCCTCTGCTGGCCCTGACGACCTCCTTGTTGCGCCATTCTGCGCTTCCTGTTGTCATCCAACTCTCGGCGCTTGTCCTCTAAGATAAGAGCTTTGTTAACTAGCTCTTGGAAGTCAGGGAATGTGTGGGTGATCAGTCCCACCTGCAACCCTGCATTCAATCCCTTCATAAAGCGGGATTATGCGGCCTTATCGAAGCCACGTCCTGCAGTGCGTAGCGTGCGGTTAGGTGAATTTGTTCGTAATCGGCACCGATTGCCCCCCTGCTTGAGGCTCCGGAATTCCTCCTTTTTGAGATCCATGATACCCTCGGGTACATGGTACTGGCGGAAAGCTGAGGTGAATTCCTCCCACGTGATACTCTGTGGGTCCTCATGAGCTGCGCAGAAGTTTTCCCACCATTCTGCGGCGGTCCTTGAGTTGATGAGAGGCATAGAGTACCCTCTCATGTCCTACACACTAGGTAATGTGCGACTTCCTTTCGATTGTCCTTAGCCAATCGTCCGCCTCCAGTGGATTGGCGTTGCCTGAGAAGGTAGGTGGACGGGTTCTCATAAACTCCGACAACCTTGAGTAGGGGTGTGGTCCATGGTTACCCCCAGCTTGAACATTCGCAGCAGCTTGGTTGGATATCTGCTGCATGGTTTGAACCATCGTGTTCATAAGTTGAGTCTGGGCAGTCAAGAAGGCCCCTGTGTTACGCATATCGACCTGCGGCGGTTGAGGAATCGGCTCTTCATTCTGGTTGTCCGCCTGGTTAGCTCCACTTCCACTGGCTCCAACATTTCCACGTGTCCTCACCATCTGTTGCAAGCTTCCAAGGTTAAGAAAAGAAGAAAGCACAGACGAGTAAAAGAACTTATGTGGGGAAACAGGTGTAACTTAAATTATTTAGCCACTTTATTGATATAATATAAAGCAGTATGGTTGCTCACAAGTGCCTAAGGGCAATGCAACATATATGAGACACTCACAACGAAAAACAAGTAAGCAAACATAGGACTCTATGACGACTCACACCTAATGGTGACTCAAGAAGAAAAGGCGCGACTCAATTATTCGAGTCTCAACACTACCCTCGGCTAGACTCGATCACTCATCGAGCCAACCCGGTGCGGCTCCCCGAGCATACATGGTGGGTGCTCGGCATCGGGCGGCCGATCCGAAGACCTCTGCGGTGGTGCAAAAGACCCCATCGACTCTGCTGGTCCCGGCTGCTGCTCCTGCCTGGTGCCTCTGCTCTGCTCCTCCGGATCTGGATCGTGTAACTCGGGGTCGCTCGGGCTCGGGTCCGTACAAAGCCATCTCCAACTCGGATCTTACGCATGGAGTGGGCTAAGCCCTCCATGGTGGATCCTCGCCTCCGTGACCTCGTCGCGGGTCCTCTGCAGCTCTGGGTGTCTCGTCCAAGGCGTCCTCTGGGCGATGGCGTACCTCGCCGGTGGGTGATAGTGGCGTCCTCCTCTCGCAAGCTCCATTCTCTCCAAGCGATTGTCCCGGCGTGGATGGTGACGAAAGACGGTGCCTCCAACTCTGCGGAGTAAGTGCGGGCAATCTGCCGACGCTCGCTGTCGTGCCGTCTCACGGATTCCGGCCTCAAAGAAGACCTCGACCTTGATGTAGATAGGACGGCTCGCCTCATCCTCTCCCGAGCATACTTTGTGATCTTGACATCCCGAGCGACGTCAAGTCTGCCCGTACCACCAAGTCCTCGTCGATGGTGCTGTCAAAACCTCCGAACAAGCTGCATCATCGCCATAACTCGCGGCGTATCCTCCGGCGCTCTCCATAGGTATGGATCATCCTCATCTGCCAAAACAAACCTTGTTTAAATTAAGCAGAGAATAATAAAAATCAAGCATAGGTATGAAACAAGAGAGAAGAGATAAGTCAAGATTTCATTGATATTCTTGCTCAAGTTGATTAGGTCTTTAGAAAATAGTTTTACCCTCCTAGGCACAACCAAACTAGGGTCAAGTCCTCTGATCAACACGGCTCGACGATACCACCTCTGTCGGGACCGAACTGCAGCTCGGACCCTCTGTGTATTACTGTGCGATCCCAGGATCACGCTAGCACACACAGACATACTGAGGTTGCACATCACGGACATTCACGAAGATATAAGAATAATTAGTGCAAACATGTATATAAACCGAGTTATGCGACCTTATGGTCTCCTTACAGATAAGACAACCACACGGGGCTTACATTATTGAGAGAAAAGAAATAGCAATGGAACATAAACAAATGTCGAGGAAGCCTTCATCTTGCCACGAGCAACCAGTGAGCTTGCCCCTAGTTGCTCGGGTCCTCAATGTACTCCTCCCCAACTGGTGTAGTCTCCTCCACCGATGTTGGGGTTGATAAGCAAGGTGGGATGAGTACACAAGGCACTCAACAAGTAATGCACAGGATGCAACGCTATTACTATATGCAAAGCTTATTCCAAAGGTTGCGCTTAAATGGTTCTTTTGCATCAACAACATTTTTAAACCAGTATCTTATTTAAATTAAAGCAGTGGAACAGTTATAAGTAATACTAATTTCTTCAAATGGTTTTTCATCGAAGATTCTCGCACACATCTTATGATTCATTTTAACACTTGGCACACAGCCACCCTTCCCACATTTTGTTTATGAAAATCTACCCTTGACTATAATCCCGAGCAATGCTCAATACATGGCAGCGACTATTCGAATAGTTTTGACACTCTGCGGAGGTTGTACACTTTACCCACAAGATACAACCGCTCACCACACAGTGATTGTCGCAACAAAGCTTTTCAGAACCTCTACCTTAACCAAAGAACCTCTCGGATTGCCTTCACTATCACTTCCCTCACAGAGCGAAGTATAGGACCGGCCAATCACCGTTGGATGGGCACCAAGTCGTAGTACAGCACGCTCCCCATCTGAGATACACCCCTGTGTCTTGTCACCCCGAGGTATCGGAGGAAAGATATCGAACCCTAGTCAACTAGGTGCATCCTATATCGAGACATGTGGTTGTACGGGTGACTCGGATCAAAGGCTTGCAAGGTGAAATCCTTAAGCGACAAAGACAAGACTTCCAACACTCAACGATGGCACACTGCCCATTGTAGCACACAGACTCACAACACTCATCAACCCAATGCCACACAGGCCCACAGCACACTGACCTCTTGCCACTTGCCCGATCTAAATCATTTCCCACCCGGTTGATTCTTGTGCAACACATGCCAAGCAATAACTCAACAATCAGTATGGAACCACACAGGTCACCATACTTCCATATCATTATGTGGCATCATCACACCACTTTCAAAATACACTCAATATTCCATTAGTCAATTTTGTAGCATTTTTCTGAAAGATCATTCATGACTCGTTGCAAGGCTAAGCATCTACTCACGGTCTAGCCTCCCGTGTTGGCACAATATTAACATCCAACTAATATAATCAAACTTAGGGTGACAATGATTTAGGGCATACAATTAATAATTCAAGGTGGCATAACAAAATGGGTTGATTAACTACATTATCCCAAATCAATTTAAACTCATTTTAAATAAATAAGCATGCATAGTTTCAAAGCATAAACTACATTTTAAAAACCTGGGATCAAAATGATCAAAGCATCACTTGCCTTCAAAGAGTTGCTGGTCGTGTTCCGAAGCTTGGTCTTGAGCGACGAATTCTTCCTCGAAACTTTCCGGCAAATTTGCGTCTACGCGGACAAACAAAATATACAATACAAATCTAATACAGAGGACTAAATGGCCTCAAAAATTCAAATACAATTCATCATTAAATAGATCATAATTTTATGAATTTTTAGAAATTTGAATCACCCAAATCCGAGTTAAAATGCAAAAGTTATAGTCATTTGAAGTTTGAATAAAATCTGAAAATACAGAAATTAAGAAATCCGATTTTTCCCAATTATTTTTATACTGAAAATTCGCATTTATGACGTCAGCATTGCATCATGATGACATCAGCACATAAAAGAATTTCGGTCAAAATATTTATATATAACATATTTATGACGTCGGTGATAGCGTCGGACGACGCGATGGCGACCTCTAGTGCCGCCACGTTGCATCGATTCATAAATTTGGGTCTACGGTTCGGCTCGGTCCACCGTGGGTGGCGATCTTGTGCTCATGCACGGGTGACGCAGGCCGTGGCGTCGGCGACGATCGCGACCAATCCCGGCGCGACACGCGGCAAGATCGAACCGCTCGCTCATCCAGCGGTCGGATCTCACCCCGCGGTTCGGCGGCGCCGCACTCCACGCCCCACGCGTCACGCATCTAGCAGTGCGCCGAACTCAACGATCGGATCTGGTCTCACCCTCGATCCAACGCTCACGCAGCGTCCGCGCGTGATTCGATGGGGTGCGGCGTCATCTTCGCCGACGTTCAAATTTGAGCGCGCGGGTCCGCCGCCGCCGATCCACTCACACCGCCGTTGGATCTAAATCCAACGGCCCATGGTACCCATTTGTTTACTATTCTACCGCTTCGCGGCACAATCTCACGCGTTCACTAACGATCCAGCGGCTAAGACAAAAACATATCGCGAAACTAGATCTAATCCAAGCCGTTCGCTCTAGATCTAACGATCAAGATCAACTAACGTGTAAACCTTAGGGTTAATCCGGACCGTCCATAACAGATCTAACGGCACGATACAAACTAAAAGTAACGAGAGAAAGGCGGCGTGGCACGATCCTTACCCCTCCTTGCGGTCCGACGGTGAGCGATGCTCGAGTCCGGCGATGGCGTCTCGGCGGTGCAAGCTTGCGGAGATGAGGAAGGCGGCGTGGTCGGCGGCGTTCGGTGGTTCCGGCGAGAAGATCTAGCGCGTTCGGCGCGGCTTGACTCGGCAAGGCGGTGCTGGTGACCTTGGCGGCGGCGGGAATGGACCGACGGCGAAGCAAGCGGCGGAGAAGCGAGGCGCGCAGAGGAACAACTACGGCGAGCTCTCCTGTGGTCTCTAGGCGTCTCTCGCGCGCGTCGCGAGTCAAAAGACGCAGCGAAAGGAGCTCTGTCGACGCGCTACTCGGTGCACTTTAAGGGGCCTCGGCGTGCTCGCTTCTGAGCGGCAAAAGCAGCGGAAGCGGTCGGCGGCATTAGCTCGGTGATCTCGCGAAGGCGACCGGCGTGGCCCTCTCACCGTTCGTGCGGCGATGATCGAAAGCGTCACGCGACGCGACGACGTGGCTCACTCACAGGCATCCGATTAGGATCGAACGGCTCGGACCGGGCGACGCTAGGGTTTCGGCGCGGTTGGGCCGGCGACACGCACAGTAATGGGCTCGGCCCATTACTGTTCAACTGATTTTAAAATCACTTCACATTTAAAATAATTCTAGAAATTCAATTAAATCATTTGGAGCTTTTAAAATAGCAGAAAAATTCTAGAAAAATTCCAAGAATTACTTTGAGATATTTGGAACTCAATTAAAATATTTACAATAAAACTTTGCAAAACTTTTCCATTATTCAATTGTTTTCAAGAAAAGCCCTATTTGAATAAATCCAAATAAATTTAAATAAATTCCCAAAAAAATTCACAAAAATAAAAATACTCCAAAATTTAAGTTAGAGCAAAAATTAGGGTGTTACAATATAGAAGCAATAATTGCAAATTTACAACTATAATCTCTAGCAATCACTTAGAGCACTTAATCAATTCAAGTATAGCAAAAACAATTCTAAGCACAAATAGTCTACTCAATTTTGCTAGTAATTAAATTAATCACAAGAATGAAAAAGACAAATCACAAGAGTGTAAGAGACAAGATTTTTGCCCCGTGGTCTCAGAGACTTGCCGGTCTCCCCTACTCCACGTTGAGGTGGCTTGAACCACGTCAAGCCGGTTCCACTCGCTTGAGCCTTCTTCGATCACTAAGGTAGTTCTTCCCTGCTCCAGGTAGGCGAACTCCGGCCTTCACAACTTGCCGGGGCTTCTCACAATCTTCGTTGAGAAACTCACCATGCACGATCGCCTCCAAGTCGTTTAGGAGGCGGCAACCTCCAAGAGTAATAAACCTTGACGCATGCTTGAAATCGAATTTGAGTGTCTAAAGGCTCAATCACTAAATGCAACACTCAAACTTTCTCCCCACACACTCAAATGAGAATTAAATGCACTAAAGAGTGGAGAGCACTTGCTAGAGCTCAAATATCATCAATGATGACCAAGAGAGACTCTAGAATGTAGATGGGGTGTATTTATAGCCTCCACCAATTTTTCTAGCCGCTGGAGCTCGAATTGGGCTGAAATCAGATTTTTCGGTGCTACCGCCCATGAAGGACCAGTAGCACCGGGTTCCATTCCAACGATTAGAATAGTGCATTAAATGCACTTGCCAGAGACCGTTACAGAGGGTCCGGTGCTACCGCCCAACTAGGACCGGTAGCACCGGGCCCTTTTTATTTTTGCTTCGTCACATTTGGGCTTCTCTGGAATTAAAGCACCAGGCTAAGGGCCGGTGCTATCGTGTACCCGGTAGCACCGCACTACCATGGGCGGTAGCACCGGGCTCCCAGAGAGCACAAAAGGATGCTATCTGGAATTATCACATCGGGATAAAGGGCCAGTGCTACCGCTCGCCTGGTAGCACCGAGCTACCATGGGCGGTAGCACCGAACCGCCCAACTGGCCAAAAATGGAGTTCTCTGGAATTTTTGCACTGGGCTGAGGACCGATGCTACCGCTCATCCAGTAGCACCGTGCGAATATGGGTGGTAGCACCATACCGCCCGACTGCCCAAAAATGGAGTTCTCTGGAATTTTTGCATCGGGCTGAGGGCTGGTGCTACCGCTCTTCCGGTAGCACCGTGCTACTATGGGCGATAGCACCGTCCTGCCTGGTCCCAAATATACCCTTCTTAGGTTTTTTACACCGCTCTGGGGCCGGTGCTACCGCTTCCCCAGTACCACCGGGTTGCCATGGGCGGTAGCACCAGATGGCCCAAAATGCCCAAAAATCATCCCTCTGAAATTTTCACATCGGGCATTAAGGACAGTGCTACCGCTTGCCCAGTAGCACCGCCCTACCATGGGCGGTAGCACCGGATTTACAAATTCTTTTCTTTCAACTGAAAATGAATTTTCAATCTGAAGTTTTGTATGACATGATGCATGATCTCAAGAATAGATTTGAGCCTTTAAACCCTAGATGACATCAAGACAATCATCAAGACCTCTCTTTATAGTACGGTCCTATTTCTAGCAACCCGATCTTTTCTCCAAACTCCGAGATCGGCAAAAAAGCTAGAGAAAAGTCCTTATATTTATACCTATTCACTTTCTTATGTATTGATCTTCGTTTGCACCATTCTTTATGCTTCCATGATCACCAAACTTGAGACTAACCTATTTTCAATATTCTTAAGGAAAATATTAGTCTTTTAACCAAAGTTGTCATTAATTATCAAAACCAAACTAACTTGGGGGCCTAGATACTTTCAATCTCCCCTTTTTTGGTAATTGATGACAACCTCAAAGTGATAATTAAATTGAAATTGATTTTGAGTATGTAGCAGATGAAATATGTTGTTTTCCTCAAGAATTTGAGTTTTAATAAGATTGTGCTTCTTGAAAAAACAAGCTATTAAATCATGATATTTAAATCAAAACTCCCCCTAGAGATGTGCATATAAGTAGAAAGTAAATATTAGCACATGAAAAAGAAAATTTAAAAATTTGACAGAGTTTCATTTAAAATATTTGAAATCGAGGATGAACAAACAACAATATGATATATATATATTTGCAAGAAGCATGAGAGATTTTTTTAAAAAAACAACCACAAGTATTTAAACATCCACAACATACAACATATCAAAATATCAAAACAACCACAAGCAAGTAGCTATATATTTCAAGTCTAAAAACATAGCTAATCTTTAATGTTTCTTCACTCCTTCACTCTTTCACTTCTTCATATTTCTTCACTTCTTCATATATTCTCCACTTCTTCATATATTCTCCCCTTTGGCATCAAGAACCAAAAATAAGAAGATCTCCTATGAGTTCAAGAAGATGGAGGAGAAGCATGGGGCGCAAGAGGAGGAGAGGATGGAGCACAAGATCCAGAACGCTGATAAAAAACCGGCGGCTGCTGAGAGCGAGACTGCTCAAGGTTTGAGTGAAGCTCAGAAATAGTCGAGTCAATGGAGTTAAGCCGCCCTCTGACCTCCTCTACTATCTGCCTGGTCTAAACTTGATACTCATCTGATCTAGCAAAACCACTCATCATGTCAGATCTGATACTTGCAAGGCTGTCCACAAGGTCATTCTTTAGACTGACAAGAAATTGATCATTGGAGGTCTACTGAGATGATGGAGGGGCCTCTGCGGCAACTGGTATCTCCTGCGACTGAGGCTGCTAAGATGAGGATTGGCCTCGCTGACTAATAGTCTGAGGAGCTGCCTCACGGGGCCGATAGGGCTTATGAGCACCCCGACAAACCCCTCGAAAACCAATCACTCTCTTAATAATCATCATGATATATGGAGCAAGGTAGATCCTTTTACCTTTATCGCAAGTAGATGAGGCCATATCTCTCTCTCTGATCATAAAGTCCACAACATCAAACTTGTGCTTGTGTATGACTTTACTCATGATATTCCACGCATATCCTCTGGTTTCATCGTAATTTCTGCTCTTAGGATGAATTGTCAGTCTGACAATTCAATTAATAAGACTTGTTGAGGGAAGAAGATGCGCCATTTTACCTGGACGCACATAGAACTCAAACTTCCTGGCAAGGGGAAGAACTTTGTCACTGTGAATATTTGGATATCCACTATGGTAAACTCCTCATGCCTCTTCTATTTCATTTTTGGTGACTGTGTGCACTGTGGCATCTGTCATCCACATGATAGTCTCAAAAGACTTAGAAACATGTAGAGTGGCATAGACTTGCTTGACCAAGTCTTCATTGTAGTCACATTTCTTGCTCATAAAGTCCAACAACCCAGCACCAAAAAACAAGTCTCGAACTCCCACAAACAAAGGAATTTTTCTAATATGCTCCCAGTTAATCCATTTATGATCAGCAAATTCCTTATCCTTGTAAATTTCATAATATACCTTTTGTTGAAACATAGTTCTGAATCTATCTTCAGTGGCACTTCTAGGCAACAATTACTGATTGGCAGTTCTTAAGGAGAAGTAAGTGTCACCTTTGATATTTCTCAGATTTGCAGAGGGATCAAAATCATCAAAATGTTCTTCTTCGGACCCTTCTCCACTTTGTGACTTATCAATCTCCATTGAATCACTTGCCTCTTCAATTTTAGTTTCTGATGCTGCTTGTTTTCCCTTTGATTGCTTGGAATTATCATCAGCCCATTGCTTGCTTCTCTTTTTGGCTCATTGAAGTCTAGATGCAATGGGAAATTCGTCGCTGTCACTTGCATGAAGAGGAGGGCGACCTCGATTTGCTACCACCTTTTGTGAGATCCAGATCCTCTAGTCTTAGGCATGGTTACTGAGGATAGAGAGGTTTCAAGGAGTGAGATCAAGGATATATGCCCAAAGGATAAGATTTCTAGTGAAAAACATGCCTTTGTGCACAATTTGACTGCAGTCCCGGTGCTACCGCCCATGCAATTTCGGTAGCACCGGTCTTAAGGCGATGCTACCGCACAGAGACTGCTAGCACTGGCTAGTTGCAGTTCAAACAAAATTTTGTTAGAATTTGTGGTTTTGAGTGAATTAATTTAAAGAGAATTTCCTAGAGGCATAAAGACCCCTCATAACACTCATTCTATCCACAAATTTTAACCAAATCCCACAAGTTTTGCCGTATTTCACAAAAATCCTAAAAGATGATAAACCAAACACCTAGGGCATGAAGGATCCAAAAATTCAAGAAAGAATTAATACCTTGGGGAGAGGATTGAGTAGGGAGCAAAAGGATTAAGAGCAATCTTGAAATCTCCGCAAGATTCTTGAAGGATTTGAGTGAGGAATCAAGAGGAGAAAAACAAAGGAGAGAGAAGAGACAGGTGCGGTCTGAGGAAGACGGTAGCACCGCACCTGACTTAATCCTCACTGCTCGACTAATCCGGTGCTATCGTAATTTGGCCGGTAGTACTAGTTTCTGGTGCTACCGCCCATATGTGAGCGGTGCTACCAGACTTGACAAACTGACAAGCAGAAATTTCATCCAAAAAGGCCAAATGAATTGAAAAGCTCATATGATTGCAAATCTTGATTGAAAACATACATGAGCATCCCAACCTTATATATCAATTGAGAAATTTACTTTACTAGAGATTTTTTTTATTGAAGGTATTTGATAACAAGTAAAGATTTTGTCAAAAGACATTTTGGGTTATTTTTCAATATAGAGAGAATATATTTAGATAAGTGTTTCAAGAGATGAGATTTATATATATACTAATGTTATTTTGAAATGTAAAATACATATGAAGAGTAAGATACTCCCCCTTAATGTGTTTCTCATCTAAGCAAATCAATAATTAGAGCAAGATCCAATGAAACACCAAATTTGATAAAACAATTAAGATGCAAGCATTTAAAACACATTGGAGATATCTATGATATTTAACTCATTCATCAATTTACAAAATCGAGCTTCATCTAAGGGCTTGGTGAGTATATCCGCTAATTGATCTTCTGTTCTAATATAACTAATCACAATATCTCCTTTGCTAACATGATCTCTCAAGAAATGATGACGAATTTCTATATGTTTAGTTCTTGAGTGTTGGACCGGGTTGATGGCTATTTTAACGGCACTTTCATTATCACATAATACAGGAACATTTTTAAAATTTATTCTATAATCCATTAAGGTTTGCCTCATCCATAATAATTGTACGCAACAACTACCGGCGGAAATGTATTCGACTTTGGCAGTGGATAGAGCCACGGAATTTTGTTTCTTGGAAAACCAAGAAACGAGGGATTTACCTAGAAATTGGCAACTCCCGGAGGTGCTCTTTCTATCCACTTTGCAACCCGCATAATCCGAGTCTGAATATCCAATTAAATCAAATTTAGCACCTTTAGGATACCATAACCCTACATTTGAGGAATACTTTAAATATCTTAAGATTCTCTTAACGGCAACTAAATGACACTCTTTAGGAGATGCTTGAAAACGAGCACACATACAAACACTAAACATGATATCGGGCCTAGATGCGGTAAGATAAAGTAAACTACCAATCATAGAACGATAAAGCTTTAAATCTACCGGTTATAACATTACCTTTACGATCATTTATGCTACCGGTCCCCCTTGTCAGCCTCCGCGCCTCACAGCCACGCCCTCTCTCTGACCCGTAGGCCCCACCTGTCGGCTGGCTAATTTAAAGAAATCCCGCGAAAAATGAAAAGCCGCTTTCAAAGTATTGAAAACGTATTTTCTATTTTTTTCCAAACCGAACCACATTCAAACTTGAATATCTTTTGCATTTGAAATCCAAATAAGATGAAATAAATTTCTATATTCATTTAAAATCATGTACTCTCAGAATATGTAAAAATATTCTTGATAAGATCTCTGGACAAATTTGAAATTCAAATTTAAAGAAAAGGATGAAAGATAGGCTATATATATAAATGATGCAAATGAACTCATAATTAAATGAAACTAATTTTGCTGATATCCTTATACATCCAGAAACCCAAATATATAAATATTTAAATATAATCTTTGTTTGAATCATTTTCTATTAAAGGTTACTCTCAATGCATTAAATATTCAAAAGGATATACTTTGTACAAAAGAAATCCAAAATGAGAATAATTGATTTCTAAAATGCTTTTATGACATAATATTACCTGGGTAAGCTAAAATACTTAAGAAATAATCTTGACTTGAATTGTTTCATGAATAAGAATGAGACCATTGTAAAAGATATATATATATATATATATATATATATATATATATATATATATATATATATATATATATGCATTCATATGATGTATATATGGTTAAGAATCAGAAATATATTTAAAACACCTCATAAGTTAAGTATAATATTTGGTAGAACTAATCTTAGCATATTCTTAAAGATTAGATCCCGATAATAGGCAAAAAGAACTAATTTGATTACAATTTATAAAAGACTATATTCTTCATATGCATATAAATTATCTCGGATAAAAGTAAAATAATGTGAAACCAATTCTAAAACACTTCTAGGATCATCCCCTGCTAATGCAAGAAAAATGAGTAAGTAATTGTCGGGACCCGATTCTGAGAATCTGGACCCTCTGTGTATTCTGTGCTAGTCTAGGATCACGCTAGCACACACAGTCTTTACAGGGTTGAACATCACAGACATTCACAACGATACCATAATAAATAGTGCAAACATTTATATAAACTAAATTGTACGACCTTATGGTCTCCTTACATAAATCAGCCACTCAGTGCTTATATTATCAGAGTAAACAGGAAACAACGGAAAACATAAAATCTTCGTGGAGGCCTTCATCTTGCCACAGGCAACTGACTGGGCTTGCTCCCAAATTGTCCGGATCTTCAAAATACTCCTCCTCCCAGGCCGGCGTAGACTCCTCCACTGGTGTTGGGATTGATAGGCAAGGAGGGGTGAGTACTCAAGGCACTCAACAAGTAATGCACAGAATGCGGTGCTATTACTACATGCAAGGCTTATTCCAAAGAATTGGCTTACTTGGTTCTTTTGTATCAAACAACATTTTTAAACTAGCATCTTATTTAGATTAAAAGCAGTGAAAACAGTTATATATAATACTAAGTTCTTCAAACGGTTTTTCTTCAAAGATTGTCGGCACACAGCCTTAAACAATTCATTCTTAGCACTGGCACACAGCCACCCTTCCCACATTTTATTTTTGAAGATCTACCCCTTGACTGTAATTCCCGAGCAATGCTCAGTACCGCGAGCACGGCTATTCGAATAGATTTGACACTCTGCAGAGGTTGTACACTTTACCCACAAGATACAGCCGCTCACCACACAGGTAATTGCCCGTAACAAAGTCTTTCAGGAACCTCTACCTTAACCAATGAACCTCTCTGGTATCGCCTTCACTATCACTCCCCTAACACAGAGCTGAAGTATAGGACAGGACAACACCGTTGGATGGACACCAAGCCTAGCATTGGTACGCTCCCCCACACAGATACACCCACGTGTACTGTCACCCCGAGGTATCAGAGAAAGATATCAGAACCCTAATCAACTAGGCCTGTCCCATATCAGACATGTGGTTGTACGGGTGACTCAGGTCAATGGCTTGCAAGGTGAGGTCCTTAACTGACAAAGGCAAGACTTCCAACACTCAACAGTGGCACACAACCCAATGTGGCACACAGACTCACATCACTCATCAACCCATTGCCACACATGCCCACCTGGCACAAAGCCACTTGCCACTTGCCCCAGTCTAAATCATTTCCCACCCCGTTGATTATTGTGCAACACATGCCAGTAATAACTCAACATCGGTACAGAACCACACATGTCTCTGTACCTCAATCTCATCATGTGGCATCATCACACCACTTTCAAAATACATTCCATATTTCGTTAGTCAACATTGATACATTTTTCGAAAGATCATTCACGACTCGTTGCAAGGCTAAGCATCTAATCACGGTCTAGCCTCCCATGTTGGCATCATATTAATATCCAACAAATACGAATAACCTTAGGGTGGACAATGATTTAAAGGCATACAAATAGTAATTTCAAGGTGGTGATAACAATATGGGTTGATTAGCTACATACCCCAAATCAATTTAAATACATTTAAATAAATTAGCATGCATAATTTCAAAGCATAAATTACATTTTAAAATCTGGGAACAAAATGATCAAAGCATCACTTGCCTTCAAAGAGTTGCTGGTCTTGATCCAAAGCTTGATCTGAAGTGATGAACTCTCCTTCAAAATTTGCATCTACGCGTAAAAATAACATATGCAATAAATAACCAAAACAGTAGAATATATAACCTCAAAAATTCAATTAAAATTCACCATTAAAAATAGCATAATTTTATGAATTTTTAGAAACTGGAATCACCTCAATCGGAGTTCAAATGCAAAAGTTATAGCCTTTTAATGTTTGCAAATATATTAAAAAGAATAAACCGAATTAACATAAATATTTTTCCACTGAAAACACTATTTATTGCGTCAGCATGACGTCAGCCGACACGCGGCGCACTCTGGTGTAGCCAAGTTGCCTCGATCTATGGACTGGGTCCATGGACTGGCTCTGGTCCACGGTGGACCCGGTCCACGAAACAGTGCACTAGGCCCCCACCTGATGACGTCAGCACTGACGTCAGCCGACTGCCTTGAGATTCGTGCACGAACACGTATCACTATCTCGGCCATCACTCGACCAACAACTAGATCTTAGCCACGCAGTGCAATCGGGACCGTCAAAGATTCAACGGTCAGATCTACCGACACACGCCGCTATGCACCGAGATGCGCGCGACACGCGTCGCGCATCCAACCGCACCCACGCATCCAACGGCTAGGCACGCACTGACTCGGCGATGCCTCGAGCTCCACGCCTCCACACGTCGCGCATCCGACGGCGCACCCGAAATCGACAGCTGGATCCCGCACACGCCCGGCGATGCCTCGGCTTACGCGAAGACACGCGACGCAATCCCGACGGCCCGTTTAAATCAACGGTCGAGATGGGTCTGATCCCCGGTCAAAACTCCCACGTGTCAGCACGCGGCTCGGCTAGGGTACGGCGCCATCACCGCCGCACGTTCAAATCTGAACGGCGCGGATCCTTAGGGCAACCCGGATCTAATCTCTACCATTTAGATCTAATCCAACGGCGCGGGTTACCGGAGCGGTTTACTGTGCACAAGGAAACGTGCCACAATCTCTAACGTCCACCGCAGATCTAACGGCTACGATCTACTCCAAACGTAAACAGAGAAGGTGCTACGTGGACTTACCTACGCGGTGCGATGAAGATCGAACGGTCAGCGGGGTTCGACGAGGTTGACGGCGGCGAAGAAGGAGAGGCTGCTGGAGCTGAGGAAGACGAGGACGTCGACGACATTGCAGAGCATTCTCGACGTGAAGAATTGGCGTGTTCGACGCGCCTCGGCGAGATCGGTACTCCGGTGACCTCGGCAGCGGCAGAGGTGAACTGGCGACGGCAGAACGAAGCAAGGACGACGGCGGAGCGAGAGAACAACTACGACGAGCTCACACAGGCGCTAGAGAAGGTCTCAGCGTGCGTGCAAAGAGTCAAAAGGAGCATCTTGAAGTTCTCTGCAGAACGTGCTAACCGACACGGCTTAAAGAGCCTCGACGTGTGCGCTATAGGCGGCGAAACGAGCGGAAACGTTCGGCGGCGTTAACTCCGGTGATTACGCCCGGTCGGACTGACGTGGCTCCATCTCGATCGTCCAAGCAGCGACGATCCGATGGCGCACGTATGCGGGCGACGCGGCGCAACGGTGACCGTTGGATCACGATCCGACGATGCGGACGCCCGACGAATAGGGTTTCTGATGCGCTGGGCTGGGCTGAGCACAGTGCTAGGCTGGCCCAACACTATTCACCCAATTTCTAAAACATTTCTGATTAAAAATAATTCAGATAAATAAACAAAGCCAAAATAGATAGCAAAAATACCCGGAAAAAAATCTAGAAAAATTCTTGAAAATACTTTGAGACATTTGGAACTCAAATAAAATATTTTCAATAAAACTTTACATAAAATTTTCCATTATTTAATTGATTTCAAGAAAGGCCATATTTGAACAAATCCAAATAAATTTCAATAAATTCCCAAAAATTCTCAAAAATAAAAAATACTACAAAATTTAAATTAGGGTAAATTTCAGGGTGTTACAAACCTCTCCCCTTAACAGAATCTCATCCCCGAGATTCAGGGTTGTCTATAGAAATAGGTTAGGAAACTCCTTCTTTAGGTGTTCTTCGCGTTCCCACGTTGCTTCACTTTTCGAATGGTTGCTCCACTGAACTCTGCAAAAACTCGTTGATTTATTCCTTGTTTCTCTGTCCATTATGTCCAGAATCTTCACCGGATGCTCTTTATAAGTCAGATCTTCTTGCAGCTCGATTGCCTCCAAAGGTGTTTGCTCTTCCGGTACTCGAAGACACTTCTTCAATTGAGACACATGGAATACATCATGTACTCCTGCCAATGACTGCGGCAACTCCAATTGGTACGCAACTTCACCTTTGCGGCTCAAGATCTTGAATGGTCCGACATATCTGGGTGCGAGCTTCCCTTTTGCATGAAACCTTCTGACTCCTTTAAGCGGGGTGACTCTGAGGTACACAAAGTCTTCAGGTTCAAAGCTCAATTCCCTGCGATGATTTTCAGCATAGCTTTTCTGCCTTGACTGAGCAATCTTCAATCTCTCTCTAATCATGGCGATCTGCTCTTCCTCTTTCTGAAGAATGTCTGGTCCAAAAACATGTCGTTCACCTGTCTCATTCCAATTCAACGGGGTTCGATAGGATCGACCATACAGAGCTTCAAATGGAGACATCTGTAAACTTGCTTGGTAGCTGTTATTGTAGCTGAACTCAGCATAAGGCAAACACTTATCCCACGAAGCAGAATATGCTAGCGCACAAGCTCTTAGCATATCTTCCAATATCTGGTTAACCCTCTCGGTTTGACCATCTGTCTGCGGATGGTATGCTGTACTGAAGTTCAAACGAGTCCCCATTGCTTCATGTAGCTTACCCCAGAATCTTGAAGTAAACTGAGTTCCTCTGTTTGACACTATTTTCTTAGGTACTCCATGCAGGCAAACAAATCTTGCCATGTAAAGTTCTACTAACCGATCTCCAGAATAAGTGGTCTTTACCGGTATGAAATGTGCGACTTTAGTTAAACGATCTACTATGACCCATATGGAATCATATCCATTTTGAGTTCTGGGTAAACCGGTTATGAAATCCATACCAATTTCTTTCCATTTCCATTCAGGTATTTTCAGCGGTTGTAATAGTCCTGCTGGTCTCTGATGCATTGCTTTGACTCTTTGACATATGTCACATAATGCAACATATTCGGCGACTTCCCGTTTCATGCTTAGCCACCAAAATCTTTCTTTTAAATCTTGATATATTTTTGCACTTCTTGGATGAATTGAGTACTTGGAGTCATGGGCTTCCTCCAAAATTAACTGTTTCAGTTTCTTTTTGTTCGGCACACAAATGCGCCCTTTAAACCACATAGTACCTTGCTTATCCAGTTTGAAATCCTTTGCCTTGCCTGCATCCATTTTGAACTTAATTCTCTTGATTTTGTCGTCATCTTTCTGCCCTTCCCTGATCTGATCTTCCAGGTAGGTTTTACTTCAAGGTTGCTAAGAATCATTCAGTACCATCTCAATTCTAATTTCGAAATCCTTACACAGTGCTCGACTTGTTTCCAACGACATATTTACACTGTGGTTCTTTCTACTCAAGGCATCCGCCACCACGTTGGCTTTGCCAGGATGATAATGAATTCCAACATTATAATCTTTGATTAACTCAAGCCATCTTCTTTGCCTCATATTTCGGTCAGCTTGCGTGAATATATACTTGAGACTTTTGTGATCTGTATACACTTCACATCTATTTCCGATGAGATGGTGATGCCATATTTTCAGTGCATGCACTACGGCAGCTAATTCTAGATCATGGGTCGGATAATTCTCCTCATGCGGCCTCAATTGCCTCGATGCATATGCTATTACCTTCCGGTTTTGCATTAACACGCATCCCAATCCCTGACGCGATGCATCACAATAGATGTCGAAGCTTTGATGAACGTCAGGTAAAACTAATACAGGTGCTGATGTTAATTGTTTCTTCAACTCCTGAAAACTCTTCTCACACTCAGTTGTCCACAAGAATTTCTTTTCTTTCTTTAACAATTGCGTAAGGGGTCTCGCAATTGTAGAGAATCCTTCAATAAAACGACGGTAATATCCCGCCATTCCAATGAAACTACGGATTTGGGTTACCATCTTCGGTTGCTCCCAATGCAAAACTGTCTCCACCTTACTTGGATCTACTGCGACTCCTTCTGCAGTCATTATGCGTCCAAGAAATTCCACCTTATCCTTCCAAAAGTCACATTTGCTAAATTTAGCAAACAACTGTTGTTCTCTCAACTTCTCAAGGACAAGCCTTAAATGCTCGGCGTGCTCTTCCCTCGTCTTGGAATAGACAAGGATATCATCTATAAACATGACGATGAACTTATCCAAGTATTCCATAAAAACCTTATTCATTAAGTTCATGAAATAAGCTGGTGCATTTGTCAAACCAAAGGACATAACTGTAAACTCGTAATGTCCATATCATGACGAGAATGCAGTCTTTGGAATATCCTCTGATTGGATCTTCAATTGATGGTATCCCGATCGGAGATCAATCTTGGAAAAGCCTCCTGCTCCTCTCAATTGGTCGAATAAATCATCGATCCTTGGTAGCGGATACTTATTCTTTATCGTCACATCATTGAGTGCACGATAGTCTATACACATTCTGAAACTCCCGTCCTTCTTGACGAACAAGACAGGTGCTCCCCATGGCGATGAACTAGGTCTGATAAAACCTTTCTCCAACAGCTCTTCAATTTGTTTCTTCATCTCTACCAACTCATCTGTGGATATCCGGTAGGGTCTCTTGGATATTGGAGCTGTTCCTGGAACAAGTTCTATAACGAACTCGATATCTCTATCCGGCGGCATTCCAGGTAAATCCTCCGAAAAAACATCTGAATATCCCCTGGCTATTGGAACATCCTCTAAACTGACGGCCTTTAGGTTGTTGACCATCAACTGTCCATCTCGCACTGTTGTTGCTTCAAACTCTATCCTTCTTCCTTCCAGGCTCTCGACTGATATGACTCTTCGTTCACAGTCCAACACTGCCTTGTGCTTAGTTAGCCAATCCATTCCCAGGATAACATCCAGGGTTTGGGTATTAAGGACGATTAAGTTCGCTAGGAACTCTACTCCATTAATTATTAGTCTTACCCCAGAACATCCCACTTTGGATCGGAGTTCTGATCCAGGGGATTGGACTATAAGGACACATTTAAGATTCACTATATCCATATCATTTTGAACAGCAAAATCTCGGGAAATAAATGAATGTGAAGCTCCGGAATCAAATAAAACAATAGCTGGTACTGAATTTACTAAGAACTTACCCAGTACAACATCCGTTGCATTCTGAACCTCATCTGCAGTGATGTGATTAACTCGGCCTCTCGCAGTTGCTTGAGATGGGGTTACTGATGATGATGCCCCACAGTTCACATTTGGCGCTGGAGTCCTTGCAGGTGTGTTCCCCAGATTAAAGCGAACCGGGGTGACACCTCCCTTCTTAGGGCAGTTGTTGGCGAAATGCCCTATCTCGTTGCAGTGATAACAACGTCTTCCCACTGCCTGAGAGTTCCCTCTAGTCTGTACCACTGTTCTGGCCGGAGTTTGAGTATTCTGGCCCACTAGACGGTTTGTCGACAGTGGTGCTCTATCACTGCTTCGGGGTTGGAATTGGACGAACTGTTGAGGTGCCGTCCTCTGCCTTTGTTGGCCCTAACGACCTCTTTGTTGCGCCATTCTATGCTTCCGATTGTCATCCAACTCTCGACGCTTGTCTTCCAAAATAAGAGCCTTGTTAACCAGCTCCTGGAAGTCCGAAAATGTGTGGGTGATCAGTCCCACTTGTAACCTAGCATTCAATCCCTTCATAAAGCGGGATTGTCTTGCTTTGTCCGTAGCTACGTCCTCTGGTGCGTAGCGTGCCAACTGAGTAAACTTATTCAGGTAGTCGGCCACTGATTGGCCACCCTGCTTGAGATTCCTGAATTCCTATTTCTTCAGATCCATGATACCCTCTGGCACATGGTATTGGTGGAAGGCTATTGTGAACTCCTCCCATGAGATACCATGAGGATCCTCGTGCGATGCACAGAAATTTTCCCACCATTCTGCGGCGGTTCCCTCTAAGTGATGAGAGGCATAGAGTACCCTCTCATTTCCTACACATTGGGTTATGTGCAGCTTCCTTTCTATAGTCCTCAACCAATCATCTGCCTCCAACGGATTAGCATTGCCTGAGAATGTACGTGGGCGAGTCCTCATAAACTCTGACAGTCTTGAGTAGGGGTGTGGTCCATGGTTACCCCCTTGCTGAACATTTGCAGTAGCTTGGTTGGAAATCTACTGCATGGTTTGCATCATGGTGCTCATCAATTGAGTTTGAGCAGCTAAGAAACCTCCCAAATTCTGCAGATCAACTTGCGGTGGTTGAGGGATTGGCTCCTCATTCTGATTTTCCGCCTGGCTGGCACCACTTCCACTGGCTCCAGCGTTGCCACGAGTCCTCACCATCTATTGAAAGCTTCCAAGGTTAAGAAAAGAAGAAAGCATAGACAAGTAAAAAAACTTATGCGGGGGAAACAGGTGTAACTTAAATTATTTAGCCACTTTCTTAATTTTATTAAAGTAGTATGGTTGCTCACAAGTGCCTAAGGGCAATGCAACGCATACTAGACACTCCCAAATAGAAACAAGCAGACAACATTAAAAGCAATAACGACTCACACCTACTGGTGACTCTGAAACAAAAGATGCGACTCAAACACTCGAGTCTCGACACTACACCCGACTAGACTTGATCACTCATCGAGCCAACCCGGCTGCGGCTCCCCCGGAGCATACACCGGCGGGTGCTCTAGCATCAGGGCGAACTAGTCCTGATGACTACTGCAGCTGGTACAAATGACCCTATTGACTCGGCTGGTCCCAAGGCTGCCTGCTCTGGCTCCTCCGGATCTGGGTCATGTAGCTCCAAAACTAGCTCAGGCTCAGGTCCATACATAGCCATCTCCAGCTCATGAATCCTCTGCATAGCGTGAGCTAAGTTCTCCCGCAGTTGAGTTCTCACCTCCGTGACCTTGTCGCGGGATCTCTGCAGCTCCTGGACTATCTCATCCATGGCCTCCTCCTGAGCGATGACATACCTTGCCAGGAGAGTGATAGTAGCGTCCTCCTCTAAGAATTCCATCCTGTTGTGGCGATTATCTCGACACAGATGGTGATGAAAGACAGTGCCATCCAACTCTGCGGAGTAGGTGCGGGCGATCTGCCGCATCGCAAGACGTGCCGTCTCCTGGATCCCGGCCTCAAATGAAGTCCTCCTGGCGGTGATGTAGATAGGACAGCTCAACCTCGTCCTCTCTCGAGCATAAACAGTGATCTTGACATCCCAGGCGATATCAAGTCCTGCCCGCACCACAGTGGTCCCCTGATAAAGCGGCCTGTCGAAGCCTCCAAGAAGTTGCATCATACGCCATAGCTCAGCGGCGAATCCTCCAGTGCGCTCTCCATAGGTGTGGATCCTCCTCATCTGCCAAAACAGAGCTCGTTTAAAAACCCAACATAATAACAGAAAATGCAGCATAGGTATGAACAAGAGAGAAAAGATAAGTCGAGATTTGATTGATATTCTTGCTGAAGTTGATTAAATCTTAGAAAGTGTTTTTATCCTCCAGACACACTAACCTAGCTAGGGTCAAGACCTACAGTCAGCCTGCTCTGATACCACCTCTGTCGGGACCCGATTCTGAGAATTTGGACCCTCTGTTTTTCTGTGCTAGTCCAGGATAACGCTAGCACACACAGTCTTTACAGGGTTGAACATCACAGACATTCACAATGATACCACAATAAATAGTGCAAACATTTATATAAAGTGAATTGTACGACCTTATGGTCTCCTTATATAAATCAGCCACGTAGGGCTTACATTATCAGAGTAAACAGGAAACAGCGGAAAACATAAAAACTTCGTGGAAGCCTTCATCTTGCCACAGGCAACCGACTGGGCTTGCTCCCTAATTGTCCGGATCTTCAATATACTCCTCCTCCCAGGCCAGCGTAGACTCCTCCACTGGTGTTGGGATTGATAGGCAAGGAGGGGTGAGTACTCAATACACTCAACAAGTAATGCACAGAATGCGGTGCTATTACTACATGCAAGGCTTATTCCAAAGAATTGGCTTACTTGGTTCTTTTGCATCAAACAGCATTTTTAAACTAGCATCTTATTTAGAATAAAAGCAGTGAAAACAGTTATATATAATACTAAGTTCTTCAAACGGTTTTTCTTCAAAGATTCTCGGCACACAGCCTTAAACAATTCATTCTTAGCACTGGCACACAGCCACCCTTCCCACATTCTATTTTTGAAGATCTACCCCTTGACTGTAATCCCCGAGCAATGCTCAGTACCGCGAGCACGGCTATTCGAATAGATTTGACACTCTGCAGAGGTTGTACACTTTACCCACAAGATATAGCCGCTCACCACACAGGTGATTGCCCGTAACAAAGTCTTTCAGGAACCTCTACCTTAACCAATGAACCTCTCTGGTATCGCCTTCACTATCACTCCCCTAACACAGAGCCGAAGTATAGGATAGGACAACACCGTTGGATGGGCACCAAGCCGTAGCACAGGTACGCTCCCCCACACAGATACACCCACGTGTACTGTCACCGCGAGGTATCAGAGGAAAGATATCAGAACCCTAATCAACTAGGTCTGTCCCATATCAGACATGTGGTTGTACGGGTTAATCTGGTCAAAGGCTTGCAAGGTGAGGTCCTTAACTGACCAAGGCAAGACTTCCAACACTGAACAGTGGCACACAGCCCAATGTGGCACACAGACTCACATCACTCATCAACCCATTGCCACACAGGCTCACCTGGCACAAAGCCTCTTGCCACTTGCCCCAGTCTAAATCATTTCCCACCGCGTTGATTATTGTGCAACACAATCTAGTAATAACTCAACATCGGTACAGAACCACACAGGTCTCTGTACCTCAATCTCATCATGTGGCATCATCACACCACTTTCAAAATACATTCCATATTTCGTTAGTCAACATTGATACATTTTCCGAAAGATCATTCATGACTCGTTGCAAGGCTAAGCATCTAATCACGGTCTAGCCTCCCGTATTGGCATCATATCCAACAAATACGAATAACCTTAGGGTGGACAATGATTTAAAGGCATACAAATAGTAATTTCAAGGTGGTGATAACAATATGGGTTGATTAGCTACATACCCCAAATCAATTTAAATACATTTAAATAAATTAGCAAGCATAATTTCAAAGCATAAATTACATTTTAAAATCTGGGAACAAAATGATCAAAGTATCACTTGCCTTCAAAGAGTTGCTGGTCTTGATCCGAAGCTTGATCTGAAGTGACGAACTCTCCTTCAAAAATTTTCGGCAAATTTTCGTCTACGCGTAAAAATAACATATGTAATAAATAACCAAAACAGTAGACTATATTAATGCAAAAGTTATAGCCTTTTAATGTTTGCAAATATATTAAAAAGAATAAACCGAATTAGCATAAATATTTTTCCACTGAAAACACGATTTATTGCATCAGCATGACGTCAGCTGACACGCGGCGCACTCTGGTGCAGCCATGTCGCCTCGGTCTATGGACTGGGTCCATGGATCGGCTCTGGTCCATGGTGGACCCAGTCCACGAAAACGATGCACGGCCCCACCGATGATGGCGTCGATCGGCGTCGCTGGCGGCGTTAGCCGACTACCTCGAGATTCGTGCACGAAGACGTGTCACTATCTCGGCCATCACTCGACCAACGGCCATATCTCAGCCACGCAGTGCAATCGGGACCGTCAAAGATTCAACGGTCAAATCTACCGACACACACCGCTATGCACCGAGATACGCGCGACACGCGTCACGCATCCAACCACGCCCACACATCCAACAGCCAGGCACGCACCGACTCGGCGACGCCTCGAGCTCCACACCTCCACGCGTCGCACATCCGACGGTGCACCTGAAATCGACAGCTGGATCCCGCGCACGCCCGGCGATGCCTCGGCTTAAGCGAAGACACGCGGCGCAATCCCGATGGCCTGTTGAAATCAACGGCCGAGATGGGTCTGATCCCCAGTCAAAACGCCCACGCGTCAGCACCGCCGCACGTTCAAATCTGAACGGCGCGGATCTTAGGGCAACCCGGATCTAATCTCTACCGTTTAGATCTAATCCAACGGCGCGGGTTACCGGAGCGGTTTACTGTGCACAAGGAAACGTGGCACAATATCTAATGTCCACCGCAGATCTAACGGCTACGATCTAATCCAAACGTAAACAGAGAAGGTGCTACGTGGACTTACCTACGCGGTGCGATGAAGATCAAACGGTCAGCGGGGTTCAACGAGATTGACGGCGGTGAAGAAGGAGAGGCTGCCGGAGCTGAGGAAGATGAGGACGTCGACGGTGTTGCACAGCGTTCCCGGCGTGAAGAAGTGGCGCGTTCGACGCGTCTCGGCGAGATCGGTACTCCGGTGACCTCGGCAGCGACAGAGGTGAACTGGCCACGGCGGAACGAAGCAAGGATGATGGCGGAGCGAGAGAACAACTACGGTGAGCTTGCACAGGCGCTAGAGAAGGTCTCGGCATACGTGCAAAGAGTCAAAAGGAGCGTCCTGAAGTTCTCTGCAGAACGTGCTAACCGACACGGCTTAAAGAGCCTCGACGTGTGCGCTACAGGCGGCCAAACGAGCGGAAACGCTCGACGGCGTTAACTCTGGCGATTACGCCCGGTCGGACTGACGTGGCTCCATCTTGATAATCCAAGCAGCGACGATCCGATGGAGCACGTACGCGGGCGACTCGGCGCAACGGTGACCGTTGGATCTCGATCCGACAATGCGGACGCACGGCGGCTAGGGTTTCTGATGCGATGGGCCGGGCTGAGCACAGTGCTGGGCCGGCCCAACACTATTCACCCAATTTTTAAAACATTTCTGATTAAAAATAATTCAGATAAATAAACAAAGCCAAAATAGATAGCAAAAATACCCGAACAAAATCTAGAAAAATTCTAGAAAATACTTTGAGATATTTGGAACTCAAATAAAATATTTTCAATAAAACTTTACATAAAATTTTCCATTATTTAATTGATTTGAAGAAAGGCCATATTTGAACAAATCCAAATAAATTTCAATAAATTCCCAAAAATTCTCAAAAATCAAAAATACTACAAAATTTAAATTAGGGTAAATTTTAGGGTGTTACAGTAGTCATGTTTAGTGTAGTCACAAACTTAAAACGAAATCCGACCCGTTATAATGTTACCTTTACGATCATTTATGCTATTTCAACAGCAAATATAATAACTCGTCTAGACGCTAAAATTTATAAAATCAGTTTAGAAATACTCTCCAAAGTACATACTACCATGTTCTGAAGAAAGAAGTTCATTACATCATGGTTTGCATATAAATCTTGCTTGTGATATACCCTTAAGTATAATGATTTTTGAACTTTAGAAACATTTAAGCCTTTTCGGTAACACATAAAACAACTCGTCTAAATGCAAATATTATGAAGACCAGCCTAGAAATATTATTTAGAATATGGACTACCACAATCTAGAAAAAAATTCTTTTTATATCTTGCTTTTCATCTATATTTTGCTAGCTCAATACCCTTAAGTGTTATGGTCATCGGAAACCTTAATGCCAATTCAGCTATTTCATCAATGAATAAAGCATCTCGTCTAAATCCTAAAAACTATGAAATCAGCTTAGGATTGCTCCCCAAAGTATAGACTACCTTATTATTAAGAAATAATCTTGTTTTATGAGGTTCTGCATATAAATCCTATCATCCGAATAACCCTAAGTATTATGATCTCCATAACCCGTAATATGAATAAACGAGCTTTAATAATAAATAATAAATCAATGGTTAAGATATTTGTTTTAATCAAAACCTTGTTGAAATCCAGAATATGTAACCAATAGCCCAACCTAACAAGTCTGGTGTGTGTGTGTATATATATATTCAAAATGAATACTTATGCAAAGTTAATACCACTCATGTATAACAGGATGACTAATGTTTTAATCCTATTAATCCAAATAATTTTAGCATCTATAATTTGAAGTTATAAATACAAGAATACATAATTTTAGCCTCTTGAATTCATAAAACAAGAATAAATAATCTATAAAAGAATCTGCATCCGTTCTTTATAGCAAGTCTTTATTTGATATATTGTCTATCTTCTTTTTGCCCTTATTGAAATTTGTTGTTCGCTATATTTCCATAGAACGACGTGTAGAACCCGATGTCACTAATTCTATTGTCAACCACGCCATTTGCAGCCCTAACTTTGTCACAATTAACAATTAAGCAAGGCAAGCACCCCCTTTGATCATATTGATCCTAGTATTTAATCTTCATTGTGTTTATCAAAATGTTTCATGCATGCGTTTATTTTCTATAAATATGCTATTTTGTGGTACAGATAGATATACCTGTTGTCTCATAAAACTTCTTTGATAAGTATGGACATGTGAACCTTGATAACCATATAAACAGGTTAGACAATACATAATGTCAACTTGGGTATATGCGATTATTAACCATGCTTAGCCATGTTTTAGAACCAACGTTGAATATGATCAGATCAAAATTGATTCTTGAGAATTGAAAAAGGTTGGTTATGACATGATGTCAATTGTTGGTATTTTGCTTAAAAACCTCAAAATAAAAACTATGATTTAGATGCGAGCAATTATTGGTAATAGCCGGTTATGCAATGGTTAGACTTGTACGTAGTGTAGGGGAGATTATTGCCTGTATTGAATTAAGGACCGAGCTATGGGTTGCTTTCAAGCCAAGAAAATTGTACAACCACGAGTGCTGGTATGGGACAGCCTTAACCTATTAAGTTGCTTAGGTCTAGCTTTGCACATAGGTAGGCGGGAGATAGTATGAGCAATCCTTTCTAGGTTTGCTTATGAGGGGCTTCCACACTTCGTTGTGGGTAAATGCATATCAGTATAACGGTGTACACCTTGGTATGTGAAGAAACTCTTACCGCAGGGATTTACTGCTTCTATCGTAGGGAATTACTACTCTTATTACCACTTTAAAATGACAGGGAATCATTGTCATGTTTCTTCTCCACAACAAGGATTTAACGTCATCGGGCTAGTACAAAGCTAGGTCTAGGTAATGTAACGGTTATGTTATGATCTCTCTACGGCACACCAAAAGAAGTGTGTCAATTGCGCTACGCAAAGAGATGATCATTTCTGGTGGTAAAGTTGTACTCCTCTGCAGAGTGTAAATCTAATTAATTAGCCGCGCCTACGGTCAAAGGCACTTGGTAACGTCATCACATGGTTAGAAGTTTTACTATTTTCAAAATGGGATGATTTTCACCTGATGTGCCTTGTTTTGGCAAAGATTATGGTTACGCCACGTGTTGGCAAGGAATGGATATGTCAGAATTGGATTATTGGATCATTGAATTATTCAATGCTCGCGAAGGGCTGTGAGTATTACTTATGCTTTACTTATTTCTTAGCAGTCAAACTTGCTTTATTAAATTCCGTTTGCAAATGACCACTTGATTTACAAATTCAATTTCACTTTATGCAAATCAATCGTAGAAGCCTTTCCTTTGAAATGGCCTGCATATATTATAGGATTTGCTGAAGTCTTGCGGAGTACGTAAAATACTCACCCTTGCTTATTATGTTGTTTTAGGTGGAAAAAGATAGCGAAGCTTCGAAAGATCTCTTTTCATCGCAGGATGTGGGATTTTCAATAAAGCGGCCTTTCTAGAGATTATGCCTTGTCAGTTGCCTGAGGGATTGGATAGGCACACTACAAGATTTTGCTTCTTCTGTTGCTATAATATACTCTGAGTTGTAAGAATATATTGTACAAATAGCTTCCGCTTTAATAATATTGTGTATGGTTGTGATTCCAATTGTTGTAAATGTGCGTACTGATCATGGGACTAGTACGGAATGCACATGAGATTTCCATTTTTGCATTTATGCGAAAATGGGGGTCATTACAGATAACTATATGCATGGCTGAACAATTGAAGGCATAATATGGCTCTTTTGGCATAAAGCAATGTTAACTTTAAATACCAATATAATTTCACAAAGCATCACTTGATCAAAATGTAATTGAATATAAATTGAATTTGAAATAATAGCTAATCAGGTTCCAACCACCTGACTGGCTCTAGCCGCCAAACTACAACCTGAGAGTTCCATCCACTCATAGATTCCCAAACCACCATTTTCCTTTAAAACAAAACCATAAAATCTACAATGTGCAAGCGTACCTCGCCTGCCCTTGACCGTGGGCTCGGCTACTTAAGTAGTTTTAACTTTGCAGAGTGTGTACAACTTTACCCACAAGACATGATCAACCCTTTTTGACATGCAATTAACACACTTCCTTTGGTGTGTCGGCGGAGAGATCATGATAAGGCCTTTACAATGTACAGACCCGCTATTAACCTCGCCCGCTAAGGTTTCACCACTGAAGGGTTACATCCACCCAATCAGAAGCCCCCTCTTGCGCCATGTGGAGAAAACCTGTCTCCATCCGACACCCACATTCCACTGACTGGCGAAGTCAATATCGAGACGCACAAATTAATTAGCCAGGTCATACCCATATAGACTTGTGGTTGTACGGTAGTGCTCGGTCCATGATAACACATTCCTCGGTTCTTAATTGACCAAGGCGGAACATTCACTTTCAAGGTCTCGTGCATCTGCACCCGCCAAATATCCATCCGCCCTTGTCTAAATCATATTTTCCATTTTATTTTATTTAAATAACAGCAGCAACACCGATTACTTCATCTTTACAAATAAGTTTAAATAATGTTTGAAATGATTTCCATAACGACATAATACCGAAACGTTTAAGCCAGACTAAGCAATTCTACCGTCTCATGCTACACTATTGGTTATCACCAGATAAATTAGCTAGTCTCATCTAGGGTGACAAAGGTTTGACATGATCAATACCAATGAGGGTATAACAAATCTGGACTTTAACTAATCCTTAAAACTACATTTAAAGTACATTGCGTAAAAGTAAGCATGCATAATTTAAAACAACATAACCATTTTGTAAATTTCGGTTCAACATGTTCAAGGAAGACTTGCCTGGATCGAAGGGTAGGTGATCAAGATCGTCGGTAGCAACTCCTTTCGGCTCTCCGGAAACTATACGCGAAAAGCATCCAAATTCAAATAAATTCCAAATAAATTCAAATAAAATAAAAAACTAGTACAAATAGATAGATTATAATTTTATATGAATTTATGAAGAAAAATGATGTCAATCGGACTTAAGATGAAGGAGATCGGACTTTTGAATCCAAAAATTGACCTCTCGCCGGACTTGGAGAAGAAATGATTGCCGACAGAGCTCCGATGAGAATTTTAGAAATCTGATTTTACCAGATGTAGATGACAATGAAGGGAAGCTCCAGTAAAAATTTGAGGCCGAATGGATGTCGGGAGTGGCTGGGAGAGCTTGCCGAAAGTTAGCTGGAGTTTGGAAATAATGGCTTGCGCAGGGAGATCCGTTGGATGGATTGGACTAACTCAAAGCTGATGATATAAAGGATGACAGGGGAAAGCTGGGGTTCAATTTATAGGGCAACGAACCAACGGATCGTCGGAAAACGCTCGCCGAATTTATGGCCAGAATAGTAACGGGCTCGCTGGAGTTAATGAGTGAAACGGGTGGGAATTAAATGCGGGTCGGGCCGTCGGTTACTATAGCATATGGGTGCACTATAGCTAACGGGGAATGAGAAGCTGATCGGGTCATATTGAACAGTAATCGAAATTATTAATTTCGAAAACAATTAATTTTCCACTAATAATTCATATTAAATCCGAAAATTAGCAAATAAATTTTATTAAATATGAGAATTTGAAGAGATACCGGTTTCAGCAATAAAAGCATGAATAAATATTTTTAAATAATATAAAATTACTATTTATAGCACAATAATTAATTTTTAAATGATGAAAATTAAATAGGTTTGGGGATAATAGTAAAAAGGTTTTGAACATTATGAAAAAATTCTCCGAAATACTTTAGAATATTCGTAACCCAATAAATCTATTTTTGGAATTTTTAAGCTTTTAAATTTTCTGTAGAAATTCATTTTGTAAAAATAAGTTGCGAAAAGAGTTTTAATAAAATCTGTAACATTCCAAATAAATTCCAAACTGAATAAAATAAATAAAGCAAATCAAATTGAAATTTTTAGAATTTAACCGTCTTCTTCCAATAAGAAGCTCATAGGAAGTCTTTTCAAAATACGATGCAAATAAATCTTATTTGTTGCATGCCATGCGGTATTTATGGCTTTCGCCCAAAAACTATAGGAAGTGCCATACTCATCAAGCATAGTTCTTGCCATTTCGATTAGTGTTCGATTTTTCCGTTCTACAACCCCATTTTGCTCCGAAGTGTTGGTGGCGGAAAGCTCGTGCTTCATTCCAAGTTCATCGCAATAATCTTCGATTCTTGTATTTTTGAACTCGGAGCCATTGTCACTACGGATTTTTTTATTTTGAAATCAAATTCATTTTGAGCCCTTTTTGCAAAACTTTTGAAAATACCGGAGGTTTTGGATTTATCATCTAGAAAGAAAACCCATGTATACCTTGAATAATCAACAACAATAACTAAACAATAAGAATTACCTCCAATGCTCTTATAAGTTGTCGGGCTAAACAAATCCATATGTAAGAGCTCTAATGGTCTAGATGTGGACATGATACTCTTTGAAAGATGAGAACTAGCCACTTACTTTCCGGCTTGACAGGCACTACAAAGTCTATTTTTCTCAAACTTCACATCCTTCAAGCCCACAACTAAATCATTCTTGAAAAGCTTTTTGAGTTGAAGCATCCCAACATGAGCTAGTCTTCTATGCCATAACCATCCTAAGGATGTTTTTGCAATCAAACATGTTTGGAGACATGACATTTTGAGGTAAGTCAACCAAATACAAATTTCCAAACCTAAAACTTTTAAATACTAAAGAATTATCATTTTCTTTAGAGATCACTACTGCATTCTTAGAAAACATGCAAGTAAGGCCAAGATCACAAATTTGTGCTATGGATAGCAAATTGAAATTCAAAGTTTCAACTAATGAGACATTTGAAATAGAAATATCATTTGAGATAGCGATTTTACCCAATCCTAATGACTTTCCTTTACTATTGTCTCCAAAAGTGATCTTGTCATGTTGCCCATTTCCCAATTCGAATGTAGTGAACATTTTTCGGTCACCGGGCATATGTTGAGTGCATCCACTATCCAACACCCAATGCCGTCCACCGGTTTTGTAATTCACCTATAAAGAAAATCAAGCCTTTTTACATACCCAAATTTGTTTGAGTCCTTGGAGGTTAGTAACCAAGGCTTTGGGCACCCAAATGGCATTCTTTGTACGGTCAAGTATAGGAGTGCCAACAAACTTAGCAATAATTTTACCAAAACTATTTTTCTTAAGTATATAACATGAATCATAAACATCATTCTTGGGTGCCTTGCCTAAGGGACAATCATTTGCTAAGTGTCCTACATCATGACATTTATAACAAAGCTTCCCATTTGATTTAACAAACATAGGATCTTTGTTACTAATTTTCTTGCCCTTCCTAGGAATGTACCCAAGACCTTCTTTGTTGTAAGAACATCTTTGACTATTTAAAATTTTGTTTAGAGTGTCCTTACCCTTGAAACATCTATCTAAATTTTTGCTAAGCTTGTCTACTTGCTCTTTAAGCCTATTTTTTTCTACTATTAAATTTGCATGGCAAGAATTTAAGCTATCATATGAAGTTAAAGGCATATCAAGCAAATCATCGCAAGAAGTAGATATGCTAGTTTTTGATATACAACATGAATCAATTTCTAAGCAAGATAAATCATCAATAATCTTGCAACTAATTGTCGACTTTTGTAGTCGGCAATGAATTTATGGGGTAGGCGCCCGATCTCAAACTCGAAGGTCACACAAGACAAGGGATTTTGACAGGTTCAGGCTCTCGCGGAGGAGATAATACCCTAATCCTGTGTGCTGGGATTATGCAGATTTCTTGGACCTAAGATTGCTCAAAGCGCTATGTGCTCTGGGCGATACGAGATGTTTTATGCTCTGTGGCTTGATGCCCATGTTGTTGCCCGCCCTCTCCCTTATATAGTGGGGGTGAGGCGGCTTACAGAGTCCCAATCGGTTAAGAGATTCCGATCGGTTACAAGATTCTAGTCGGTTATAGGACAGAGTTTACATCTTTATTCTATCCTTCTAACGACTCGGATTACAACTGTATCTATCATATCTAAACATAAATTCAACTTTCCTTTAGGGTATATCCCTTTCTGTACGGTTATGAAGCCTGACGTGGAGAGTATCCTCTGGGCCTGTCCTGAGGACCCCTTGGAACCTATATTCCACAGCAGCCCCCGAGTGCTTCATGATCCGACTGCTTTACTCAGGGCTCCCTGCCTGAAATCCCGACTGGTTTCCTTATCCAATCGAAAAATCTTCCTTTACAACAAAGAATTATGAAGAACTCGATCATAAATTCCATCCTTTGCTTTTCTCAAGTGCAAATCTTTACCAGGCAGATTTTATTGCGGCGACCTCACGGACTTCTTATCCCATCACCAACGTGGATTTGATACTTTTCCGCTCAAGTCTTTAATTTTCATCGTTTTGACAGTCATTTGGCTGTCTTCGAGGTCGCCTCGTTTTCCTGTGCCAACTTGTTCAGTCGAAAAAAAACTCTTCATCTTCTGAAGTCGCATTAACACCAAATCTCTTTAGCTTTCGACGCTTAATATCCCGGTGCTTGCTTCGATTTCGTCTGAATTGGCTATAAAAAAGGCGCTCCAATGCTTGGAAATGTGTCTCTTGCTTTCTATCTTCCATCTTTTGCTTTTAGCTTAAACCTTCATCATGCCACGGTGGTATCATCGCTTAAGGCGGACCCAGTGCTAGTCAAGCGTTGGGACGAGTTTGATCGAGCCTTGAGCTGCTGGAGGAAGAGGCGGCCGCGTGACCCATGAGGCAATTAACACTCTCCTCGAGGTTGTGCCCATCCTTAGCGAGGCTAGGAACCCCTCGTCGAGATGTTGGGCAGTGCGCCGCTTGTGGAAGCATAATCCTCCCGTGGCATACAATTTCTACATATAGCACTTAGGTTATTTTATATAAAATAATAAAATACCTTTGTCGAAGAATCTCCGTTTGACCTTTCGGTTGTGGATTGGACCCGTTATCGACGTCACCGGTTTTGTCCATCGCGAGGCGAGTTTAGGGTCAACACGGTTCGTCGACGACTGCGTAGTCCCAAGTCGTGCGGCTTTCATCGCCGTCTCAAGGTTAGACAACGTTCAACTCAGACTTTCGACGGACGTAGCTTAGCGCCAATTCAGAGTGTATCGTGGGCCTGGCCAAGTGGTCCTGCGTCCGGCTGCTGCGAAGCATAGTCCGTAATTCAGTTTGTGTCATGTCGAGGTTCTTCTTGGCTCATGGCCAAAGGATACCCATGTCCTAAGAATACGGCCAGGCTCTCTTTAGAGCGTATCATGATTTCAAATGGCTCTTGGTCGAGTGATATCTTTTCCCGACTGATATCGGAAGTGGCTTAGGCTCTCTTGGAGCGTATCACGTTTAGACGACTCATGGCCGAGTGATACCCTTTCCCGACTGATGTCAGGTTCAGCTTAGGCTCTCTTGGAGCATATTACTTTTGACGGCTCTTGGCCGAGTGATACCCTTTCCCGACTGATGTCGGACCCGGCTTAAGCTCTCTTGGAGCGTATCACATTTAGATCCGAAGGGCGTCTGTACTTGTTTAAAACGACGCACAGCATTCTCGGCCCTCGTGGAGCACGCCCATGGATCTGAAGAGGAACGCGGTATGCTACGCTAGCACAAAAAAAAATTCTACCGCGAAACCAGAAAGCTACTCGCAAGAAGGGGATCATAGATAAGATTACCACTAGGCGCGATTGCGTAATCCTTCGCGCGTCGATGTAGTGGATCGCTCGCCACGATCGTTGCGTCGATGTAGTGGATCGTCCTCGCCTTGCCGTGGATCGTCCTCCCACGCCCTTGATCGCGCAGCAGCGTCACCGCATGATAGTCCACACGCCCGAGATGGAACGCAGCGTGCGCGTGTGCAAGCACCAGTCGCTCGGCGAGGCGATGAGAGGAGTAGGCTAGGGTTTGAGTGAATCACTCCTAAATCGTGGGAAAGCACACCTGCACCTCCTCCTCCCCTCCTTATATAGCCACGAGATGAAACCTAAACTAGGGCCCATCGTGCTAAGCCCACGAGGTTCATTAATTACGGATCCAATCCAAATAATGCGTCCCACCCATTAAGTGTGTGACCTGCAGGTTCACATACGTTTGGACATGGATTCGAAAACTCCTTTCAATCCAATAGTTGGTAGTGGCTTCTTGCAAAGTATGCCAACTCCCAAACATACTATGATCAAATCGGATGAGAACCTATCAAAAGTACTCATGTAATAATCCCTTTGCCAAGTATATGAAGATTGATCTCAAGGCGAGAAGCATGTCATCCTTTGATGATTCAATCCATCTCTCGTATCCGTGATATATTAATAAGTTGTGATTGACTCTCAATCACGGCATGACCATGCACTTCCTTAATCATATCACACGAGTGGCCATGTCATATATCTCCGTTTCATTGGAGTGGCAAATTCCATCTTGACTGCTTACTTCCCTCTGCACGTTTCATAGTAAACATGAAAGCTACCTTTATAACTATCCGGTTAGGAAGTAGTGTTTGATAGCCCCAAGGAAAACTATTACACATGTAGGGAATATGACAATCTCGGTCTAAGGATCATACATCTACTAGGTATGAGATACATCGATGACACATAAGAATGAAACATTCTCGCGATGTCCCATTGCGGGTCTATCTAACCCATGTTCTTCAACATGCGTCCACAATGTATAGATGATATCTCCATATCCCATGATCTATGAAGCATGATCATCGATCACTACATGTCTTGATCTATTCATCGTTGTCCTATACGATGATATCCGATCGTAGATATTTATCGAATTACATCATTAAGTAAAGAGCTTCATAAGCAAGTCACATACTTGTTGATCAATACAATGATATACATTCATTGGACCAATAATCATATTATTATTCATAAACATAGTCATGTTACAATCATCTAAATGATTGCCTCAAGGGCATAACACTAACAATCTCCCACTTGCACTTGAGTCAATCAATTAAGTATCTAATACCAATAGACCTTGTGTGCGCCTCATGCTTAGGCTGTGGCAGTGGCTTTGTCAACGGATCGGCCACATTGGCTTCCGTATGTACTTTGCATATTCTCACGTCACCTCTATCCACAATCTCGCGAATAAGGTGAAAGCGACGAGTATGTGTTTAGACTTGATGTGATCTAGGCTCTTTAGCTTGTGCAATGGCACCACTATTATCACAATAGATGTCCATTGGACTAGAGGCACTAGCGACCACACCAAGCTCTGTGATAAACATCTTAATCCACACAGCTTCCTTTGCGGCCTCCGAAGCCACAATGTACTCCGCTCGTCAGAGAGTCGGCCACCGTGTTTTGCTTGGAACTCTTCCAGCTTACTGCTCCTCCATTAAGTGTAAACACAAACCCGGATTGCGATCGAAAATCATCTTTGTCAGTTTGGAAGCTTGCATCGGTGTAACCCGTTGCAACCAGATCTTCCTTACCTCCAAAAACAAGGAACATACCCTTAGTTCTTCTCAAGTACTTCAGGATATTTTTTACGGCTATCCAATGACCATCACCAGGATCCGCTTGGTATCTGCTCGTGACACTTAGAGCATATGAGACATCTGGGCGTGTACAGATCATGGCATACATAATAGACCCAATAGCTGAAGCATATGGAATCTTGCTCATCCTGTCTCGCTCATCAGATGTCGAAGGACACTGATTCTTGCAGAGACTGATGCCATGTGACATTGGCATGAAACCTCTCTTGGATTCATGCATATTGAACCTTTTCAATATCTTGTCAATGTACGCTTCTGACTTAATTCAATTAACCTTTTGATCTATCTCTATAGATTTTTATGCCCAAGATATAGCATGCTTCTCCCAAGTCCTTCATTGAGAAACTCCTTTTCAATGAAGTCTTAACATCTTCAAGCATAGGAATGTCATTCCCGATCAATAATATGTCATCCACATACAAAATCGTAAATACAAGTGCGCTCCCACTAGCCTTCTTGTAAACACAAGGCTCTTCTTCATTTTGATAAAGTCAAAACCTTTGACTACTTCATCAAAACGAATGTTCCAACTCCGAGATGCTTGCTTTAACCCATAAATGGATCTTTGAAGCTTGCATACCCTTTTAGCATATTTAGGATCAACAAAACCTTGAGGTTGTATCATGTATACATCCTCGGAAAGATTCCCATTAAGGAATCTTTGTTTTGACATCCATCGCCATATTTCATAATCAAAATATGCGACAATAGCTAAAATGATCCGGACAGACTTGAGCATGGCTACCGGTGAGAAAGTTTCATCATAGTCAACTCCTTGAACTTGTTTGAAACCCTTTGCCACCAACCGTGCCTTATAGATCTGAACATTTCCATCTACGTCTATCTTTTCTTGAAAATCCATTTGCACTCAATGGTTTTACACCATCGGAGAGTCGACCAAGTTCCAAACTTGATTGTCATGCATGGATTGAATTTCGGATCTCATGGCTTCAAGCCATTTTTCGAGTTTGGGTCCATCATTGCTTCTTCATAAGTCGTGGGCTCATCATTGTCCAACAATAATATGTCACTCCCATATCTTATAGGTACATGGCGTGGCCTCCCGACCTACGTGGGTGGAGTCTCTTCCACAGTTGTACAACACTTTGTACATCTTGTGAAGGTTCGATGGTAGCTTGAACATATTCATGTGATTCTCGAACTTCATCAAGATACACATCACTCCTCTGATTTCTTTTGAAAGAAACTCTTTCTCCAAAAGACACCATTTCGAGCACCAAAAACTTTGTTCTCGTTTCTTTTGTAAAAGTAATATCCTTTTGTTTCTTTAGGATACCCCACAAAAAGCATTTTTCCGATTTAGGTGCGAGTTTATCGATTGTAAACGTTTTACATAAGCCTCACATCCCCATATCTTGAGAAATGACAACATGGGTCTTCTCGGTCCATATCTCATATGGCGTCTTCTCACCGGATTTTGATGGGACCCTATTCAAAGTGAACGCAATTGTCTCTAGAGCGAAACCCGAAGGATAATGGCGGATCTGTTTGGTGATCATTGACCGAACCATATCTAATAAAGTTCGATTCGTCGTTCGGACACGCCATTCCATTGAGGCGTTCTGGCGGAGTAAGTTACGAACGATTCCACGTTGCTTTAGATGATCACCAAACTCTTGGCTCAAGTATTCGCCACCACGATCAGATCGTAAGTGTTTTATTGTTTTGCCAAGTTGATTTTGTACTTTGTTCGAAACTCTTTGAACCTTTCAAAAGTTTGATTTATGCCTCATTAAATAGATATATCCATATCTCTGAAGTCATCGATAAAAGTTACAAAATCTGAAACCCACCCCTAGCGATCGAGCTCATTGGTCCACATACATCCGTATGTACTAGGGCCAATAATTCACTAACTCTCTCACTAAAACTGTGAAAGGGCTTTTGTCATCTTGCCAAGTAAACAAGATTCACATGTTTCAAATGATTCAAAATCAAATGAGGTTAGAAGTCCATCACCATGGAGCTTCTTCATGCGCTTCTCATTTATATGACCTAGCGACAATGCCACAAAAAGGTAGGGTTCAAATCATTAGGCCGATGCCTTTTATATTAATATTATAGATGTGTTTTTCTTGAGTTCAAGGGCGTACAACCCATCCACCATGGGGCAACGACCATAATACATATCATTCAAAAATATCGAACAAACAAAGTTCTTTATTTCGAAATCATAACCTTCATGTTCCAAACAAGAAGATGAAATAATGTTTCTACTCAAAGATGGAACAAAATAACAATTATTAAGTTCTAAAACTAATCTCAAGGCAAATGCAATGGGTATGTGCCAACAACAAGACCAAACAACTCTTGCTTTATTCCCCACGAAGATCCACTTCTCCTTTTGCCAAGTCTCTACTCTTTATCACCGCAACGAATTGCAAATGTGAGCAACCGAACCGGTATCATATACCCATGAGTGAGTGAAGAAGTAGCAAGATTAATTTCTATAACATTAATACGAAGTGGAAACCACATTTCCATTCTTCTTATCTGCAGTACTTTTCAGATTCCGTTTCCAATGCCCCGATTTCTTGCAATAGAAGCATTGGGTATCGAGTTGAGGGTCAACTTTAAGCTTAAGCTTAGTTTTGAGGCTTGCGATCTCATCTTGAGCCTTGCCTTGCCCTTGCCCTTGCTCTTTCCGTTCCCCGACCTTAGCCTTCCTCTTTTTGAAAGCGGTTGTTTTTCAACCATCATCACATGATTGGGTTTTTCTTAATGCTTTCCTCGCAGCCTTGAGCATCCCATGTAGCTCGGTTAGGCTCTTCTCCATGCTATTCATATGAAAATTCATAATGAATGGCTCAAAGCTCGAGGCGTAGACGGAGAATAACATCGTGGCCAAACCGAGGCTAAGGGAAACTCAAGTTTTCCAATCTCCCAATGTAACCAATCATCTTGATCACATGAGGATCGACCGGATCGCCTTGACCGACTTACAAGCAAATAAAAGCTTTGAGATACCATACCTCTCAGCTCTTGCTTGATTCCCAAACATGCCCTTCAAGCCTACAATCATATTGTAAGCATCCTGGTCCTCATATTGCTTTTGGAGCTCGAGTCCATGGTGACTAGCATGAGACGGTGACCTCTCTGAAGCATTAACATGCTTTTCATATTCAACCTTCAAATTGCGAGCGACATTTTAATTTGGTTCATCAGAATTGGATTCTCTAGAACATAGTCCTTTTTTCATGCTTGAGAACAATTCTCGGGTTGCGATACCAATCAACAAAATTAGTTCCATTCAGTTTTTCCCTTTCCAAAACCGATCTCAAAGCAAAACCAGGTGTAGCAGGAGTAGGAGAAGGTGCCATTGAACTACAACAAAAACATGCAAAGATTCTAAGCACTATGTTTATGTAAAACTTTTATTAAACCTTTTAATTAAAGACACTTCTATTTTATGTCCCTTTTATAGACACATAGTGAGTATTCAAGATCCATATTCATCAAACACTAGTGAGCTTTGGCATCACTGCTAGAAATTTAATGACATAGGTAAGCAACACCTTTGCTAATTACATCATATGTAACTCTTGTTTGTTGAGTATGAAAACAAGTAATGAATGCCTCCATCAACTTGACTCATGGCCAGTCAACCTGCCCCAAGGGCTCACATGAGGAGGAGCACTTCCGATATCGGGTGCCAATTAAGAAACCTGCCTCATGTGTGTTTTCCTAGACACCACTTGTCTTGTATAGGTTCCTTCATTACTGAAATCAAATCCCAACCACTTATGTCCTCAAGCCCAAAACCGTTTTGATAGCTTGATTAAATCTACCATTGTTATGCGTGATGTGTCCAACACATCCCTATCATCTATTGAGATAGCCATTGATATACTACTTTGGCAGTCATATCAATAACGATCTAAATTCTTGATAGGTGCAACAATTGGATGGACAATTTGATTTAAAATTTTTAACTATAGGGATGAACAAAGATTACTATGAACATGGCATCACATGCAATGAGCATAAAGAAAATAGCAATGATTAAACACACATCCACAGAAAATCAAAATAAGCTGTGAAATAGCATGGCCCTTAGCATTAAGATCTCCATCATCATGCTTGTTTGAACACCTAGCCACCTTGCTTGATTTGTTCACCTAGCCATCTTGCTTCATACCATCGTCTTCATCATTATGGATGCAACTCCTTACAACTTTTGATAATGAATTTTACATGAGGGTTTGAAGCATCACAAGTCGACACGCAGGTAGTTATACAATTTAAATAGCCTTATGGCTTGACACGGCACGCAGGCCATGTGGAAATTACATGCATCACATACACATAGGCCATACCATTTCACATAATTCCCTGCAAAAATGAGTTAAACAAAAGCAACCCTACGACTCAGGTCAGAGGCGGCGCCCTGCAGGGTCAAGGGCATGTCTTCGACATTGGAAAACACCCTCAAAATTTCCACGGATCAACCAGATTGACCCAATCCGATCGATATGATTGGCTTGGTCCCATATGGATACGTTTGAAACCACGATGGCGGTAACCCGACCGGTAAGGGTAACGTCGCACCATGAGCGGACTCACCCAAATCAATATTGAATCTGTTTGCGCTACCATGGATCAACCAGATTGACCCAATCCAACTCAATCGATTGGCTTGGTCCCATATGGATACGTTTGAAACCACGATGGCGGTAACCCGACCGGTAAGGGTAACGTCGCACCATGAGCGGACTCACCCAAATCAATATTGAATCTGTTTGCGCTTACCATGGATCAACCAGTTGACCCAATCCAACTCAATCGATTGGCTTGGTCCCATATGGATCGTTTGAAACCACGATGGCGGTAACCCGACCGGTAAGGGTAACGTCGTACCATGAGCGGACTCACCCAAATCAATATTGAATCTGTTTGCGCTACCATGGATCAGCAGATTGACCCAATCCAACTCAATCGATTGGCTTGGTCCCATATGGATACATTTGAAACCACGATGGCGGTAACCCGACCGTAAGGGTAACGTCGTACCATGAGCGGACTCACGAAATCAAGATTGAGTCGGTTTGCACTTTCCTCAAACCCTAAACCGATCGATCTCATCGATGGCTGCCGTCACCAATTCATCACATGAACTGGCTGAACATGTAATAGATCCAATCTACTAACCTTACACATCATATGTGCAACATCCAGATCACAAAACTATACGAGATGGCTCTGATACCACTGAAGAGGAACGCGGTATGCTATGCTAGCACAAAAAAAAATTCTACCGCGAAACCAGAAAGCTACTCGCAAGAAGGGGATCATAGATAAGATTACCACTAGACACGCAGTTGCGGAATCCTTCGCGCGTCGATGTAGTGGATCGTTCTCGCCACATTCGTTGCGTCGATGTAGTGGATCGTCCTCGCCTTGCCGTGGATCGTCCTCCCACGCGCTAGATCGCAGCAGCGTCACCATGAGAGTCCACACGCCCGGAGATGGAGCGTCGTGCGTCGGTGTGCAAGCACACGGTTGCTCGGCGAGGGCAGCGAGAGGAGTAGGCTAGGGTTTTGAGTGAATCACTCCTAAACCGTGGAAAGCACACCTGCACCCTCCTCCTCCCCTCCTTATATAGCCACGAGATGAAACCTAAACTAGGGCCCATCGTGCTAAGCCCACGAGGTTCATTAATTACGGATCAATCCAAATAATGCGCCCGACCCATTAAGTGTGTGACCTGCGGGTTCACATACGTTTGGACATGGATTGGAAAACTCCTTTTCAATCCAATAGTTGGTAGTGGCTTCTTGCAAAGTATGCCAACTCCCAAACATACTATGATCAAATCGGACAGAACCTATCAAAAGTACTCATGTAATAATCCCTTTGCCAAGTATATGAAAATTGATCTCAAGGCGAGAAGCATGTCATCCTTTGATGATTCAATCCATCTCTCGTATCCGTGATATATTAATAAGTTGTGATTGACTCCTCAATCACGGCATGGCCATGCACTTCGAGTGGCAAATTCATATATCTCCGTTTCATTGGAGTGGCAAATTCCATCTTGACTGCTTACTTCCCTCTGCACGTTTCATAGTAAACATGAAAGCTACCTTTATAACTATCCGGTTAGGAAGTAGTGTTTGATAGCCCCAAGGAAAACTATTACACATGTAGGGAATATGACAATCTCAGTCTAAGGATCATACATCTACTAGGTATGAGATACATCGATGACACATAAGAATGAAATATTCTCGCGATGTCCCATTGCGGGTCTATCTAACCCATGTTCTTCAACATCGTCCACAATGTATAGATGATATCTCCATATCCCATGATCTATGAAGCATGATCATCGATCACTACATGTCTTGATCTATTCATCGTTGTCCTATACGATGATATCCGATCGTAGATATTTATCGAATTACATCATTAAGTAAAGAGCTTCATAAGCAAGTCACATACTTGTTGATCAATACAATGATATACATTCATTGGACCAATAATCATATTATTATTCATAAACATAGTCATGTTACAATCATCTAAATGATTGCCTCAAGGGCATAACACTAACAGGATCTGTGCCCGTTTGGGCTCAATCCTGCGGTACATGATTCCGTCATGCGGTAACCACCCGAAGGCCCAACGTGGGGCGTACCGCAAGAAGATAAGTTTTTATTCAAGTTGGAAACTTTCCACATCCCGTTCAATACGGTAAGTGGGATCCAAGCCGGTCAAATCATGTCAAACACCGTAAGTCGAGGCGAAAGGCCTGCAAATCATTTATGAGGAATCTGAAAGGGTGAGACGTTTTGCAGCCTTTTCCCGCCGATTCGGCAGAGACCTTATTGTTCTCTCTTTAAAAACTAGGTCATCCGACGCCCGACAGTTCATCTTTCCGCCGAGCTTTTTCTCCTTTCACCTTCTCGCCTCCCTGAACTCTCCGCCACCAAGGTTAACCTTCGCTGTTCTTGCCTTCTCGAGTCGCTGTCAATCTTTCTGCAAGAATGTCTTCCTCTACTCCTTCTCCGCCTTCACCACAAGATTGGACGACCTCGACAACAACCGAGGAGAAGCTGAAATCCATGGTAGATGACGGGATCTTGCCAGATTTGGCCCTGATCTCCGCACGCACGGCCGCCGGTGAATCCGTCCCGACTCCTCGCTCCGAGGAGGTGGTGGTCTTCGAATCCTTTTTCCATCGTGGCCTTGGTCTTCCGATCAATTCTTTCCTTCGCGGCCTTCTTTTCTTTTATGAAATCGAATTGGTGAATCTAAACCCCAATTCTATCCTTCAAATTTCCCTCTTTGTCCACCTTTGTGAAGCTTTTTTGGGCATTAGCCCCCATTTCGACCTCTTTCGTTACCTTTATCTCCTGAAGCCCTATCCCTCCAAAAATGGGGGCGCTGGATTCCTGCTGCGGGAAGGGCTGAAGAAGGATTACTTTGCCATTCCTGTCAAGACCACCAACAAGGGCTGGCATAGGGAATGGTTTTACTGTGCCAACCTCGAGTCATCGTTGCCTCCGTTCACTGGGCGCCATCCCAAAATGTCTATTTCCTGGGGTTCTACCACTGATTCTTCCGACATGGATCAAGTGTCTGAACTCTTGGCATTGATCGGAAAGCTGAAGGATAGCGGGCTTACAGGAGTGGGTTTGGCCCTCCACTTCATCGCTCGCCGGGTCTAGCCCCTGAAGGAGCGAGTTCATCTGGGATTCGCTTATAGCGGAAAAAATGACCCGACCCGGGAACGGCCCGACGACTTGCCAAGGGAGAAGTTATGCACCAGGGCTGGAGAACTCTTTATCCCGAGCGTCGACATATTATCTATCAAGTGCCCGAAATCCTTCAACATCTCACGCCCCCCTCCTGCGGTAGGTGAATTTTATTGGGAATTTTACGTTTCCTTGTTCTCTGAAGTTTTGCTAACTCTTGACTTTCATCTTCAGGATCGCATCGCGTTCTTCAGTGTTCCTCCCCATCCGGAAATGCCTACTCGCCCAGGCTGTTCTCCGATGGGCCAGGCGCGGTCTCAAGCAGGAAGCCCCGCTGCGAAAAAGGGGTAGAAAATATTGTCCGATGACCTCATGGCCCCCCGATGCCCGGTCGGCGATCCCAAAATCCAAGATCCATCCGCGCGAGCTCCGGGGCCTTCTGCTCCTCTCGCTGGTGAGCCAGTGGCTCCGACGCATCCCGAACCGAAGGACTCGGGTTTTCAAGAGAAGCCGGGTGCACCAGTCGGCGGTGGTTCGAGTGGTTCTTCCGGGGGTGGGCCAGCTATTCGCAAGAAGCCCCCGATGAAAATGAGGAAGTCCAACAGGTCCGTTACTCTGTTGACTCCTTTATTCTTCGGTCTTGCTGACGATTCTTCTTCACAGGAACCCTTCGCCTCACGCTGCGTCGGGTCTCGCCGGGGCCTGCGAGGTTGGACCCACGAATTCATACCGGCTGGGGAAACTACTTACGAGGGTGCGAAGTGACTCCTAGTCCCGGTGCCATCTCCCCGCCGCCATGCCCCCGCAATGATCCCGTTGCTCCTAAGCGGCCTCTGCTCATCCCCGAGGTTGAAGAGATTCACCGAGTCCCGCCAGACCTGCCGCTTGACTAATAACAGATACCGTCTTTGCCGATGACGAGGTTTGAAACTTTGGATGACCCGAGGAGGAGCAAAAAGAGAGGGACGATTTTTTCATCCATGCCAAGGCTTGTGCGCATGCCGCCCAGGTGAGCATTCCTCCAAGACCGTTGTGTCCCTGCTTCCGCCCATCTGCCACGCGTTTACCTTTTGCTATGATGATTATAGAAAATAGGGGAGCGCTTCGAGCGAAAGTCCAAGTACCTTCAAAGGATGATCCCTGAAATCCGGACGCGCCAGGAGTATCTGGCCGACCTAGAACACATCAAAGACGAGTATGCGGCCGAGCTGCGATCCCTTCGGTCCGAGCTCCAGACATCGCGGATGGAACAAAACACTCTGCGCCAGGAGAATCTGGATATCACCGGCTCCCTCCGAGGTAGCTATCTCTTGGGTTGTTTCATGTTTTTTGCTTAGTCGACTATCTTGCCAATCTCTTGTGTTTGCTCCAGCTCGGGACTCGGCTTTCGCGAAGCTCGAAGGAAAACTTAAAGCCGCGGAGGATTCCTGAGCGAAGCTGGAGAAGTATTTTGAAGGTGTAGCTGTCAACTAGTCTTTGCTTGATCCTTTACTATCCTCTGTAATGCTTTGCCTTGCAGATTATAAGGTCAAAACTCAGGCGTAGTACACCGGCTTCGGCGAGAGAGTTAAAGCTCTCGAAGCTTCCTGCGCTGAGCTCCAGGACGCTTCTAGCCCCCTGCTGAGTTCGCTTCATCCAGATGGCGAGAGGCCACTCAGCAGGGGTGAAGTCGTCGTCCGGCTAAAGGAAGCCCCGGGGCCCTCAAGAACTTCTTCAAGAAAAAATGCCAGCGGTGCTAGCGGACCACTGGCGATCACCAAGTCCCTCTATCCCTGAGTGGATCTTGAGGCCCTTAGGGAAGGCTACGCTCGCGATGTTGACGAAGGTCGGGTTGCCGAGCTCTGGAAGGAAGTCAGGGATACTTCTTTGTCGATTGTAGAGACTCTTGACCTTTAAAGGCATAAAAAGTGTTCCCTGTTTCTCCTTCATGAAAGTATACATCTTCGAGTGGTTTGACCGGTGACCTTTGTTCATCTGACTCCAGCCCCCAGGCTCTGGGATATGATTCATGGATCTTGTCCCTGAGTCTTAACATAAGAGCGAAGCACTCGAATTCATGATTATAAAAGAGGTTATATGAAAACGACTTTTTCAATCGAACTTTTATTCACAAAGGAAAAAGAAGTACAAAAACTTAAGTGAAAAAGCGACGTAGCCGTTCTATATTCCAAGTATTGCTGATTGTCGATCCATCTTCTCGCTTAAGTTTATAAGCTCCGGGACGAATTATTTCATCGATGATGTAAGGGCCCTACCAACTTGGGGAGAGTTTATGTTCGCCTTTTTGATTCCTCCTTAGGACTAGATCTCCTTTGGAGAACGCGCGGCTCTTTACATTGCACCCATGATAACGTCGTAAGCCTTGGAGGTATTTCACCGAACGAATTGTTGCGATATCCCTGGCTTCTTCCAGTCTGTCGAGGTCTTCTAGCCGGCTGCCTTCTGAAGCGATCTCTTCAAAACTCCGAACCCGCGGGGATCCGAATTCTAACTCGGTTGGTAAGACCGCTTCTGTGCCATATACCAGAAAAAAAGGTGACTGCCCGGTTGCTCTGTTGGGTAGTTCGTAGCCCAATCAGTATCAAGGTTCTTTGACCCACCGAGTAGCATATGGTTGGAGTCGATCGAAAATTCTTGCTTTTATGCCTTGGAGCACCATGCCATTAGCTCGCTCAACCTGTCCATTACTTCGGGGGTGCGCGATTGACGCGAAGCAAATTTTTATGCCCAGCTCCTCACACCAATCTTGAAATACTTCGCCTCTGAACTGAGTGCCATTATCCGTGATGATTCGGTTGGGCACGCCAAATCTAACCACGATCTCGTGATAGAATTCTCTAGCCTTTGCCGCCGTAATGGTGGCGACTGGTTTGGCCTCAATCCATTTGGTGAATTTATCAATGGCAACGAAGAGATGAGTATAGCCTCCCTGAGCCTTTTTGAAAGGTCCCACCATGTTGAGCCCCCAGACCGCAAATGGCCATGTAATCGGGATAGTCTGTAATTCCTACACTGGCTTGTTCATTTGACGTGCGAAAAACTGACATCCTTCGCATGTCCGGACGATGTCCTCCGCATCTGTGACGGCAGTCGGCCAAAAGAACCCTTGGCGATAGGCTTTTCCGACCAGGGTCGATGTAAGGACCCGAATCCACCGATTCGAACCCACTGTGTTTACCGCACTAGTCCCAGGATCAACGCTAGTGCACATAGCTCAACATCGGTACATATCACATCATGCTCAACGATAATAGAATAATAGTTCATTTATTGATATAGCTAAATGTATGATCTTATGACTGACTTACATTATTAAGCCACAGGCAAGGCGGAAATATAAGCAAATAATTAAGAAGCGGAAAGTAAGCGTAGATAGCTCATCAGTTCACCACAGCAACCGACAAGGCTCGGACCCTAATGACTCGTGTTTTCCCGAACTCCTCCTCCAACACAGTGTTGATTCTTCGATCGTTGATTATTGTTGTTGGCAAGGGTGAGTACTTAAAGCACTCAACAAGTTGTGCATGAATGCAATTCTATGTAACTATATGTAAGGCTTATTCCAATGGATAGGCTATCATGGCTATTTTGCAATAAGAAGCATTTATGAACAAATATAATATTTAGATTGTAAAGACTTGTAAAACAAATAGCAATAATAAATAGATTCAGTATTTCTCAAGTAAATCAGGTTTCCAATCCTAAATCAAATTCCATTTTCTACATGGCATTCCGCCATCCCAACCAAATTGTCCATTTAATTAAGCTAACCCTTAACTGTAATTCTCGAGCATTGCTCAATACCGCGAGCACGGATATCCGAATAGTTTCACACTCTGCAGAGGTTATGCACTTTACCCACGTGATACAACCAAACACCACCAAGGCGAGTGATTATAACAAAGCCTTTACAATGCGCTGGCTTAACCGGTACCACCCGCTAAGGTTTCAACACTGGTGGGACTGGTTACCACATCCAGGGCCCCCCTCTTGCGCCATGTGAATTACTCCATAACTCGGGAACTCACACCGACCACGATAGTACCAAAATTAAGACATTGCAAATTACTCAGCTAGGCTGGCCCATACCAGACATGTGGTTGCATGATTGACTCAGGTCAAAGGCTTGCAAGGTTAAGTCCTTAGTGTGATCAAGGCAAGACATCCACATACCATCTGCCCATTGGGCCCACCTTGGCATAATCGCCCCTTGTCACTTGCCCCAATCTAAGTGATTATCACCCAGTTGATTACCAAGCACCACGTGCCATCAACAATTCAACATCGTTGCGTGACATGACTCGCCACAACAACTCAATCTCATCGTGTGATCCCACATGACACACAAGTTCATAACATGGTTCCATATCCCATTAATCAAGATTAATTATCAATGATTCTGACACATGTGATAACGTGGCATGGCTAAGCATCTAATACGGACTAACCATCCCATGTTGATTATAATTACTAACCAAATATATTGAACCAATCTAGGGTGACAATGGATCATGGCATACAATGACAAGGTAGGATATAAATCAATGTGGTATATTAGCTAAGCCCAATTTAATTTGAAACAATTGTATACTTGAAATAATATGCAATAGGGTAAAACAAATATAGCAATTTTATAAACATGGGTTCAACATGATCAAAGCACAACTTGCCTTGGAATAGGTCCTGATCTGGTTCTGAAACTTGCTCTTGAGTTGCTGGATCTTCCTCCGAAGCGTCGCACAATTCAACGTCTACGCGTACCGAAGAAGAAAAGCAAATAAATACCAAACCAGAGAGAAAATGAACTCCAAAAATCAAATAAAATTCACCATTAAATATATCTTAATTTTACAAATTTTTAGAAATTTGAATCACTCAAATCCGAGTTACGATGCAAAAGATATAGCCTTTTGAAGTTTGAAATAAATACTGAAAATACAGAAATTAGAAATTCGGAATTAACAGAATTGTTTTTAAACTGAAAAACCGATTTATGACGTCAGCGTGACGTCATATTTGCGTCCACCTCGACACAGACCAATCGGGTTACGCCACGCGTCAAAGCGTATGGACCCGAGTCCACGCGCAATCTTAGGACCATGGTAGACCGGTCCATGGCGCGGCATCGGCGCACCGACACGCTGTGCGATTCGATTGGTTGCGGCGCGGTTTGATCTAGAACGCACAAATCCGATCAGACGGCCACGGCAAGGGAGCACGTGGCTACGTCTCGGTTCGTCCGATTAGATCCAACGGCGAAGGGACACAGCTGGCGACAATGAGCTTCACGCGGCGGCGCCATTGACGGACTCGGGGAAGACGACTACGACGCGGCGGAACTCGACAGATTCAACCGGGATTTCGTCGGATCAAAAAGAGGGAGCTTCGGCGAACTTGGTACTACCTCGGTTCCGGCGGAAGCACCACAACGGCGACGATATTGACGGTTGAAACGGCGACGCTTGTCCACGAAGTCCGGCGAGCTCGTACGGGTTCCACGCAGCGTTCTAGCAGCCAAAAGTTAGGGGAAAAAGGGCGACGAGGGCAGGTGATCCTCGAGACAGTGTCGGGGCCGCCTTTTAAGGGCCTGGGAGTCCGCGCTGGGCACGAACGCCGAAATCACAACGGAAATCGCTGTCGGATTCGAGTCGAACACGGCGGCGCATGTCGCTCCATCGCGACCGTCCACGTGGCCGCATCCGACGACGCCCGATCGCTAGGGTTTTCACCCGACGCTGCGCCTCGGCCGTCCGATCCTCAGATCAACGATCACGATGCAATCCACGCCAGGAGATCTGAACCACCACTTGAAAACAAACGGTCACCGATCACCCTTCTAGAATCTGGGCTTGACGGGCTGCGAGAATGGGCCGGCCTGCACAGGGATGGGCTACGGCCCGATACTATTCCAAGGTTTTCCGGTTTTAATTAATAAAGTAATTACGTAATTCAATTAATCAGTTTTAAGCCGAATAAATATCAGGAAAAATCCAAGAAAAATCTCAAAAATACTTTGAGACATTCTGGACCCAAATAAAATATTTTTGGCAAAACTTTATTTTAACTTTGCATAAATTCAAATAGATTTGAACAAAAGGTCAATATTCTTAAATTAAAATTAATTCGAACAAATCCAAAAAATCCAAATAAATTCCAGAAAATCATCAATGCACATTTAAGCAATAGAATAATATTTGAGCAAATTTTGGGATGTTACAAACCTCCCCCCTTAACAGAATCTCGACCCCGAGATTCAGGGCTAACTAGAGAATAGGTTTGGAAATTCTGACTTCAAATCTTCTTCTCGCTCCCAAGTGGCTTCACTTTCGGCATGATTGCTCCACTGAACTCTGCAAAAGCGAATAGACTTGTTTCTGGTCTTGCACTCCATAACATCCAAAATTTTGGTCGGTTGCTCTTTGTAACTCAAATCTTCTTGCAGGCTAGCTTGATAACTATTATTGTAACTGAATTCTGCATGTGGCAAACATTTATCCCATGACGTAGCATAAGCTAAAGCACAAGCTCTCAGCATGTCCTCTAAAATCTTATTTACTCTTTCAGTCTGACCATCTGTCTGTGGGTGATACGCGGTACTGAAATTCATGCGAGTTCCCATTGCTTCGTGCAAATTATTCCAAAATCTCGAGGTGAATTGGGTACCTCTGTCCGACACAATCTTCTTGGGCAGTCCATGCAAGCACACAATCCTTGACATATACAGCTCTGCTAAACGATCTCCTGAGTAAGTGGTCTTTACCGAGATGAAATGAGCGACCTTAGTCAAACGATCCACAATAACCCAAATAGAGTCGTAACCTCTCTGAGTCTTAGGTAAACCGGTGATAAAGTCCATTCTGATTTCCTCCCACTTCCATTTCGGAATTTTCAACGGCTGCAACAAACCAGCTGGTCTTTGATGCATGGCCTTTACCCTCTGACATACGTCACATAAAGCCACATGCTCAGCTACTTCACGCTTCATATTTGGTCACCAAAATCGCTCCTTCAAATCCTGGTACATCTTAGCACTTCCTGGATGAATTGAGTACTTAGAATCGTGAGCTTCCTCAAGAATCAACTGTTTCAGTTCCTTTTTATCCGGCACACAAATTCGGCCTTTGAAGAACATGGTTCCTTGCTCGTCTAGAGTGAAATCCATGGCTAGGCCTTCCTCCTTTTTAGCCTTGATCTTAGAAATGTTATCATCATCTTTCTGGCCTTCTCTAATCTGATCCTCCAGCGTTGGCTTTACTTCCAGAGCGGCTACCATTCCCTGCGGAACAACTTCCAATCTCAGCTTCTGAAATTCTTTAGATAGCTCTGGTTGATCTTCCATTGTCAATGTATTCGCGCTATGGCTCTTTCGGCTCAGAGCATCTGCTACCACATTGGCTTTTCTCGGATGATAATGAATTCCCACATTATAATCCTTAATTAGCTCCAGCCACCTTCGCTGTCTCATATTAAGATCTGCTTGAGTGAATATGTATTTCAGGCTCTTATAGTCTGTATATATCTCACATCTATTTCCTATGAGATAATGACGCCATATCTTCAAAGCATGCACTACGGCGGCTAACTCCAAATCATGCGTTGGGTAATTCACTTCATGCGGCCTCAACTGCATTGACGAGTAAGCAATGACTTTGCCTTCTTGCATTAACACGCATCCCAAGCCTTGCTTTGAAGAATCGCAATAGATATCAAATCCATTCTGCACATCTGGCAACACTAATACGGGGGCCGTCGTCAAACGCTTCTTCAGTTCTTGTCGACGATCGGGACCGTCGACCGCAAAGAAAGAGGGGGAAAGATCGTACGGAGGGTGAGACCCAGAGCTTCGTTCGTCCGGATGGCACCCTCGGCGGGCACAATAAGCAGGGGAACCTGCGCAACCAAGCAGGGGACACAAGGTTTATACTGGTTCGGGCCGAACCCCCTACTCCAGTTCGTGTGGTGGTGTTGTATTGCCTTTAGTGTAGATGGCTGCACAAAGTTTACAAACGAGAGTTATTGGACCCTAGCGCAAGAGTACTCATGGCTTAACCAGAAGAATCCCCCCCTCTCCCCGGGGTTCCTGCCTCCCTTTATACGGTAGGAAGGGGCAGGTTACCTCGAGAGCTGGGGAAGGGCGAGGTGACCTATACTAAGAGCTTGGTCCTTCGTCTGCCGATTGGTCACGCCCGTCCACCCACGCTGGGCGGTAGTCTCGCTAGTCGGGCGGTTAGGTATTTCAGCGGGAAATGGCGACTCGCATACGTGATCCGACGAGTGTTGGCGTCTTTGTTCATGGCGTTGGTGCTTTGCCTCGGGAGGGGCGTGTCTTCGTATTGTGCGTGACCGGTCGATGGGATCGAAGCATGACTTCGGCAGCCATTAAACCATCTTGGGAAGGGGCCACCTGCTCTCGTATAGTCACTTCGATTGACCCCATCTGCGGGGTACGTGGCTGTTGGCTGGTGGAGGCTTCGACACGCGACCCTTGGCGGGGTTGCCTTGGCTTGATCGGTCGGGGATCCCGACCCGGCTGCGGAGGTCGGGAGCTCGGCAGTCGGTCGGGGACCCGTCCGCCGCGGAGGTCGGGAGCCCGGCCTGCCAGGTCGGGGAAGAGCTCGGAGAGGTCCGCTAGGTCGGGGAAGAGCTCGGAGAGGTCCGCTAGGTCGGGGAAGAGCTCGGAGAGGTCCGCTAGGTCGGGAAAGAGTGTCCCCGGTGGCCTCTTGGGACCTTTGGTCGGATCCCAACTGGTAACAGTCCGCTTGGTGCCCCGGGCCGGTAGATCGGAGACGTCTCTGCCTGGGCTTAGGAACAGTCCCCCGGGCACAGAGGGGAAATGGACACGTGTTAGGGGGACGCGCGCCAGGCTGTCCTATCCCCAACAACAAGCCCCCGAGGCTCAAGAAGCGGTCTGAGACTATAGGCGCTCTTGAGTCTGATGTCTTGTTCGAAGAGGGATTCCCCCATTGGGACACATACTTGGACTTCGCCATTTTGTTTTCCCGGATGGGCCCAGGAAGCCTAGGGGCCTCGTGGACGGGGAAGTTGAAGGAATGGGGTCTGTCGGATGCGTGGACGGACGCGCCCGTACGGGGGTTTTGAAAGGCCCCCAGCGTCTCGGCCGCCCACGGCCACGAGTGCGCCTTTTGAGGTGATGGTGACGCCATGAGATGAGGCGTCTTTTAAAACCAGAGGGGTCTTACCCTTTAGGATTTCGCTTCCCATTCTCGTGCTTTGCCTTCTTCCTCCTTGTCCCTCACGCTAACGCCTTCTAGCCCTTGATTGCGACCCGCTCTCCCCTCCCTTTTGACCTTGACCCCATGGCGAAGATTGGGAGGAGCACACTCACCGCATGAGCGGATGAGGAGATGGAGTCTTTGCACTACAAGAATCGGGGAAAAATTCGTGGGCCAAAAACCCACGAATTTAGCTAAAACCCACGAATTTAACTTAAATTGTGAGCAAACCGTCAATTTAGTTCACTAATTTAACTCGACGAAATTAATTAATTAAATTCGTGGGTACCCACAAATTTAAGTTAAATTCGTGGGTTTCTACTAAGCCCACGAATTTAATTGGGTTTCTAAGTTAAATTCGTGGGTTTAAAAAACCCACGAATTTAATCAGTTAAATTCGTGGGTTTAAAAAACCGACGAATTTAATCAGTGAAATTCGTGGGCTAAAAAACCCACGAATTTATCAAATTAAATTCGTGGGTTTAAAAACCCACGAATTTAATCAGTTAAATTCGTGGGCTAAAAAACCCACGAATTTTAGGGTTTAGGGTTTAGGGTGTGCTTTTGCCTTCTTCCTCCTTGTCCCTCTACGCCAACGCCTTCTAGCCCTTGATTGCGACCCCGCTCTCCCCCCTCCCTTTTGACCTTGACCCCATGGCGAAGATTGGGAGGAGCACACTCACCGCAGAACGGATGAGGGAGATGGAGTCTTTGCACTACAAGAATCAGGGAAAAATTCGTGGGCCAAAAACCCACGAATTTAAGCTAAAACCCACGAATTTAACTTAAATTCGTGAGCAAACCGTCGAATTTAGTTCACGAATTTAACTCGACGAAATTAATTAATTAAATTCGTGGGTACCCACAAATTTAAGTTAAATTCGTGGGTTTCTACTAAGCCCACGAATTTAATTGGGTTTCTGAGTTAAATTCGTGGGTTTAAAAAACCCACGAATTTAATCAGTTAAATTCGTGGGTTTAAAAAACCCACGAATTTAATCAGTTAAATTCGTGGGCTAAAAAACCCACGAATTTAATCGATTAAATTCGTGGGTTTTTTAAACCCACGAATTTAACTGTCATTTTTACAAAAAAATGTATATTCCAAATGTATGTTTATATATATATATGTATCGCACTCAATACATATATGTATATATATCCAAATGTATGTATTTTTATATATATATGTATCGCACTCAATACATATAACAACTAAAGAAGAAAAGAAAAGGCAAAAAGAAAATTGAAACTAAAAATTGCTAAGCGAAGAATAAATAAGATCATCTATTTTGTTCAAATCGATCGAATCGTAACACAAAGACAAACTCCACAATGAAGTTGAAGCGAGCGAATAATTAACAAACGAGACACCAAACCTATTACGATTACTAAAATATGAAACCAACCTTTTAACTCTTCAAAACCGGCTTAAAACTAAGTCTCCGAAATGTACAAAATTTGGCATGACCTCTCTTGTAAATAGGACATCCACTCACAGAGACAAAAAACATTTGCGGTTATAATATATATCAATCTCTCAAACCGAAGGAGACATTCTAGCAGATCCTTAGATAATCCAAACACACATCCAACGGCAATTTGTAAACTACGCAATGACGTACAACACATTACAACCACAATAGATACAATCCACAGTCCATTAAAATAAGTCCATCACAATAAGTCGATCACAGCGTATCCATCACAACAAGTTATAAAGTACAACGATTATACACCAATCGAGCTCACAATGGAATTCATGCCTCGGGGTTGTTGGAGTTGTGGGCGCTACCACCACCGTCGTATTTGTTGAAGATGTGTTCTATGATGTAAATCGTTAGAACATCTTGGAGGGCGTGACCTAGAAACTGCAAGTTCAAGATTAACTTAGGTTGTGCTACAAGTAACATTATCTTTGATTCACATGAATGTCAATATGAGAATATCAATAGTACTATTCAACCAAGACACAATATGAGAATATCAATATGACGGGTCAAGCTAAACAAGAATAGGTATTATATATAAGAACTACACATACGAGCTAGTCAAGATATCTTGCAATAATCATATGAACATCAATCTCATATTCAATGAAGTATCAAAGTAATACTCTCTAGTATTAACATAAGGTCAAGATTACAACTACAATTATTTAATTCAACTTCCAAAGACCCCAATTGCATCATGAGTATTCAAAAGATAACAAGCAGTGAAAATAGTTCAAAGAAGCAATAAGAGTTTTGGTAGTCATTTTAAGAGTTCAATATACAAAGTACAAATATAAAGCATTCTACAAGGATAAACAATCGATTGTACATGGGCAAACAACACTCTACAAGGATGCCATATGAAGCATTTAAAACATAAGTTCACAATTGAACAAGTTGTCTTAAGATAACTTTTCAATTCAAGAAGTCGACACAATATAAGGTTGAAATCAAAAGTTATTGTGAAAGAAAAATCAAATAGCACGTAATGGGTTCATAATTTGGTAAACCATCACTTATCTCTGAGCACCAAGAATGAACTTTCATAAGCACACAAGTTAACCTTTCCAAGTATGAACATTGAGATGATTTGTGCAAGGTTTAAGAAAGAGTTGCCTAAATATCCTAAAATCGACTCAGTTGTGCATTTCAACAAAATTATCACTTTTGCAACAGATTACTAAGATTGATATATACTAAAAGAATGAACTAGATTTCCTACTAAGTATATGTCCATCCATTGCACACGTAATCTCATATTCAATGAAGCATATGTAATCTCATATTCAAAGAATGAACTAAAGTTCCTACGAAGCATATGTTTCTAAATTTGAGCAAGAGAAAGGAAGGGATGGGGCAGGTAGCTCACCAAGTAATCAAACTCCACAACAAAGTTCAAGCTAACGAAAAATTAACAAATGAGACACCAAACCTACTACCTCTACTAAAAGATGAAACCAACCTTTCAACTCTTTCAAACCGCTTAAAACTAAGTCATTGAAATGTACAAAATTTCGCATGACCTCTCTAGTAAATAGGACATCCACTCGTGAGACAAAGAAACATTTGCAGTTTTAATATATATACCAATCTCTCAAACGGAAGGAGACATTCTAGCAGATCCTTAGATAATCAATCACACATCCAAAACGGCAATTTGTACAAGAATTGACAAACTTAGCTCGTGTCGCAAACTTATAATATTTTCGACATCCATACATGTGGTGTCGTAAATGAGGTGGCTGCAGGCCCACGGGTTGAAGTACATAGGCATTCCTTGGCTTGGCATAGGTGGTGGGTACATGTAGAGCGGGTTTGGAGGCTAGGAGCCTGTAAGGCATAGACAGTACATCATGCCACATATAAATCATTCATTCAAATTTTAAATAATGAATTGAACCGATCCGTCTTTACTGTGGTGCCTCTCTGTAGAAGGTGGTTGCATCTGTGGATTGAACATGTAGAAAGGAGGAGGAGGTGGGAGCTCTGTGGATCATAGTTTGTGATATGAAGTACACATAATAGAGTTTTTGAAAATAAAGAATGCATGAGAATATCATATAACCCGAGGTGCATCTCCTAGGGTGGTGCCTGCATCCCAAGAGGGTTTATGAAGGGCCACGGGAGGTGAGCACCTGTGATGCTTCTCCTTGTGGTGGTGGCTGCATGTGCGGAGAAAACATGTAGAAGGGAGGTGGTGGGAGCCCTATGACATAATAGTCCAGTTTGTGAATTCGTGATTTTACGAGCTAAGTGAATTAAAGAGTAATGAACTCAAGTATCTTTACTGCGCAGCAGGAGGGCTAAACACCGCACGTTAGGTCCAAGAGATTGTGACGATTCTTTGCATATAGATTGTTTGTTAGATTTTAATCACAAATGTAAACTTGAGCGTTTTGTTCAAAGTTGAGATTGTACTGCAGATACATTTTCATGTATTACGAGTCTTCTCGGCCTGCGAGCTTCCTCTCGTGCTTGACGAGACTCTTCTCGTGCTTGACGAGCCTCCTCTCGCGCTTCACGAGCCTCCTCGTGCGCTTGTGCTTCCCGTGCGGACCTCGACGAGCGAGCACTCCCCTGTGAGGAAACCGAGCCTCGTGGAGGACGATCGCATTCCACAACTCCATCCCCCATGGCCCACCTACAAACGATATATACTGAAATGTGACCATGCAAATTTTTTTCCCTTAGTAGAGCGAAAACAAATAAAATCAGTTTTATTAACGAACCTCCCATGCTTTAGGCCCCCTCCAGCGTGGTACAACGCTTCCACATCGATCGGTGCGGCCCTCCAATCAACCTCCGGCCCATGACGTTGTGTCATTTGTTTTGCATATGACGCCTACAAAACAGCATTTTGGTGCTCCTGGATGTAAATTTGCACAAAACATATTGTGTCATTTATACTTACCATCCTCTCACTAGCCCTGTCGTCGCACAACACATCCGGGTTCTGTGGATCCTCGCCTTGGTGCCCCCGGATGTAAACTTCCACAAAAGTGGGAGTACTCCCACTTTCAGCCTCCTACGATGCAAAGTTGTAAACATAGTGACAAATTCACTAACAATTATAATACCGATACTTACCATGCGTTGCTCTAGGCCAATGTGTCCGTCTGCGCCGTACTTGTGCTTCCCCAATCTACTTCTTCTATTCCCTCGATTTCTATTTGATTTTTCTTGAAAATCCTCCAACCCCAGGTCTAGGCACATCCACCTCCAAGCCTCCATGTCCTTCATTATCCAATCGACCGAGCTCTGGAGATACTCTTGTTCTATCAGGTGTATCCTCCTCGCCTCTGGTCCTCTTCTCATGTTCACCTTCTTCACCCTCTTGTAAAAATTGATGACAGCTTGAATGCGTGCATTGCTGAATGAATCTCCGACAACCTTTTGTGCCGCCCTGTTGAAGACGCTTTTGGCCTTCTTCAAAGCGTTGTAATCGTCTTCGTTCTCAAGCGGAACCTCTCCGCATATAATCACACCTTTGTCAAATTGTACTTACATTTAAAGCAATACTCAAATAGAGTAAATACATAACGCAAACTCACCCAGAAGCCAGCCCACACTGCACCCTGACATGTTTGGTTGTCTTCGCCTCCTTCCACGTTCTCCTTCAACGCCCAATGCTTCCAGTTGTGGGCGCGAATCTTTCCCGCCGACTCAACCATGCCAGGTAGTAGTACCGCCAAGGGCTCAAAGACGGCGTTAACCTTTGTAATGTGGCCCGTCCAGTCCAACCCGCTCTTTCCAAAGTGCCTACAACAAAATACAAGACAAAGATGCATCAAAACAATAAGTTGTCACCTAGCTAATGCTAAAAGAGAAGATATAATCATTACTACTCCGTGTACCTCTATCAACCTCCTATCGGCCGGGTTGCATCTCGAATAACCGAGACGGATTTCTGAAACCTGAAATGCAAATAATTAGTTCATAGACATTACAATGTAAATATGGAGATTAAAAGATAATCCAATACTACACATATACGATGGTACCCAAGAAGACCCGCCCTCTTCAATCGGCTCTAAGGTCGCCTCCAACTCTGCATCTGCCATTTGCCTCGGCCTCGGCGTCTGCATCTGATCTGTTGTCCCATCGCCACCACCCCAACGACCTCCTCGTCGTCCGCCTCGCCCATGTCGTCATGCTCACATCCCAACCGCCTCTCCTCGCAACCCCTACCTGCCCTCGTCCTCCGTGGTGCGCTCGCGCTGTTCTCGTGCTCGCCATGAAGCACCTCTGGAGCTGCTCCCGCCATTTGTCTAATCTGCCGCCCAAAGAAATATGGCGCTGCCGGCCGAGTCCTCGACCATCGTAACCCTTGCTCCTCGACCTTACGGAGGACGACCCGTGAACTTGCCTTTAAGCTTGTCAACTTTGATGCCCGAACATACTCATCTGCTCAAATTTGACAAGAGTTAGTATCTGAGTTTACAAATAATTTTCAATAACTTGCAAAAAGAATGAGACAACTATAACATGTAAAAAATGAAGGAGACAACAATGACTTGTAAAATGAGCGAGGCAACAATAATCTTACAAAATATACATATCAAAAGTCGTCGGCGTCGAATCGCTCGCGACTCGTATTTCATTGAGACGTGCTTGAAGACGTGCAATCCTTCTTGACTGACGAGGCGTTTCGTGACGGGCGGGTTCATCTGTTATTACGCCCGTGGCATCGGTAGGTAATTGATCGAGTCTGCCCGCCGGAGACAAAGAAAGAATCCCTATAGCTTCTTCTTGATATACATCACCCACATCATCCTCTACGTTATTTGCCACATACGAAACATCCCTGTGAGGGTATACTTGTGGTTAACTTTAAATACAACCCACCAAGCCTTCAAGCTACGGTGAGGATAGCTCGTAGTACACTGCCAACTTGATGTGCAAGCACGATGTTATTGATATGGCCTGCCGCGAATCGTGCTTCACCTCCACCATCCCAAAGTCATCGACACGTGTGCCGTTGTGTGGATCGAACCAATGGCAATCAAAAACACGACCTTCGGATCTTTGCCACCCCAAAGGTATACTCAATTATGTTTTGTACAACACGTAGTAGTCTAATATATCGCCGTGGAATCGGATGACGTTGTGACTACTCCATTGTTTGAAGTGGCCGCAAGTGGACGGCTAGCTTCTAATTTCACTGCTCAAAACGGAACCCGTTCACATCACAAATGACTATAGCTCCTTGCCGTCACATCACCATGTGAGAGCCGTCGGAGATCCTCATGGACGGAGGCATCACGCATACACTATATAGCAACATTCATCACCGTTAGTCTAATATTGTTACTACAACAATTCATTTTAGAAAATGAATAAATAGTCAAATTACATCTCGTGGAACCATTGCACGAAGCTTGGGCGCCTTTCAACCCATCACGACGTAGGTTATCCAATTGCTTAGTTGTGGGTTGTCGAGTTGACTTCCAATTTTCTTTGTCAAATACTCGTCATTTATTCTCGGGTTAAAAGGACACTTTTGACTGAAATGTTCAAAACATAATTCAAAAAGTCACTTACTCAAAATATTTTTCAACTTCTACCATGTTAGTGAACATGTAAAGCATGGCCATGTTCCACTCCTCATACTCAACATGGTGTGCAGTGTACGACCCAACAAGTTGACCCTTGCATTGAAAAAGCTTAAGTTCGCTCAACGATTCTTCTTCCGCGGCACGGTACCGATTCTTACGGACATTCACGTTGTGCTTGCGCGCGAAATACTTTGTTGAGAAGTTTGTGATCTCTTTACTTGCATAAGCCTCTCGCGATACACCCTCTACCCTTGCCTTGTTGCGCATCTGTAGCTCTAAGCTTTTTCAACTCCTTTCCGACTATACATCCATCCGAATGCGCGCAGACCTCCAACCTTCGCTTCCCAAGGTAGATGCACCAGCAGTGTTGCATCACATTCATAAAACCAGGTGGGAAAGTTTTTTCCAACTTGCATACAAGCAATGGAATTCCCTCTCTAACTTCTCGTGATCAACGCCTTAGAGATTTCCTTACCGCATATCTCGCCTATAGAAGTAATCGAGCTCGCCAACATCCTCCACAACTCATTATCAAAATAGCCACGAAACATTACTGAACAAGTCTTTCCATGATAATATGGTAATCATGACTCTTTAGCCCGCTTAGCTTACGGTCTTGACATTCACAGCCCGCTTTATGTTAGATGCATAGCGGTCAGAAACTTTAGAGTTTTCAACCACCTCAAAATCTGCGTTGCTGGCTTCACCCAAGAATGGAGGCTATT